>JAMZAV010001618.1:0-421531 GCA_024449915.1 Sweltsa coloradensis | reverse complement strand
GACCGGCTGATGGACCCGACTACCTAAGCCCAGGTCTTTTTCTGATCGGTGCGCCGCTACAGCTCCCCCCGAGCACCTCGAGCCCGAAAAACACATCGCATTTGTCACGCTGGCCTCGGGTGAGACAACTACACCGGGCATTCTGGACCCGTTGGTCTCGCGAGGTAATCTTACATACTCAGTTTGCAGCGTGGAAAATTTGGACCAGGAATAGCCCGAACCTCCAAGTGGGAGACGTGGTCTTCTTGCTTGAAGCCTCAAGCACACCTCTCCCCTGGCCGATCGGACGAGAAAACCCACTTGCATCCCGGTCGCGATGGCATTGTTCGCGTTGCCTCAAATACGTACGCCGTCAGGCTCTTACACCAGGCCCGTGAACAAGCTCATCAGTCTTCCTGTCGCATAATTGCACAGAAGCTCCCTTGTACAGTTTTTCATATATTTGCTTCTAAGTTCGCTTGATCGCTTAATTTCTTGCTCTATCAAAAGTCTTCTCAGACTCTGGATTCTTCATGTTCCCCAATTCAGAGTAATGTGTAGAATTATCCCTAAAATGTTGGCTCATTTTGGGGGCCCGGGCATGTTTACGCCAATATTAGGATTTCGAAATCAATGTCCATCCTTTCCCACCGGCTGTGATGTATTCTGTATCACACCCCGAAAATTGCGTTTGTCAGCATTTATGCTGGCAACTCGCTACTCAGTGTACTCTCAGCCGCTCCGTCGGAAAGAAGCTCAAGTCTCTCGCTCGTAGAGAACCGCGTGTTTTGTTTCTACGCACTGTACTCGCCCCTCGCCAGTGTATACGTATACAGTGTACCTGGTTAACTATTTCTATTGTGTTTAATTATATAAGTGTATATACTTCACCATTATAATCGTCTCACGCCGACACCCCCGACGCCCCCGACGCCCGCCGCAAAGCTGAGTAATCTACACGCCTGCCACCCTGCTACCTTGCCCAGCCCATACAGCAAGTCGGTAAGTGATTTCAGTTTATTTCGCAGCTCGGTTCCTCCCTCGTTCCAAACTCTCCGTCTCTCTCACGGTAACTCTCGATTCCAAAATCCAATTTAATCACTACACCCCCCTCCCGCCCATCATACGAATACTGTCGTCAGTGGCACCCCGCCCTACACTAGGTACTACTGTAGGATATCTCGCCTACGCGCTACATACATTACATACATACATACCCACATACATACATACATACATCCATACATACATACATACATACATACATACATACATACATACATACATACATAATATACATACTACATACATACACATACATACATACATACACTACATACATACATACATACATACATACATACATACATACATACATACATACATACATACATTACATTACATACACACATACATGCTAGCGCTCTATTTGTTACACTGATAGTTGCACACCCTAGCAGTCAAGTAGGAAGTAAATTGTTGCCGGTCACTTCTGCTTAGTCAACAATTCGATCCTAGACGCTTGTAGCTCATGCTATTGTAACTACTTCAACATGAATGACGCGCAAATTTGAATTTGTTGGATGAGCGTAGCGAGCGTAGCGAAGATTCCATTTCACTACACTGGAGAAAAAAATCCGAATGTGTTTTTTTTGTTGTATTTTCGTCTGTTTGTTAACACGATTCCGGCTAAACCGATACTCTGATTGCGATGAAATTTTATGGAGGCCTTCGAAATCTCTGAACTTAGAACTGCCACGTTTTTGAGCGCAATCAAAAAAATTTTTTCTTATAAAAAACGCAATTTTACGATTTTTTTCGATTTTTTAAAAATTTCTTCGACTTATAACACCTACACGCTTTATCCGATTGTAATGATTTTTTCACAGAACCTTAATTTTATGAATTAAGATATTCGTGTAAAATGAGAGCGTAATCGAAAAATTATTTCTCATGAAAATCGAAATTTTACGGTTTTTTTCTTTTTTAAAACAATCTTTGACTTATAACACCTACATGCTTTATCCGATTGTAATGATTTTTTTACAGAACCTTAATTTCATGAACTTATATATTCGTGTTAAATTTGAGCGCAATCGAATAATTATTTCTTATGAAAATTGCAATTTTACGATTTTTTTTTTTTTTTAAATTACGATTTATTAAAAAAATTAAGTTAATTTTTTATTTTATTTAATTTAATTAAAAAAAATCTTCGACTAAGTAATAATTTTTTCACAGAACAACAGAAAATCTGCGTAACACATGGCAGCTCAATGCACCAATTACGCTCATCCAACAACGCGGCGGGACTTAAGCGTTTTCCTAGTATTTGAATATTAGGAAAACGCTTTAGTCCCGCCGCGTTGTTGGATGAGCGTATTTGGTGCATTGAGCTGCCATGTGTTATGCGGATTTTCTGTTGTTCTGTGAAAAAATTAATACTTTGTCGAAGATTTTTTTTAAATAAAATAAAATAAAATAAAATATTTACTTTATTTTTTTAAATCATAATTAAAAAAAAAAAGAAAATCGTGAAATTGCGATTTTCATAAGAAATAATTATTCGATTACACTTAAATTTTACGCGAATATATTAATTTATAAAATAAAGGTTCTGTGAAAAAATCATTACAATAGGGTAAAGCATGTAGGTGTTATAGTCAAAGAATTGTTTCAAAAAAGAAAAAACTTGTAGAATTTCGATTTTCATGAGCAATAATTTTTTGATTGCGCTCAAATTTCACACGAATATCTTCATTCAAAAAATTAAGGATCTGTGAAAAAATCATTTAAATCGGATTAAGCATGTAGGTTTATAAGTCGAAAAAAAATCGTAAAATTGCGATTTTCATGAAAAAAAATTTCCGATTGCGTTCAAAAACGTGGCAGTTCTAAGTTCAGAGATGTCGAAGGCCTCCATAAAATTTCATCACAATTGGAGTATCGGTTTAGCCGGAATCGTGTTAACAAACAGACAAAAATACAAAAAAAAGAAAAAAATTAGAAAAAAAAACATTCCGGATTTTTTTCTCCAGTGTAGTGAAATGGAATCTTCGCTTCGCTCATCCAAAAACTAACTTGCTGCTTCGTAATTAAGATGGTTCTTTGCTTAAAATCCAAGCAAAGTAAAAATGATTGATGAGATGAATTTGCTGTGCATTTTTTTCGTTATTGTTACACAATGTATTTTTTCCAGGATGATAGTTAGGCCTATATGAAACAAAATTAAATTTGTTACTACTGAGCCTTCCTTGGACAACTATTTATTTCATATGATTTTGGGTGAGAGCATCAACATACAAAAGCAGCATAATACAATCATCATTGCGTATTTATGAGTTTTAGGGTTGTAAGTTATTTATGTGTTATTAAAATACATTGCTGGGAACATTTCGGCTCGCGAATATATTTTATTGTGTTCACGTTTTATCCCAAAGTGTGTGGACTATCCTCTGGAAAACAAATAAATCTAATTGAACAAGAAATGTCCCAATTAATGAATTTAAATGATAATACATATAATATATAACAATTTCTAATTTTAGGCTTTTGCGGCCCGGAATATTATAATTAAAATAAAGTAATCTGGACATTTCTTATTTTATTACTTGTTTTCCTGAGGATAGCTCATACAGTTTGGGCTGAAACGTCAAACAATCAAATTTTCGTGCGGCGAAATGTCCCCAGCAATATATTGCGTTGCTTTTGTATGTTGATGCTTTTACCCAACATCATATTATCAAATAATTGCCCAAGAAATATTTAGGACAGTAGTAACAATTTAATTTTGTTTCATATAGCTATCACCCTGTAAAACAATATATTGTATTATAATAAAATGAAAAATTCGCAGCAAATACATTTAAACAATAATTTTTACCTAGCTTGGATTTTAAGCAACGAAGCATCTTAATTTCAGCAGAAATTTACCGGATTTCAAATAAAAATTTCTAATTTGCGCGTCTTTCGGGTTACCAAAAAAGCTAAAAGGTTTCGTTCGTTGTGTTTATTTGGTGTAACATGACCACACTAGCGAATTCTACACTGAAAGTGTAAACCCGGAAATAGTTACTTTTTTCGGAAATATTTAGGTTAGTTAAAATTAACGGACTTTACACAAAAAAAACGTCCACATTTTTTACAAAATTTTAATAAATGTAAAATGTAATTATTTTCCCATTGTAAAAAGGTTAGAGTCCTTTTCTTTAAAGGGCCCCCTTTTTCTCATCCCTCAAAACTTTTAGCGGGGCCAGGACAGTTTCTATGCCTCATAAGGTACAATTTTTGACCATTAAAATAAAAGCGGAAAAATTCATGTCTTTTTCAAAAATGCGCGTCTCGGTCAACGGGGGGGGTTTTACCCGCAGACCCCCCAAAAGTGGGCCCCCAAAAAGGGTCAAATCTGCCCCATTAAAGTATAACGTTAAACTAAAAAATTTATAAAAGAGTTAGCCAAAAAAAATATCGCTGTCAGACGCGCGCTTTGGGGCCCGTTGACCGTCAGACCCCCCAAGGGGGCCCCCAAAAAAGTAAAACCTGCCCTATAAGGATACATGATTCGAACATACGTATTTTATAAAAAAAAGTTCCCGGGAAAACAATATTATCGTCAGACGAGCGCGTTGGGGCTTTGCCCCTTAAAAACCCCCAAAGGGGCCCCCCAAAATGGTCAAATCTGCCCCCCGTAGGAATCAAATTCAAAATCGTCATTTTATAGAGCCAGTTCCCCGAAAAACGAATTCACTCGTCAGAGGGCTGCGTTGGGGCTTTGCCCCGTCAAAGCCCCCCGAAGGGGGCCCAAAAAAAGGGTCAAATCTGCCCTCATAAGGTACTCATGTTTCAAACTACGACACTTTGGAGGATAATAAAGTCGTAGACGATCTGCGTTGCGGCTTTGACCCGAAAAGGGGCCCCCCGGAAATTTGGGGCCCTAAAAAGATCTATCTGCCCATAAATTAACATGATTAAAAAATACGGTTTTTTAGAAAATTTACCTGGGAAAAAAATATCACTCGTCAACTGGCTGTGTTGGGCCCTACCTGTCTTCCCCCAAAAAATTTGAAACGTTTTGTCTCGAATATTTACGAAATTATGTTGGATTTAATCGGATTAGGCGATAATATGTATCTGATGTTTACATTTTTTTGGGTCATTGAGCCCTGCAACTCCACTTTTTTTATTTTTGGGAAATGCCCTAATCGATGAATAAATCAGGAAGACAGTTATATCGTTTATGGTAATTTTTTTTAAATAATGAGGGTGTAGTATGTTGTTAGGGGTAAACTGCTTTTTAAGAGTGTTGTAATTTTTTTTATAAATGAAGAGCTGTTTTTAAATTTACTACTTGAAAAATGCCTATCGGTTTCTGATTTTTTAAATCCAGATTACCCCTAATCTGGCAATTGTGTAACGATAAAAGAAATCATTGACAATTATTTACTTTATCAAATAAGTAATTAGACATAGTAATCAAAAGTTACAAAGAAATTATCATCATTGAAAACCTTTAATCAATTAATTTTTATATGTGTTGATCATAAAATAGTTTTTAAAAGTTACAAAATAGGGATTAGAATATAAAAATTGTAGTATAATTAACCCCCAAACATCAAAATTTCCCATACATTCGTTACACATATTTTTGAATTTTTTATCATATAGTAAACTTTGAAGTAATCATCAAAATATAAGTAAGAATTTTAATGTGTTAAATCTGCAAATAGTTTTAAGTTACAAACAATGTTAGAATATAAAAATTGGTTTGGTAAAATTAACTTCAAATATCAAAAACTTACCACTTCGTGATCACTGTACGCTTTTATACGCTATAAAAATTTTTTTAGTAATTTCATATCTAACATACGTAAAAATCTTTTACATGGTTTTAAACAGCAAATACTTTTCAATAAAGACAATTGAGGATTAGAATAAATAAATTTTGAAAAAATTAAAAACTGTAATCACTTCGTCTCACTGATACGCTGCTTTCCCAAAATTTATTCACATCATCCTCATCGAAAACCTCTACTTTTAAATCGATTGATAATCTCATCAAGTGACGAAGAGGACAGATCATAGAGGAACCATCTTGGTCTGTATTGAACATTCATATACACAAATGGCATTTAAAAAAAAAACCCCTCAGGAACCATTTAAAAAGACAATAAAAACCCAAGGTTTTAAAATATTATATATGACCTTTTAAATATTTATATATATAATTATAGCCCAAAAAATACCCAAAAAGATGAAATAAGAGGTAAATTTTTTTTTCATGGGCACTTTTACTAAGAATGCCGATGTTTCTTCAATAACCCTTAAACTGTTGGCTAAGCTCGGAAAACAGGGTTTTACGCAGAGCGCGAGGTGAAGTTGGACTCGGGTCCCCTTGGGGAAACTCATCGGTGGTCCATCGGGTGGGCTTTCACAAAATGTTAAGTAAAAAGTGTAATAGGGGGTATCAAGGCCCCCCCTTTTTTTTTTCCAAAATTGCCCTTTTTTTATTTAAATGACCGTAAAAATGACACCGAACTGTTAATTTTAGAGCCCAAATACCAAATTTTTTGTAGGAGAAATTATTTTAAATCTCAAAATGTGCTTTTATGCGAACCACGCTCATCCTTCTAAACACCTCCCAAAAAGCAGTTTTTTGGATGAAAAATTAAAAGGGCAAAAAACGGTACATTCTGTATTGAAATTTGCTGGATTTGACGTCAAGCGTGTTTTAAATGGGATTTAACATTGTAAAAAAAAAGTTGGCCCCAGCTTGCAAACATTTTTAAGGGGAGATTTTACATCTTTGGGGGCCCACTTTGGAGGTTACCTAACGGGTCAAAGCCCCAAAGCAAGACGCAACCCATCTGACGAGTGATTTCGATTTCTTGGAACGACTATAAAATGACGTATGTTTGAATTTTATGTATACCCATGAGGGGAGATTTGACCTTTTTTTTGGCCCCCTTCGGGGGCGTTTGACGGGCAAAGCCCCCCAAAGCAGCCCCTTCGAGTGATATTCGTTTTTGGTAACTGGCTCAAAAATGAAGTAAATTTTAATTAGTATATCCTACGGGGGCAGATTTGACCATTTTGGGAGCCCACTTTGGGGGTTACTTAAGGGGTTCAAAGCCCCAACGCAGCTCGTCTGCGAGTAACATTCGTTTTCCTGGTAACTTTTTTTAAACATGATAGTTTGAATCATGTATACCTATTGAGGGCAGATTTGACTTTTTTTTTGGGGGGGGGCCACTTTGGGGGCATCTGTGGGGTCAAGGGCCCAACGCAGCCCGTCGACGAGTGATATTCGTTTTTTCTGGTAATTTTCACTATAAAATGAGGTATGTTGAATCACGAAATACCTTATGAGGGCAGAGTTGACTTTTTTTGGGGCCCACTTTGGGGGCGTCTGACGGGTAAAACGGCCCAACGCAGCCCGTCTGACGGGTGATATTCTTTTTTGGGCTAACTTCATTTATAAATTTTTGTATGTTTTAATCGTGTATACTTAATGGGGGCAGATTTGACCCTTTTTGGGCCCACTTTGGGGCGTCTGACGGGTAAACGCCCCACGTTGATCGTAAGACGCTTATTTTTGAAAATGACATGAATTTCCGCTTCTATTAGAATGGTCAAAACATATGTACCTTAGGGAGGCAATAGAAACTGTCACTGGTCTCGGTCTTGCAGTCTTCGGCCTCCATGTTTAATCGTTTTATGGGCGCGCAAGTCGGTGTAAATTCTTTACACGAGCAAAATTGGCCGTGTAAAATATATCCTACACTGTCTACACTAAATGTATATGTAGCCGGGGGAACAGCATACCCCCGCGGATGGGATATACCCCGGTATCCCAGCTCTCGGGATAGGAATACCCCCGGTATAAAAACTCTAGGGATGGGATCACCCCCCGGTATCCTAGCCCTAGAGGGCTACAGTACCCTACGCAGGGATGGAATATCCCCCCACGATATAACGTTTATTAAGACAAAAGGGTGTACCTTGGTCCCTAGGGCTAGGATACCCCCCACGACAAAACGGTAATTAAGACAAAAGGGGGTACTTGGCACCCCCAGTGGCTAGGATACCCCCACGATTTCTTTTTTATAAGTGTTTGTATAAGACAATAAGGGGGCTACTTGGTCCCTAGGGCTGGATTCCCCCCCCGATTATACCGTGTATTCAGCCAAAAGGGGGTACTTGGTCCCTAGGGCTAGGCTACCCCCCACGATATTACGTTGTAGTTAAGACAAAAGGTTTGTTGTGTACTTGGTTCCCTAGGGCTAGGAGGGGGGATACCCCACGACATAAACGTGATGTATTTAGACAAAAGGGGGTAATTGGTCCCTAGGGCTACGGATACCCCAAACGGATATAACGTGTATTAAGACAACAAAACCACCGGGGTACTTGGTCCCTGGGGCTTAGGATACCACCCAACGATATAACGTTGTATTAAGACAAAAGGGGGTACTTGGTCCGTTAGGGCAAGGATACCCCCCTCGATTTAACGTGTATTAAGACAAAAAGGGAGGTAATTCTGACTCCCTTCAGGGCTAGGAATACCCCA
Organism: Sweltsa coloradensis; assembly: GCA_024449915.1. NCBI lineage: Eukaryota > Metazoa > Arthropoda > Insecta > Plecoptera > Chloroperlidae > Sweltsa > Sweltsa coloradensis. The sequence goes on along the minus strand of JAMZAV010001618.1, from coordinate 412,986 downwards.
CCACCCCCCCCCCCGATATAACGTGTATTAAGACAAAAGGGTGGTGACTTGGGTCCCTGGGGCTAGGATTACCCCCAACGATATAAAGTGTATAAGAAAAAAGGGGGGGGATACTTGGGCGTCCCTCCTAGGGCAAAGGATACCCCCCTCGCCTCGACTTTAACGTGTTATTAAGACAAAAGGGGGTACTGCTCCATAGGGCTAGGATACCCCCACGACTATAACGTGCTTGCTAAGGACAAAAGGGGGTTACTTCGGTCCCTTTGAGGGCCTAGGATACCCCCCTACGATATAACGTTGTATTAAGACAAAAGGGAGTAATTAGGTCCCTAGAGGCTAGGATGACCCCCAACAATATAACGTGTATCAAGACAAAAGGGGGTGCATTGGTCACTAGGGCTAGGATACCACCCCACGCAAACGTTGTATTAAGACAAAAGGGGCGGGTGCTTGGTCCAGGGCTAGGATACCCCCCACGATATAACGTGTATTAAGACAATAAGGGTTGTTTGTTGTACTTTGTCCCTAGGGCTAGGCTACCCCCCGATATAAACGTGTATTAGACAACAAGGGGGTAATTGGTCCCTAGGCTAAGATACCCCCACGAAAACGTGTATTAAGACAAAGGGGGGACTTGCGTTTATAGGGCTAGGATACCCCGACGATATAACGCGTAGTAAGACCAAAAGGGGATTGCGTGGTTTTTTCGGTACCTTGGTCCTTAGCGAGCTAGGATACCCCTCACGATACAAAAATCGTATTAAGACAAAAGGGGTATTGGTCCCTAGGCTAAGATACCGCCACGTATACAGTGTATTAAGACAAAGGGGGATAATGGTCCCTTAGGGCTAGGATACCCCCCCACGATATAACGTGTTATTAAGACAAAAGGGGGTACGTGGGTCCCTAGGGCTAGAACCCCCCACGCATATAACGTTAAAAAGACAAAAGGGGGACTTGGTCCCTAGGGATGGAATACCCTATCGATATAACGTGTATAAAGACGAAAGGGGGGTACAGTGGTCCATTATTGCTAGGATACCCCCCCAACTTTCTAAACGAGAATTATAAAAAAGGGGGGTTCTTGGTCCCAGGGCTGGGATACCCCTACGTTATAAACGTGTTAAATAGACCGAATGGGGTATTGAATCCCTAGGGATTGGAAAAACCACCACACGATATAACGTGTCATTAAGACAACAAGGAGAGGTACTGGTTCCTAGGGATGGAATACTTCCACGATTTTATAACGTGTATAAAGACGAAAAGGGGGTACTTGGTCCCTAGGGATGGAATACCCTACAAATGGTTTACAGTTTTATAACTAATCATGACTTTCACTGGTATTTAATGTACTTGTTATCCCCTAGCACAAAAATTCTATCCAAATGACATTAGTAGTATCAATTTGTTGTTATTTTATGTTTCGTCCTCGTCTCAATTAAATGATTTTATTTCTTTTTTTTACGGAAATGTATCATTGTTGTTTTTGTTTAAACTGTGGGTTGAGCGAATGGAAGACTTCAATTGTCAATGACCCCCCCAAATATTAGTCGGGTGTTTTTTTTGTTTGTTTTTGCTGTCCTGCTTGTTCGCTCTCACCGTGCAAACGGCATATCCGATTCTTAATGAAAATTGGAGGGACCTTCGAAATCATTGAAACTTAGACTTGCTACGTTTTTGAGGTACAATCGGATGAAAATATCTCATAAATATCGTACTTTTACGGATTTCTTTCGATTTCTAGTGTTCGATATTTTCCTGACATTTAAGCCATTTCTGACCAAACGGGGTGGAGCACAACGTTCATATTTTCACTTATGAAATGAGGTTATGTAGAATCACCCACATGTAATGATTTTTTGAAAGAAAAAAGTTGAAAAGTTAGCAAGAATCTATAGTAAATAAAGCTTTTTGTAATATAAGTTTTTTTATTTTTTGCGATATTTTCGTGCCATTGGGCCAAATTACTGACCAAACGGGTTGGGATTACAACGTTCTTTATTATTATGTTATGGACATTAAGGTTATGGTGTTTGTAGACCCTTTTTGAACCAAAAAAAGTTGAAAAAAGTAAGCCAGAATCCATAGAAAATCAAAGCTTTAATACAAGTTTTTTACGGTAATAATACCAATTGGATCATGGTTAACAATAGAAATCTTGACAACAAGCACCTACAATGCGTAGGCAGCAAAACAAAGCACTTGCAAAGTAAAGATATCCCGCGCAAACTAAAACTGTAAAAAAGATCATCCATCAACGCGGCGGCCCCCCCCGACTTATCGTTTTCACTAGTTACAACAATAGGAGGACTGGCGTATGGAGGCTTCAATACTAAATTTGTTATAGAGTTGATGTTGGGTTAGTTTTGTTCGTAATTCGTGTACCGGTAACGATTTAGTGCAGAGTATTTTTGGATTTGTGTTTGAATGGGGATTTTGAATTTTTTAGAAAATTGTTTTTAATGAAATCAAACGTTTTTCTTCAAATATTTTTGTAAAGTAAAAAATTCAGTAAAAATAAAAATTAAAATTAAATTTAAAAAATACTGTCTCCATTTCATCATGACCACACTCTCTTTCATTAAAAAAACAAAACATCGAGTCTCTTTCTTAATATTTAGTCATCAAATCTAGATCCAAGATAAATACAATGGTCTCAAAAAGTGTATCCTGAAAGAAAATTGATAGCAGAGTTTGACAACAACTTTGAGTTTTTTGGCATATTACAAACATATGACATCACGAGCATACAAAAAAATAGGTTAAAGTATATTATTTGTATACACATGTGTTTTGAATAGAAAAGTGAATAAAATGAAGAATTGTAATAATTTTTTTTTTTTTTTTTTTTTTAAATGCCAGTGGTGTGGGGGATATTATTACCACACATCAACAAGTAACTATAGAAAATTTGGCAATAATCCACCTACATCGCGGCACAACAAGCAAGTCTTTGGGTAACGAAATGTGTCACATTCCATTGTTAGTTAGTATAAACCAAAGCTTTTATTCACTTCTTTATTAAAATTTTATTTGAGGCGATGGGTAAATAACTAAGGCGTAAAAATCCTTAACCAGCATTATGAAATATTCGTCCAAAACCAGAGGTTTTTCGAGGAATTTGGGAGGATTTGAAATATTACAAAAAACGAAAATGAAGCACACTAAAATGGAAATAAAACAACAAAATTCGAAAATTAATTCCAATTGCAATATCAAGGACCATGAAGTTATATAACTCCTGATAACGTCCTAAAGTCCCGTCGCGTTGTTGAGCGAGCACCGGTACGTGCAATACGACCCGAGTACGGACATTTCCCATGTTACATACCAATAAGTCTTTAAGGTCTTGACCGATTTGCTGAAAATTTGTAGGAATAGAAGAGAATGTTGTACTTATCTAACCCTCAAAATTTCATAACGATCCCGAAACCATTTTTATTTTTTGGATTTTTTTTAATAACCAACGATCGGATTTGTTCAAAAATCTATACAGCAACCCGCATAGGTGGTATGTACAAGTGTGCAAAATTTCAGGTCGATCAGAGAAACGGTGCGACCTGTACCGAAGCAGTAACAGAAAAAAACAAAAAAAAACAAAAACAGACATTCGAAGCCGTAAGAGTCAAGTGAAGACGCTAGCTACTCTCGCTCAATTAATCATCAAAAGACGAAATAAATAATCACATACGCCACATGATTCAAAAGTAAATCAAGCGGTCTCCATTTCCAATTATTTAATTAATCTTTACAACCAAATGATGGGAAAACATACGGTATACAAGATCTACACAATTGGACGTTGCTTTTTGAAGCTACACATTACTTGAAACACTTCTAATTACCTTCATGTATTGTTTTGATGAAAACAATGTAAATATTGTAATTTTAAAAAAAATGCGTTATTTGATCTACTAAAATAAATACTATATTAGGAAAATTATATTTAAAAAATAAAATAAATGCAACAAAACACCCAAAAACTTGTAAATAAAACATGCCAAACCTTTCTCAAATTAAAATAAAATTAAATCATAGAAAAATGCAAAGCAAATAACTTCAACTGAAATTCACATTAAATAAAATTTATACAAAATTAAATAAAAGCTATGAATTCTCAAATAAGCACTCAGGTGTAGATGATTTCTGCTGAATGGTTGGCAATACCATGACAATTTTGCAAGGATGCTTAAAAAAGGTACTTTTATATGATATTTGCATTTTCCGGTTGGAAAAAAAAAGCTTTAAAAGATCCATTGCGAGACATAATAACATAAATAGGGGACAATCTCAACCTTGGATTTCAATTCAAGAAATTCCCCAACAATGACCGGTTATCTTACAATTTAAAAAAAAATTAAACCTGGCCGGTTCTGTGCGTTTCACCTGATTTTAAACGTTAATATAATCAAGTCTTTATTACACGTTTATTTATCGTGGGAGGGGGGGGGGGGGGTTTCCATCCCTAGAGACCAAGTCCCTTTTAGTCTTTAAACACGTTATATCGTGGGGGGGAAAATTCCATCCCTAGAGACCAAGTACCCTTTTGGTCTTTTTACACGTGATCGTGGGGGCGTTATCCCATCCCTAGGACCAAGTACCCCTTTTGTCTTTTTCACACGTATATATGGGGGGGTATCCTAGCCCTAAAGGACCAAGATACCCCTTTGTCCTTGTTAACGTATATATATGGGGGGGTATTCACATCCCTAGGGACACACGTACACCCTTTCGTCTCTTATACACGTTATATCGTGGGGGGTATCTACATCCCTAGGGACCATAATACCCCCATTTAGTATTTTTACACGTTATAGTCGTGGGGGGTATCATTAGCCCTAGAGGACCAAGTACCCCTTTTGTCTTGTTTACACGTATATCACATGGGGGGTATTCCATCCTAGGGACTAAGTAACCCCCTTTTTGTCTTGTTAACGTTATATCTTTTCATGGGGGGGGGATTCCATCCCAAGGGACAAAGTACCCTCTTGCGTCTTTATACACGTTATATCGTGTGGCGGGTTTTCCATCCCTAGAGACCAAGTACACCCTTTCGTCTTATACACGTTATATCGTGGGGGGTATCCTTCCTAGGGACAAGTACACCTTTACGGTCATTATTACACGTTATATAGTTGGGGGTATACCATCCCTAGGGACCAGAGTTAACCCCCTTCGTCTTTATACAGTTTTATATCGTGGGGGGTATCCCATCTCTAGGGACCAAGTACCCCCTTTGTCGTTAATATACGTAATATTGAGGGGGTATCCTCGCCCTAGAGACCAAGTACCCCCTTTTATCTTTTAACACGTTAATCGTGGGGGGTACCCTAGCCCTGCGGGGGGTACTCCAGCCCAAAAGGGCTAGGATACCGGGGGGGGTCCCCATCCCAAAGGCTGGGTACCGGGGGGTATCCCTCCCGGGGGTTTTGGGCCCCCTGCTACCCCGGCAAAACTTTATTTCTTAGTTGACTGCTGGGGTGTGCAACATTAGGAAAACAACTAGCTAGGCGCTTAGCTTGAAAGTACCCGAAAATTGAGCAGGCGAACCCACTGAGCTTATATACTTACGGGGGTCGCATGAAAAATCTATAACCTTAAGGTGTCACGGGCGTTAAGCATAACTTGGAGATGAAACGGACATGGTGAGGGGTTTGGGGGGAGACGTTTGGAGGGGGGCCCCTCAGAAGTCCCCCTCAAAATATTTTTAATTTGTCCCCTCCAATAGCGAGCTATATTTACGACGGGGCAGTGGGTTGTTTGACTGCGAAGGTTTTTGAGGGGACGCGAGATGCCCAACTTTTGCCCAAGGCGCCTGAGATCAAATATCACCTTTCACGACTGGCGTAAAAATGACGGGCGCCGTCAATTAAAGAAGTGTTTACATTCTAAAATTTTTGTATTGAGGGGTTACAAACCCATCACTAATGAGAGGAAAACCAAAAAAATTTTCAATTTAAAAGTTTATTTTTTGCCCTTATGCAATGATATTTTTTATTAGAATGAGGGATTGCAAAAAAAGAACTTTTCGCAACATTTGAAATATTAAATTTTTATTATTCTGAATACGGGCTAGACCATAAACAAAAAATTATTTCGGGAAAATGTGACGCGATTTGGGGTTAAAAGTCCGAAAATCGGTCACAGAATACAACCACTCAACGCATAACCATGCCCCGGGGGTAGACCCCGGGTCAGGACCAAGTTTTATATTACTGCTACACTGCAAAATAATATGCTAGCATACGAATACAATAATAATCTTTACAGTAATAACAATCAGGACGGTTGTGACGGGATTCAGAACCCAGACCTCCCAAAATCATCAACCCATGGGAGCCAAACCCCTTTCATATATTAATACATTGGCGTAATTTTTCCCTTTTTTGGGCCAAAAGGAACATTTTTTGATCCCCCAAAGACCCAATGGTCAGAAATTTATGAAGGGGAATGGGGGTACATGGTACAGTGATAGTCAGGGGGTATCATCCAAAAAAAATTTTTTGGTTTCGCTTTTTCCGGGGTAACGAGCACTTTTGGGAACAATGGGGGTCTGGGGGGGGTTGGCCCCCCCAGTTGATAGGGGTGCGAAGCGCACACCCCCGCAAAAAATTTCGATTCTAAGTGTGATGGAGTTTTTTGAAAATTTTTTTTTTTTAAAAAACCTTAAAAATATAAAAAAATTGCAAAAAAAGAAAAATTATCAACATTAATATAAATATCTAAGAAAAAAATTTAATTTAAAATAAAAGTTCGCTCCCCCTCGCCCCCCTCTGCCCCAAATTCGCCCTCCGTAGTTACGCCACTGATATATGTAAGTAGTGTAAAAAAGAAAACAGTTTAGGTATTTCACAGTCCGCAGCAAAAGCATCTTATACTGTTTCATTCCCGGTGTTATAACCTTTTTTTAGGGAATCGAGTTTGGACGACTCCAAGCCCAAAGTCACCGTTTACACATTACTAAAAAACTGATGGATCGAATCCACTCAGAACTCAAATAAAATCTCCCTACAGCGGAAATCAAAACCCTGGACCTTCTGCTTTTGGAAGCAGAGCCTCAAACCCAACGACCAAAGATTTCATACTTTTGTATGTTAAAAAACCAATACAAAAAAAACTTGTGATAAATAAAATTTAAAAAACAGTGTTTTTAACTACTAATTGGGGTTTTAATATATAGGCTAAAAGTCGCGTTGATGGTGCTCACCGCTCTCTTTGTTTATCGAGAACGATTCTCTAATGTTTTGGGACCCTATGTGTGAGTGAGGTGTCACAGCGTTTTCTCGTTGCGTCCAGTGTGTGCTGTTCACTTCGCCGACAAAGACAACTTTGCATGCGATGGGGTGTGGGGGGGGGGGGGGGGGGGATGTTTATAAAAATGTAAAGGTAAAAGAAAAACATTTTGTTTCAAAGTGTTAGTAAAAATTTTGTTTTGAATTTAAAACCCGTTCGGCCAAAACGCTGGCCAATTGAAAATTGTCGGTTTGTCGATAGTTCTATCACCCTTTTTTTCCCAATTTTCTCCCAGAAATTATTTTGGTACTCAAAAACAAATGAATTTGTGGCCATTTTTAAAACGACCACCCCACTCAAACACCAAAATTTACCCCAAGATCAAAAAAATCAATTAGATATAAATTTAATTTGTATTTTTTTTTTACTGATACACAATGTAACAAATCAATCCTAAGGATCATTTTACCCCCCCTTTCCCCCCAAATCAGCTAGAGATTCAGGGCCCCCTTGCACAAAAAAGGTATAATACGGTTTAAAAATATCGAACTATGTTGATTTATCACCTAAAAATTTAAGGGGATTGCTCTTTTTTAAGTTGCAAAAGATGTTTTTTTTATTTGGAAAAAAGGGCGCGTCAACCGTTAGGGCATAAACTCATAACCAGATTTTGAAACTGTTTTATTTTTGTGTAGGAAGTAAGTAGTAGTGTTTTTCAGTGGGTACCAAAGGGGGGAGGGGGGGGGTTATGGGGTTTTAAACCCCCCCCCCCTGCCCCCCCCCAAAAAAAAAAAAACAAAAAACGAGGTAATCGATTTAAGAAAAAAATAAGGAGGGAACAACCTAACTATGAATTTACTAGGTAATTTCAATTACTTACAAAAATCAGACTTTTCAAATAAGAAATTTTATGATTGCATAGCACTTTAGGTAGTATTGACTCTACAAAAAGTGTTTAAGGCGTTTGAAAAAAGTCAAAACAGAAAAATTCGAAAAGGCCTCCGGGGCGGGGCTTTTGCACCAGCCCCCTCCCTGTTTTGGCATATTGACAACCCCCCCCCCCCCCATTGGACATTTTGGGTACACCACTAGTGTTCTTTATTCATTGCACTAGTTTTCTATTTCATAGTCAAAACAAAAATATGGTAGGCCTAATCAAAATACTATGGAGGGAAAGCAAGCTACAAAATATTAAACTAACAAGCTACAATAATTAATGTTCCAATACCCCAAACCCCGCAACAAGTCACGACTTTTTAAAAACTTGGAAATTGCGATTTAATTTTAAAAGGGGGAATTTTTTTTAGTCTTCGAAAGCAAATGTTTATTTTCCAAAATTTTTCCCTTTGTAGGGATCATGTTTTTTTTAAAGTTTAAAAAGTTAAAATTTTTTTGTTAATAGATTTTTTTTTAATTTTATGCAGATTGACAAATTTTGGACTAAGTAAGTTCCAGCTGAAAAATGCGGGAAAAACAAAGCATTACGAGATATAATAATTTTTTTATTTTAAAAACACATGGTAACCAATTTTTTTCCCTATTTTTAATTGTCTGTCCTTTTTGTTCCCGACGGTATATATCTCTTTTATTGTACTACTTTCTTTTTCTGCCACTAATGATTCTCTTTAAGTCAGAAGTTTTATCGTAGTAAAGTAACCGTTTAAAAATTTTGCTCGGAAATTAAGAACCTTTTCCGCCCCAGGTAACTCGGTCATTCAACCCCAAAAAAATATTATCAAAAAAAATGTCAAAGCAAAGATATATAGCTAAAATAGAACAAGTTTGAAAGCAAAAAATTTTCATTTGAAGTTTATAAATTTTTTTAATAAAATTTTTTAATGACGATGACGTGGCAAATCTACAGAATGGTTTTGTCGATCCGTATTTATGCACCCTTGTTTGGTTTGGTACTTGCTGGCACAAAAAAAATATTCCAAAAAACAATGACGGTGATTGGTAAACGTAAAAAAAGTAAAAACTTGTCAGGCATACATTGTCGGGGCCCGCTTTAACACGATCCCGCCTTGGGGAATAATACTTTCGCTGAGGGGGTGGGGACAGCTGTGGACTAATTTTTTGCTTTTCCCGTCGTTCTTGAAAGGGACAAAAAAAAACCTAGATTGAATCTTTTTTGTGCAATGAGGATTGCCCATGCGAAATTCAGTTTTTACAATGATCGCTTTAGATTTTTCCCCACGTTAATTAACCTTTTAAAGTTCTGATTTTTTTGGGGGAGTGCCCACAAGTTTACCATTTGTATTTTTATTATTCGACACTTTTCATCCACCCCAATAATAAAATAAACTACCAAAAAGATGAATTATGACGCCGTCTCCCAAAGTCATTTGGTAAAAGCTCCCCCCCCCGCCCGGACAGCGGGATAAAAAGGGCCCGGGGTTTATTCCCGAGACAATTTTAATGCAATATATTTAAATTTTTCGTATTGACAGTCGTGTAAATTAAACACAGAACACTCCAAAAAGGAACACTATTTTACTTTCCCTTTTTAAATGGCCGGCCCTTGAGTCCCGGTACTTTGAAGTGGAACTCCAGCTCGCGCAAAAAAAAAAACGCGCGGATAAGAACCCATGATCCGTGTTCGGGGCTCCAAAACGAGTAATTTTAAAATTAAATTTTTTGCTGTTAATTGAAGTATCATATAATAGGTAAAAAAGATTGCGTTCCTTTACATGCTTAAAAGTAAATATGTTTTTACTCATGGCGAGGGGTAAAAACCCAATATGAACTGATGAACCCTTGCAGGTCTACTATAATTTAGATTTCCCCCCGAATTTATCGTTGCCGATTTTATTATGGTGTACGTTTCTTATTGGGGTCACGTGAAAAATAAAAGGGGTTTATTCAAGCTTAAAAGCTTACAAAATAACAAATGTCCTTTCTGTTGCCGTGTTTTATAGCAAACAGTAAACTGTATTTTGCATTTAGTGGTGTTCTGCATTAGTGAACAGTTTTACTCTGTGGCCAATGGGTTGTTATTTTGAAATAAATAACCATCCGCACTCTAAAGTCGTATCGCAGAGGCGCCACTTTCTGGGGGTGAAAAAAGGGCCCAAATACGGCAAAAAAATGCATTTTAGTTCAGTGTTTGCGGTAACTACCACACGATTTTGGAAAATTTTTTTTTATTTTGAAGATAAATGTTGAAAAATTTGGACTTGTGTGAGACATTTTCCATAAAAAGTTTTGTAATTTTTTTATAAAGCTCTAAAGTGAAGGTAAATTTTCAAAATATTGTCCAAGTTCGCAATTTTTTATAAGACCATTTTATATACAATTTCGGAAAATCGACATCACACAAGTTCTTGTAAATTTTATCGTGAAAAGATTAAAAAAAAAATTATGCCGATATGACAATTGTGGGCCGAGTTCCAACTGAAATGCGGGGACACTGCATCGCGCTGATATTATAGCTACTCCTGTGCAGCCTTAAAGCCTACATGGGCCTACAGCGATAGGTCTTAAAGGCCTAACAAAATGGGCCTATCATCGACGTCCCTCGATTGTATTGCGATTCCATTGCGATTGCAGATACGGTTTGTGGTTATGTTATTTTGGGGTTACGTTGACCAGTAGACCTACATTATAGTGACCTATTATCAGGGTAACTCAGGATGCCTCAGGATGTCTGCCTGATAAACACAGGACACAGGTGAACAAATCTATTATTTATGTTTAGTTCTTTTGAATCTGCCGCTGATTAGGGACGTAGGAAAATGGCGGACGGTAAACTTCCGCCAACTTCACATCTCAACATCATTTGCCAAGTATGCATAAGATCTCCACCTTAGTATATAGAGCTCAGTGGCTGAAGCCGATAAAAGCAATTACTCTGATTTTGCTAACGATATTTGATGGACGCACAGAATTGTATATTTGTATCTTTGAAATAAGATCTTTGATGCACCACTAAAATAAGCTGTCACGAAAAACAAAAATGTAATCAAATCCTCGAATAAAAAACAAACTAAATTTCGTTTGCCCTCTATCTTAGATTTTGGGGTTTCCGAATACAACATTTTAGTTTTTTCAACTCAAGTATCTATTCAACACTTGAAATTAGTCTCATAAAATGAAAATCAATACAATCAGACCGTAATTAAAGAAAAGTTTATTTTTAACCGCCATCTTGGATTAAAAAGATTCCTGGGTAGATTTTTGCGAAGGCTAATATCCTTCAATCACCTGTCCTGTAGATTATGCCCAGTCATCATGTCTAATGTCATGATTTTATATATAAAGTGATGTATTCATTGGTTCTACAGCTTATAAAAAATAATAGGCTGCCATGTTGGATTTTGTTAGCTTTTGTATGCCCTTATCCGTTAAATATTAATTAAGAATATTAAATATAGTTTAAAAATGGTTTCATTCTTATTATTTAGCCGTAAATCTCTTTTCAATCGAGATATAGCACAATGTTTGCTAAATTAGTAAAATGTTACTGGAGGTCATAAAATGGGGATGCCATTTTGCGGCCGCCCCTAAAACTGATTGTTATCGTCATGTTCATTAGCGTTGTAAAATATTTTTGTACATATCTATAACAATCAGTCTTAAAATAACAGACAAAATATTGATATCTCAAAATTCAATTGGCCGCCATTTTGTTTTTTTGAGAATTTGCATTTTTGAAATTTGTTGACAATATTTAAAACCGTATCGCTGCAAATATGTAAAATAGTATTTTGTCAAAAATCGGTTAGAAACTCCGTAAAAAAAATCAAAATTCAAAATTCAGATCTCATTGGAGGACACTCTATGGGGACCCTATTTTTAGGCTGCCCCGAAAATTGATCCTAACACTCATACCTATTAATCTGGAAAGTTTGTTGACTGTATCACGTATTGTCTAATTTTTCTGCTTATTCCCCTGAATCCTCTAAGAACATATCGGATCAACATACAGAAGCTAACATTCAAACTACTAAATCTCGGCCATTCGATGAGATCTTTCAAATTGTTCGGATGTTTAACACAGGTATTGAAATAAGAAACAGGTTTTATTTATTTTTTGTCGTGATGATACCTATTCTTAAATTATTCGTAAAACTACTACCAGAAATAACTTATCGTCAACACCTATTGATGGTTACACTGACCATTTTCGTACTAAATACGATTAAATTTCGGTTTTATTTGGTACAATCTTATAAAGCACACTTACTAAGATGAAATCGAAAAAAATAATTGTGCATTTTTAATTTATAGTGTAGAATATACTATCTAATTGTACAAATGTGAAAATGACATCTACAACAACAACAACAACAACAACAACAACAACAACAACAACAATCGACTTCCGGTCGCGTCTGTCAAAGTAGGCCTATACACCGGGCAGAACATTTCCAGCATTTCGAGATGAAACTTTTGATATATTATGTGGCTTGTCTGTACTCACATTGGTAAGCAGAAAAAAATGGCGTCGACAGCTTCTGGACTTTAACGAACGAAGTTCCATATGACACTCCACTTGCATTCAATCTGATGTCTTATTAAAGCCACAAAGAGGTACCTGAAAGTGCCAATTGAAAAGTCCTTTGTGCGTTCCCTTTTACAAAACCGATTATTATACGAAAGATCACATGACAGTGTTGTACACCTAATTCACGATTAAACATCACGGTCCCTGAATTGATCCCTAGGGCACTCCAGACGTAACGGATTCAGATGTAGATATCCTGATCAATAACAACGCTTTGCCATCGACCAGGAGTTGCAGAGCATAGTTTATAAATCTCGCCCTGGACCCCATAGTCACGCAGGCTCAGCAGACAAAGGTGGTAGTCAACGCTATTCAAAATACAATTCAAAACGTTACGAAACCCTACGCTACGTTTTATTTCTTTAGCAACAATAATACAGATTGTATGCTCACTTACGTGGCATAATTGCCGTACAAGTCTTGAAATACGCTTAGATGCCAAGTTCTTATCAAAAGCTTACGTGAAATCAGTTTAAACAGCGTCCTTCAGCTGATACCTATTGTTGCTATATCACTCTTGTATTGAGCGAGGTTCGTGACGGTTGATCTTTTCCTGACAAAGCTGGCATGTTGTTCTGGTGCAAAGCTTGACGCAGGAGGGGCAGGAAGGGGAAAAGTCTCATGCCATTTTCACCGTCTTTGTCATCGTTCGTGTCATCGACGTCGACGGTGAGAGAAAGAAAGTTTTTCCCAACTTGAATCTAGTTTCGTGGAGTAAACTACACCCCTATTTAGCTGATGTTTGCTGCGAGATAGTCCTTACCTCTTTTCTCACCATGCACGAATAATCTTAGAATTCAGGTAATAATTCAGGAGAGTTTATTTTGATGCAGAATCGTAACGGACCTCCCTCCGGGGGTCCAATATCCGGGGGTCCGATATCTCGTGCAAGCGCCGAGTTATTTCAAACATCATTTAGATTAGCACAACATTCTAAATTTGTACAACCAACTTCATAATTTTCTACACAAATCAATTTTTTTTTTTGTTTTGCCGAGTTTTACCTTATTTTAATTTATACAGAAACTTCAAACAATATGCAAGTTTGTTTATCTTGTTCATTACCTAAAAGTAATAATCTGTTTAGGCAAGTTATGGCGTGAAGGTCGATAGTGAGTGACCGTGGAGTGATAACCCTGAAGTCACCTACCTGTTGATAGGTGTTTCTGTGACCAATGGGTGAATGTGCTGAATATGCAAGGAAAACTCCGGAAGTTTGAAAACAATATTAAAGTTGGAGTGGAAATGGGAAGAAGGTCTGCTTACAATATCAATTCAAGTGAGTATTGATTCAATATTTCTTTGAATCATTTCAGTGCACACAGCACACGCTTTTCGTTTCCCTTTCTAATTAATAATACACGTAGGTCTCTATTCTCTTCTATTGTTTCAAAGTACGTTAGTAGTGGAATAGTTGAGCGTAGCGAGCGTCTCCTCTTGACTCTTATGGCTCGAATGTCTGTTTTTTTTTTTTTTTCTGTTACTGCTTCGATACAGGTCGCACCGTTTCTCTGATCGACCTGAAATTTTGCACACATGTACATACCACCTATGCGGGTTGCTGTATAGTTTTTGAACAAAATCCGATCGTTGGTTATATATAAAAATAAAAATAAATAATAATAAAAAATAAAAAAATGTTCCGATCGTTATGAAATTTTGCAGGGTCAATAAGTACAACATTCTCTCCTATTTTACAAATTTTCAGCTAAATCGGTCAAGACCTTAAAGACTTATTGGTATGTAACATTGTGGGAATGTCGTACTCGGGTCGTGTTGCACGTACCGGTGCTCGCTCAACAACGCGACGGGACTTTAGCGTTTTCCTAGTATAATGTATAGGCATGAATAGAGAGATATGCAGCCTAAAATCGCTTACTGTTGGGCCGTGTGGGTGTTGGAGGAAGGGGCCGGCTCTAAGGGCAGATGGCCAGATATTCTGACAGGATATGCAGTCATTGATTTTTTGATTAAATCACTTATTATATTTAGCTTAGGGGCCTACACCATTTCTTTAATTTGCAAATCTTCTGAGGATACCTGATCAGGGACAGTTCATGTCAGTCATTGGGTGAGTAGGTATTCGAATGTAAAAAGACTATTTATGACAAAAACGTTTTGGCACACAGTCGCAAATGTCGACCATGATTCTACTCCGATTTCTCTAGGTCCGATTTCTTATGTCGCACCATTAATCCCGAGTTGATCTTATTTTATAACTGTTAGTTTTTTTAAATCCAAGTTAACAAATTTACAAACAAAGTGTTAAAAAACAATAATATTGAGAATATAAGGAATAAGTAGCCTTCCTTTTGAATTTTTGGACGAGCGTAGCGAGCGAAGCGAGTGAAGCGAAGACTTCAATTTCACTAACACCCCCAAAAAATTTAGCTCGGGTGTTTTTTTTTTTTTTTGCCGGGGGTGGATTTTCGTCTGTTGTTGTGTTTTGTTATGGTTTGTTGTGCTCTCTACCGGGCAAACGGCATATGCGATCTTGATGAAAATTTGACAGGACCTTCGAAATCTCCGAACTTAGATTTTCTACGTTTTTGGGTACAATCGAAGAAATATTTCTCATGAATATCGTACTTTTACGATTGTTTTCGATTTTTTGTGCGATATTTTCGTGCCATTTGGGCCAATTGTGACCAATCGGGTGAAGCTACATTGTTCATATTATACATAGACATTAAGGTTATGGTGATGTAGTACATTTTAAAAGAAAAAGTTGAAAAAGTTAGCAAGAATCTATATAAATAAAGCTTTTAATATAAGTTTTTTACGGTAAATAATATACCAATTGACAAGAAACAATAGAAACTTGACAACAATCACCTACAATGCGTAGGCAACAAAACAAAGCACTTGCAAAAGTAAAGATATCCCACGCAAACTAAAAACTCTAAAAAGCTCATCCATCAACGCGGCGGGACTTAAGCGTTTTCCTAGTATTTGGTATTACTTCCTTTATTAGATGAGCGAAGCGAAGACTTCAAATTACACCGACCCCCCAAATAAATTTTAGCTCGGGTGTTTTTTTGTTTGTTTTTCTGTCTGTTCGCTCTCTACCGGGTAAACGGGATATGCAATCTGAATGAAAATTGGAGGGGACCTTCGAAATCTCTAAACTTAGACTTGCTACGTTTTTGGGAACAATCGAAGAAATATTTCTCATGAATATTGTACTTTTAAGATTTTTTTCGATTTTTTGTGCGATATTTTCGTGCCATTTGGGCCGATTCTGACCAAACGGGTGGGGCTACAACGTTCATATTATACATGGACATTAAGGTTATGGTAAAAAGTACCTTTTGAAAGAAAAAGATGAAAAGTTAGCCAGAATCTATAGTAATAATGCTTTTAATATAAGTTGTTTACGGTAGATAAAAACTATTGACAAGTAACAATAGAAACTTGACAACAATCACCTACAATGCGTAGGCAGAAAAACAAAGCACTTGCGAAAGTAAAGATATCCCACGTAAACTAAAAAACTAGCTCTTGCAAAGGGCTTCCTAGTAGTGGGTTCTATAAGCCCCAAATATATATAACAATCGTGCAAATCGTGAAGAAAGCATGAAAATTGGTGAATTTACTAATATGATCACAGGAACCCAAAAACGATAGCCCCAAGTTGAGTTCCTGTAACTTTGTTTTTAATTGAATTAATAAAATTAATTGATTAATTAACCCAACAAAAAAAATTTAAAAGGAGACAACACAGTCGACATTGTTATCAAATGAATGCTTATTTTACGGATAATGAATAAATGAAAAAATATTTGAAAATTTATTAATTAATCATCTCTAATTAATTTGAATTTTAGTAATATTTTACCACTTTCGATTTGTGTATAAATTAGTACACCTAAAATTCTACCGATTGCCATACAATTTCACAACTCTTTACTAACATAATGCCAATAAATCCAAATTTTGATGGCCCTAAACCAAATTCTTACAACTCCCAGATTAATGGTTTAATGAAATTAATAATTAGTTAAATATCAGTTAAATGTTTGACATTCACAAACCACAGTCAACTGATGTATCAAATAATAACAATTCAAGCATAATAGGCCTAATAGAGAAAAGTGATAGACCCAAGGTCGGGTTCTTATCACTTTCCCATTAATTTAATTACTAATTCAATTAACGACAATAAATCACATAAATTAAAAAATTAATGTACAAAATAAAACCACAGCATAGTCGACTTGGGTATCAAATGAAAGCTTTTTTCACGAGTAAATAATATGTGAAAAAATATTTGTCATTAATGAATCAATCATCCAAATAATTAAATTTTAAATAAATTAAACCATTTTTGACTTTTGTATAGTTATGTATTCCAAAACTTTACCGATTGTCATAAATTTCACCCCCTTTAATAACATAATGCCAATTAATCCAAATTTTGTTGGCCCTAAACGAAATTCCTGAAAACTCCCAGATTAATGGATTAATGAAATGGAATGAGCTAAATCCCCTTAAAATTGTCTTAACGTTCAATTATGCGCTTTGATTGAAAAATTGTAGTATTAAAAACAATATGATCACAATAAACCTAAATGATGATGGGTCCAAACTGAATTCCACTCAATTATCATTAATTGAATTAATGGAATTTAAATTTTATTTATTTCAATCAAATGTGAAAATGATAAAACAAAATCGACTTGGGTACCAAATGAAAGCTTTTTTTTTATGAATAATTAAAATGTGAAAAAAAATATTCATTTAAATTTAATTATCAAACTAATTAATTACAATCTAGTAAAATTTTTTCCACTTTGGTTATAAATAGGTATCAAAGTGCCTATACCTATACATAACCAAAGTGGTAAAGTTTTATAGGGTTGTAATTAATAGGGAATTTGCATAACATTTTTTTATGGTTTTTCTGGGTTAAGGCCACCTTCCTTTTCACAAAAAAAATCTTATTTTCTTTATTTTGAGAAATTTTTTATTTATAAAAAAAGGGGTGAAAGTTTCCTACATATTTTGGCGGGAAAAAAAACGGATCATACGTCACCAGCCTTCATGATGCCAATCAACCAATCAAGTAACGATATATCAAGTTACTTGCTTTCGGAGATTATCTTTGGGTGTGGAAGCATATTTGACATTAGTTTGTTCTAATATGATTAATATTTTATTTTTTACATTTACTAATATCACAACGTAAGCTTTAACTGCATTTAATTGATAATAAGTAAAAACACAATGTTGATTATAAAACTTGGAAAAGGACATCAACTTTTGTTCATTGTTGCCCATTGTTGTAAGAACCAAGACTTTGGTAAAAGGAGGGAATTTCGTTGTTATCTAGGCGGCCGTGTCGTCATGAAGGCCGGTGACGTAGCCAGCCGTTTCCAAATAAAAAATGCGGGAAATTTAAAAGGTCAAACTTTGACCCTTTAAAAGATATTCAACGATTAACTTAAAAACCTGAAATTAACGTTTATATAATTTTAGACGAATATCATATATTGCACATACTTTTACCGATATCCTGGAACTTATGCAAATTCCCTATTAGATGATTAATTAATTAATTAAATTTATTTTTTCACATTTAAATTATTTATAAAAAAACTTTCATTTGGTACCCAAGTCGACTATGTTGTGATCATTACACATTTGATTGAAATAAAATAATTAATTCCATTAGTTCAATTAATGATAATTGAGTGGAATTCAGATTGGACCATCATTATTTAGGTTTATTGTGATCATATTGATTTTAATACTACAATTGTTAATCGTAGCGCATAATGAATGTTAAGACAATTTTAAGGGGATTTACCTCATTCTCCGTTTCATTAATCCATTAATCTGGGAATTGCAGGAATTTCGTTTGGGGCCATCAAAATTTGGATTAATTGTCATTATGTTATTAAAGTGGTGAAATTTTATGACAATCGGTAAAGTTTTTGGAAACATAACTATACAAAAGTCAAAAGTGGTGTAATTTATTGGATGAGCGTAGCGAGCGTAGCGATCGGAAGTGAAGACTTCAATTTCACTGACCCCCAAAAAAATTTAGCTTGGGTGTTTTTTTTTTTTTTCTGTCTGTTTGTTCGCTCTCTACCGGGCAAACGGCATATGCGATCTTGATGAAAATTTGACCGGACCTTCGTTTTCTCTGAACTTAGAGGTGTATTGTTTTTGGGTACAATCGAAGAATTTTTCTCATGAATATCGTACTTTTACGATTTTTTTCGATTTTTAGTGCGATATTTCGTCACATTAGGACCGATTCTGACCAAACGGGTGGGGCTACAACGTTCATATTTCACATTGACATTAAGATTATGGTGATGTAGTACCTTTTGAAAGAAAAAGTTGAAAAAGTTTGCTAGAATCCATAGAAATAAAGGTTTTAATATTAGTTTTTCAATTTTTAGTGCGATATTTTCGTCACATTTGGGCCGATTCTGACCAAACGGGTGGGGCTACAACGTTCAGATTTCACATGGACATTAAGGTTATGGTGATGTAGTACCTTTTGAAAGAAAAAGATGAAAAAGTTAGTTGGAATCTACAGAAATAAAGGTTTTAATATGAGTTTTTTTAAGTTTATAATACCAATTAACAAGTAACAATAGAAAACTAACTTGACAACAATCACCTACAATGCATTCAAAAAGCACTTGCAAAGGAAAAGTGCGAACAAACGCACAAAACGCAAGCAAACAACTTACAAAAAAAAACGCTCATCCATCAACGCGGCGGGACTTTAGCGTTTTCCTAGTTTAAAATTTGAATAATTGGATGATTGATTCATTAATGACAAATATTTTTTTACATATTATTTACTCGTGAAATAAAATTTCATTTGATACCCAAGTCGACTCTGCTGTGTTTATTTAGTACATTATTTTTTTAATTTATGTGATTAATTGTCGTTAATAAAATAATTGAATTAATGGGAAAGTGATAACAGCCCGACCTTGGGGCCATCATTTTTCTCTTTTATTATGCTTGTTTTGTTATTATTTGATATATCTGTTGACTGTGGTTTGTGAATGTCAAACATTTAACTGATATTAATCTAATTTTTAATTTCATTAATCCATTAATCTGGGAGTTGTAAGAATTTTGTTTGGGGCCATCAAAATTTGGATTTATTGGCATTATGTTAGTAAAGGGGTGAAATTGTATGACAATCGGTAGAATTTTAGGTGTACATAATTATATATAAATCGAAAGTGGTAAAATATTACTAAAATTCAATTAATTAGATGATTTATGATTAATTTTCAAATATTTTTTCATTTATTCATTCTCCGTAAAATAGCTTTCATTTGATACCAATGTCGACTGTGTTGTCTCCTTTTAAATTTTTTTGTTGGTTAATTAATCAATTAATTTTATTAATTCAATTAATAAGAAAGTTACAGGAACTCAACTTGATGCCATTGATTTTTGGATTCCTTGTGATCATTGGATGAGCGAAGCGAAGACTTCAATTTGACTTTGTGTTTTTTGTGTTTTTTTCACTTACGTTACCCCAAGAAAAATAGCTCGGGTGTTTTGTTTTTGATAGATTTTTTGTCCGTTTGTTCGCTCTCTACCGGGCAAACGGCATATGCGATCTTGATGAAAATTGGAGGGGACCTTCGAAATCTCTGAACTTAGAGTTGTATTGTTTTTGGGT
Organism: Sweltsa coloradensis; assembly: GCA_024449915.1. NCBI lineage: Eukaryota > Metazoa > Arthropoda > Insecta > Plecoptera > Chloroperlidae > Sweltsa > Sweltsa coloradensis. The sequence goes on along the minus strand of JAMZAV010001618.1, from coordinate 392,581 downwards.
ACAATCGAAGAAATATTTCTCATAAATATCGTACTTTTACGATTTTTTTCGATTTTTAGTGCGATATTTTCGTGATATTTGGCAAACGGCTACTCCGATATTGATGAAACTTTATAGGGACGTTTAAAATCACTGAAATCATATAATATGTTATGATTTTAGTGACATTTGAAAAAATATTTTTTATAGAAATCGTACTTTTAGGATTTTTTCTTCGGTTTTTAATACGATATTTTCGTGATATTTGGGCTGATTTTGACCAAACGGGTGGGGCAACAACGTCCATATTTTACTTTGACATAAAGATTATGGTGATGTAGTGCCTCTTGAAAGAAAAAGTTGAAAAAGTTGGTCAAAATTCATAGAAATTTTAGGTTTTAATATAAGCCTTTTACAGGTGTATAATGAACAAGTAATATCAAGTAACTATAGAAAAATAAGGAGATTTCACATAAAAACGTAATCATTGCACAGAAATTTTCCAAAAAAGCTCATCCATCAACGCGACTGGAAAAAGCGTTTGCGAAGCTTCCTAGTATTAGTAAATTCACCAATTTTCACGCTTTCTTCACGATTTGCACGATTGTTAGGCTTATAGATCCCACTATAGTGGGTTGTACATCTATGCTAGAATGAGTGGCCATGTTGGCTACTTTGACAGCTACGCGCGCTATCTAAATCATCAAGTGTACTGGAAAGGAATTATTGGATGAGCGAAGCAAGGACTTCAATTTCACTGACCCCTCAAAAAATTTAGCCCCAATGTTTTTTTTGTTTGTTTGTTTTTTGTTTTGTTTGTTTGTATTTTTGTCTGTTTGTTCGCTCTCTACCGGGCAAACGGTATATGCGATCTTGATGAAAATTGGAGGGGACCTTCGAAATCTCTGAACTTAGACCTGCCACGTTTTTGGGTACAATCGAAGAAATATTTCTCATGAATATCGTACTTTTACGATTTTTTTCCGATTTTTAGTGCGATATTTTCGTGACATTTGAGCCGATTATGACCGAACGGTTGGGGCTACAACGTTCATATTTTACATGGACATTAAGGTTATGGTGTTGTAGTACATTTTGTAAGAAAAGGTTAGAGAAGTTAGTCAGAACCCAAAGAAATAAAGGTTTTAATATGAGTATTTTGAGATGTATAACAAAAATTAAGAAGTAACTATAAAAACTTGACAACAATCACATACAATCCGTTCATAAAGCAATCTTTGGGCCTACAGATATTTGACATTCTCATTAAGATAAAAATTAGTTCTACTATATAAAATTACCCTAATTCAACAAAAATTATTTTGCAATGGAATTTGAAGAAGTAAATAGATCCCACGCATACTAAAAACAAAGAATCTTATCCATCAACGCGACTAAAAAAGCGTTCGCGAAGCGGCCTAGTAATTTTAATATCTCGAATCTATAATAGCAGCCGACAACCGAAACAATTAGCGCTATCTTGTGCCTGACTTACAACAGGTCCCTGGTGAATATATCACAGGTAGGTAGGTCTCGGTGGGTAAACATAACTAGCCATATGTCAATCACCAATTATTTTTAAACGTAATATATACTTTTCACTATAGTTGTCTTGTTTTTACCGTTCTAACAACATAAATTGTATCCTATTGAATTAAAGCATTCTCCAACACATATCGATAATAAAGCCTTATAAAATCGCGAGTTAATAAATGAAATTTTTGGTAAAGCAATTGCCAAAATTCTCATAATTAGTCCTAATAGTCTCAAAGTCGAGAGAGCATGAATTATAATTTTTTTAAACAAATTTAAAATTTGCCCCTAATGCAGCCATGAATATAGTTAAACCAGCAAAAAATAACAAAAAACGATTTTGTAGATTTTATTATCTTATCTTATAACAGCCTCCAGTCGGACGGGTGGAAGTGGATGGGTGGAATTGTGAACAAGTAGATATAATATCTCTTTTACTTGCACTGAAACTGAACCAGGATAAACTAAATTGATAGGTTACAGGAAAAAGTAGCCAACAATGTGTAAATTACTATAATAGTGATAATGATAATAATAATTTGATGAGCGAAGCGAAGACTTTAATTTCACTGACCCCCCAAAAAATTTAGCTCGTATTTTTTTTTTGTATTTTTGTCTGTTTGTTCGCTCTCTACCGGGCAAACGGCGATCTTGATGAAAATTGGAGGGGACCTTCGAAATCTCTGAACTTAGACTTGCCACGTTTTTGGGTACAATCTAAGAAATATTTCTCATGAATATCGTACTTTTACGATTTTTTCGATTTTTAGTGCGATATTTTCGTGTCATTTGGACCGATTCTGACCAAACGGGTGGGGTTACAAGGTTCATATTTTACATGGATAATAAGGTTATGGTCATGTAGTACCTTTTGAAAGAAAAAGTTGGAAAAGTTAGCCAGAATCCATAGAAATAAAGGTTTTAATATAAGTTTTTGAGGTATATAATAACAATTAACAAGTAACAATAGAAAATTGACAACAATCACCTTCAATGCGTTCAAAAAACACTTGCAAAAGTAAAGAGATCCCACGCAAACTAAAAACTTACAAAAAAGCTCATCCATTAACGCGACTAGAAAAAGCGTTCGCGAAGCGGCCTAGTAATAATAATAATAATAATAATAATAATAATTATAATTATAATAAAAATAACAATGATATGAATAATAATGATATTAATAATAATAATAATAATAATAATAATAATAATAATAATAATAATAATAATAATAATAATTATAATAATAATAATAATAATAATAATAATAATAAAACAATAATAAGAACATAAAGTAATGAAAGAAAAATTGATAGATACGTACAAGAAGCGACTAAAATCTATCCTCAAGACGCAACTAAACGGTAAAAGCAAGATCACAGCAATAAATACATATGCTATACCAGTACTGACATATTCATTCGGAATCATTAAATGGACGCAGACAGACATCCACGCGTTGGAAATATTAACTCGTACTACACTTACCAAACACAGAATGCATCATCCTAAATCAGCAATAGAGAGATTGACACTTCCAAGAGAACAAGGAGGACGAAGCCTAATCGATCTGAACAACTTATATTTTAAACAACTAGACTTTTTAAGATTTTTTTTTTTTTTTTTAAAAGCAACCAATCAACACTGCATAGGGCTGTGGTGCAAGCTGACAAATCATTTACTCCACTCAATCTATCAAACGAAAATGTCAATACAAGGGAAACTCATAACTGACGCTTCAAAAGAGTTACGTCTCTCAGAAAAGACCCTACACAAGAGACATTAAGATGAACTACACAAAGGTCACGTAGATATTAAAGCATCAAATAGATGGTTAAACAACGGGGAACTATTTGGAGAAACAGAAGGTTTTATGCTGGCTATTCAAGACAGAGTGATTGCAACGAAAAATTGTAAAAAATACATTATACAAGATGCGACAGTAAACGATCAATGTAGAAAATGTAGTGTAAGGGGTGAAACAATCGAACACATCATATCCGGGTGCAAGTCACTATGTCAAACGGATTACCTCTACAGACATAACCAAGTAGCTAACATTATTCACCAAAAAACTAGCAATCAAGTACAACCTCATTGATACTCACATACCTTACTACAAATACAAACCGGAGAAAGTACTAGATAGCAAAGATTTCAAATTATATTACGACCGCACAGTTATAACAGACCAAACTATACATCACAACAGACCGGATATAATTATAATTGACAAGAAGAAACAAGAAACTACCCTTATTGACGTTGCTGTCCCAATGTGCCATAACGTCGAGACTACATGGATGAAAAAAATTGACAAGTATAGTGAACTTGCAATTGAGATCAAGAAGATGTGGAAACAGAAAAAGGTAAATACAATCCCATTCGTAATATCGGCCAACGGCATCATACCGAAGAAGCTACATGAAAGCATTAAACAACTAGATCTTCCACCCAATGTTTACATCGAGACTCAAAAAGCAGTAATACTCAACACGTGTAGAATAGTTCGTAAATTTCTAAACTAAGAATGATACTTCGAGATTCCGAGACAGCTTCCATCCTGACATGGTTTTCGTGGTTTCCCATAGTCCGAAGAGCAAATGCTAGGATGGCGACGAGAAATCGGCCACGACCGTACACAGCAGAAAGAAAACATCATCTACAAAATATATTATAAATGACTTATTTTAGTTAGAGTTAAGACAAAGTAATAATGTAGGTATGTAATATAGGTAGAACACATGGAAGTACTTGACGTAAGTCCGTACAACATGTTAGCTCCGGTTTTGACCGAGTTTGTATGAAATACATCCAATAAAATAATAATAACAATAATAATAATAATAATAATAATAATAATAATAATAATAATAATAATAATAATAATAATAAAATAAATAATAATAATATTAGGTTTTTAAGCATAAGCAAGTTATTATCGACAACTGCTATGAATAAATAATAATATTATTATTATACGGTTTTCGGGACTTTGAACTGCGTTAATTATAAAGTGTAATAACACCTACTGTTAATTAATAAACCACCAGGACTTGTTAACCGGAGAATGATAATAAAACTGATAAACTGAACAAAACACGGTTAAAAATTAATGCACAGCACTCACCCGCTGCGTAATATTTCGGTGACATCCATCACCTTCCTCGGACGCGAGGATACTGTCAGTATCCTCGCGTCGAAATATTACGCAGCGGGTGAGTGCTGTGCATTAATTTTTAACCGTGTTTTGTTCAGTTTATCAGTTTTATTAACACCTACTGTGTTATTGCGCGGACATTTTGCAGCCTTGAGCCGCATTGTCCAAAGATTGAAGAATTGCCTGTTTTGCTTCTGATTTTTTATATAACGAAAAGAAAATCCTCACAACATCATTTTAGTACAGAATGGATACAATCCTAATGCCATAAAAAGAGCATTCAAATATCATAGTGTATTTCAAAAACCTTTAGGCGAAGAAAAACCAACTGACAGTGTAAAAAATAAAACTTTTCTTCCATGTGTACATCAGGTCACCGACAAGATAGGGCGTATACTAAAGAAGCATGACATACACCCTGTTTACTCTCCACTTAAATAAAAAACTCCAAGCGTCACTAAACTCAGTCAAAGACTATATTCCACTTATGGTCTCGGGAGTTTACGAAGTTCCCTGTGAGTGTGGTAAAGATGTACATCCGCCAGACGGGCCAAACAGTTAGAAGAAGAAGAATCGAACACATGACCCGTTGCAGGAAAGGCGACACAAACAACTCTGCGCTGGCTAAACACGCTCAGGAGAATATTTCAAACCCAGGACACCAAATTCAGTTTGAAAACACAAGAGTCCTCAACTACAACACCCATTTTTTTACCAAGACATGTCAGGGAGGCAGTGGAAATCCGAAAAAAATCAATGGAGGAGATAGGTACAAACTAAGTGCATCTTGGGGTCCGACACTGAGACGTATGAAAAACAGCAATCGGAGTCGGACAGACAGACCATCGTTGCGCCATCTCCCGCACCCGCACCCGCCCCCTCTACCCCATACACACACATCAGACAATGTGGCCAATATCATATTCCACCGCAGGCACACATGGTATGAAAACGAGGGCTCAAACCAGGAGCAAAGCAGGCAACTCTTCAGTCTTTGGACAATGCGGCTCACAGTAGGCTGCGAAACGTCAAGCGCGCAATAACACATGTATGTGTTATTACACTCTATAATTAACGCGGTTAAATGTCCCGAAAACCGTCTAATATTAATATTACGGTCCGCGAAAATTCCGAAATAGGAACAGCGACTAGTTGGGAGAATCGATGAGTTTAGGAAAGACATCGGTCGAATGGAACAATTACGAATGGGTAATCGGTCTAAAAATGTGGTACGATACTGCCAAAATAAATTTGAAAAAATCAAGGTTCACACAAAGCACGAAACACTTAACGAATTCATACACGAATATTTCGATACACTTCAACAAAAAGTAAGTGCTCTAGCTATAAAGATTAAAAAGATATAGAGAATGTAGTAATAGAAAATAACAAAACCGAATGTTCAAAGAAAAGGAAAAAGTTTTACCAAAAACTATCTAGTACCGAAGAAATAACAGGAAATGGAACACCAACTAAGAAGGAGATAGAAGAGTTTTGGGCAGGATGGGATAACCCGGTAGCGCACAACCAGGAAGCACAATGGATACAAGACGAAATAGCTAGGATGAGCAATATTAATGAGATGAGATTCGAAGGTTTAACTGTTGATGATTAAAGTCAACAATCAGTGCTACACATAGCTGGAAAGCACCAGGTAATAATATTATTCAAAAATTTTGTATAAAAAAATCTAGGTGCCCGTTAGGGCGCCGCAGCCAAGCCGCGGTGCGCTACACACTCAGGCACCTTATACATCAAGCAGAGTTGGGTGATTTCGAGTTGTCACCCTGCCGTCATGAAACGTGATGTGTACTTAAAAACTATCAAAATCAAGGGGATTTGGGTACCTGACAACATATGCCAAATTTGGTTGGTGTACGAACATTCATTCTTGGTGAAAAAATGACTTGAAACATGCTCAAAATCACTTTAAGGATCTAGGTGCCCGTTAGGGCGCCGCAGCTAAGCCTTGGTGTGCTACACACTCTGGCACCTTATACAGCAAGCAGAGTTGGGGTGATGTTAGTTACTACTACTACTACTACTTCTACTACTACTGTCTAATTCTTCAGTTTCAATTGCTTAGCGCTTCTGACCAAACAAGTGGGGCTACAACGTTCATATTTTACATGGACATTAAGGTAATAGTGATGTAGTTCCTTCTGAAAAAAAAAAGTTAAAAAAGTTTGTTGATAGGCTTCCAATTAAAGGTTTTAAAATAAGCCTTATACAGGCATACAATCAACAAGTAACTATAGTTACTTGACAATGATCGCCTACATTGTTTACAAAAAGCAAGTCTTTATACCACTACATTTTTTCATTTTATTGTTAATTGGTAATACCACAGCAATTAAATCGACTTTGATAAAAACAAATGCAATGGAACTTGAAAAAGTAATGAGATCCCACATATAACAAAAACTTGTAAAAATACAGCCAAACCTTACACACTTAAAAGAAATGAGATCTAAAAAAGGGCCAAGCTCATCTCCCCTTCCACATTTACGCATTCTTAATTCATAAACGTACACAGTGTCCCGTAACAACATCCTTGAAAAGCTTGGCAAAGTAGAATTTGCATGACAATTACGTTTAAAGTAATTAGAAAAAAAGAATTTGGATGAACTATTACGTTTAAATTAATAGTTGCAAATTCTATTTAGCCAAGCTTTTCAAGGATGTTGTTATACGGGACACTGTACGTTTATGAATTAAGAATGCGCAAATGTGGAAATGTAGATGAGCTTCGCCCTTTTTTAGATCTCATTACTTTTGAGTGTGTAAGGTTTGGCTGTATTTTTACAAGTTTTTGTTTTGTGTTACAATACTACTCAAAATCAAATTAGAAAATGTCTCAACGAGTTTATAAATGGAGTTAAAGAAATACCAAAATTCTTTACTGAAGGAGTAACCTTTCTCAAACCGAAGGATAATGACACGAAGAACCCAAGTAAATATCGACCAATTACATGTTACTTACAATTTAAGGGTATATTTGGGCACAGTTCCAAGACACGACGTAAAAATGGGCATTTTAGTTTGGTACTATGCTCTAGTATCTATCTAGACCAAGAAAGATGCAGGTTAAAGCCGATTTAAGAAATTTCCCAAAACACTAATTTTCCCAAATTTCTGGATCAAAAAAATTGTAACATTCGTGTTAAATCACAGTTAAAAGATATAATTTTTTAAAGTGTCATTTGAGTGTAGTATTGTGCTATAGATCATGTGGTAAAAAATAATTTTTTGAGTTAATAGCCCCTTTAATAATTATAACTTTTTTTTATAATTGTAATTATTGACTGTGAGTCTAAACAATAAATGTGACAATTGGATGAGCGAAGCGAAGACTTCAATTTCACTAACCCCCCCAAAAAATTTAGCTCGGGTGTTTTTTTTGTCTGTTTGTTCGCTCTCTACCGGGCAAACGGCATTAGCAAACTTGATAAAAATTGTAGGGGACCTTCGAAATCTTTAAATTTAGACTTTCCACGTTTTTGGGTAAAATCGAAGAAATATTTCTCATAAATATCGTACTTTTACGATTTTTTCGATTTTTAGTGATATATTTTCGTGACATTTGGGCCGATTCTGACCAAACGGGTGGGGCTACAACGTTCATATTTTACATGGACATTAAGGTTATGGTGGTTTAGTTCCCTTTGAAAGAAAAAGCTGAAAAAGTTAGCCAGAATCAATAGAAATAAAGGTTTTAATATTAGTTTTTTGAGTATATAATAACAATTAACAAGTAACAATAGAAACTTGACAACAATCATCTACAATGCGTTCAAAAAGAACTTGCAAAAGTAAAGAGATTTTATATTTCCTGTCAAAATAATGTTTTAATAACAGCGTATAAACAAAGATTTCCCTAACTGGCAAAGCGTAAAATAGTAAATACAAATCAGAGACACATCTCCCATCGACGATTTCTCTTGCACTCATCATTTTTATAATTTTATTTTGTAATATTATTAGATTTTTTAGTTGTGAGTGAGACGCATTACCCCAAGCCGATATACCGTACGATAAAACAGCATTTTACGGTATTTAAATGTTAAGATATCTTTTACGGCGTGAAGCTGATAAGCACAGTCAAAATCTTAGTCTATAGCATAGTTTCCCTATTTGATTATCCCAGCAAAGTCTTTGATCTATTTTAAAATAGGAATGGCTGTAAACTGAAGTAATTTTTGTCTGGCATGAACATATAAACAAATCTTTGCAAGCGTTTCTATGCAAACAATTAAAATCGAGGCAATTACCTCTATAGTGACATTCTGATCGGCGTTTAAAGGTGGGCAGATATGCACAATTCTACTTTTTTCCAGCGTTGATAATGAGTCTCATGTCATGGTTCCATTTCAAGAGATTAAGGGATCACTCCACTGAAAATACTGACAAAACTACCCTTTGACCTGTTATTATTTTATTACTTTCATTTACTCTTTAAGTATTATACTTTTGAATAAGACTAACATCAATGGGCTAACACGCCTCCATTTCATTAAAAAAAATTTTAAAAGTTATTGCGCGCACGGAAATGCAGTCTTTTGTTGCCATTTTCTATACATATATCTAGTTAGTTAGGACCACAACTTAATCAATATATTGTCTATTTGATTACTTATTGATTAAGTTAATTACTTTTATGAAACTTGTGGAGTAGATAGTTCTTACATACCTGGGAGAGCAATATTACCATATAATACAAAATTATAGTAATTTCAACTTTAAAAAAATCTTTTAAACTCATTTTGACGCATAATATTTTTAGCACACTTTGGGAACTTCAAAAACTATCTTCTTCTGGACCACTTGTCCGAATGAGCTAATTTTGAATTTGTTTTATTATTTGGACATAGATAAACACAATTGTGTATTCATAACTTTGGCTAAAATATAATACGGTATTAAACTTCTATCATAAACTGTAATTAATAAAATTCATTCTTCAAAATGCACAAAATTAGCCTTAAATGAAAAATAAACAAAACCCATGCACAATTGTCTTTGGTTATGTCAATACAAGGAAAATGCAAAATTTCACAACAAATCGGTCCAAAACGAAAAAAGGTTTTGCCTTTTTTCACCAAAGTGCTTAAAAAACAACGAAAACAAAAATCAAGGGGGCATAATATAAGCCCTAAAAAATAAAAATTCAATTTATCAATTTTTAAAGGTGTTTCCTTTGCCCACACCCAAAATTGTGTGTGTAGCGCAAAAACTGTGGATTTAGGCTTTTTCAGTGGAGTGTTCCCTTAAGCTAATCTGCCTACAAATATTTTACTGCTAGTTTGACGTTCTTATGTATTGCTAATAATAAAACCGCGTCGTCCGCATAAAAAAGATACACTTCACAATATATCTGACCATAACATTAACATGTACGAAATATAGTTGAGGACCCAAAACTGACCCCTGTGGTACACCACTGCAACATGATTTAGCTTCACTGTACACATCCCCTACTCCAATTCAACAAATAGTTTTTAAACAACGCTAACATCGTACCTCGTACCCCTATTTTTTTTTAAATCATCTGAGAGTAATCATGGGTATACTTTAACTACATACTTTGGATTAGTTATTTGTAATTTATTTTTGTACGTGCAAATTTGTTTTATCTTTGTACAATTTTTTTCGGGTTAAACCATTTATCTGTGCCTATCAGGATCTAACTTCTTTGACCATTTCTTTTTAGGATCCAACTTCTTGATTCTTTTTTTCTAGAATCCAACATTTTTACCTTTTTTTCTAGTATCGAACTTCTTTGACATCAGCTGCAAGTCTTGTTTGTTTCTTTCGTGTTAGATGGTTATGAAATATTGAAAATATCAAAAATCAAAACTGAGAATTTAGAAAATAAATAGAAATCTGGAATAAAAACTTCAGATAACGATACCTTGAGTTCTTTCCAGCAGCTTACATGTTGAAAAGAAGAGTCACATATAATTTTGTTTGCATTACGATGGATATCATATTTTTGAAGCTGACTCTCCCAGAAGTGTGTGAAGATGGTCCCACCTCCTTGGCCATCTTCCTCATCATCAAATTTCTCGTATTTTGTCGTAACCCCTACAAATAGATTGTATTCGTCAATTGTTTTTATCCTCATCATCATCTTCATACTATTACTATTATTATTAATTATTACGTTACCAAGGAGTGAAATTTATTAACTTATTTAATTCTTAGTTTGGCGTCCAAACCAGCTACACTGGTTTGCAGTTTGACTAGAGTTTAAAGTATTTTTTTTAAGATTACCCCCACTGGCTCAATACCAACTTTTTAATTAAATAGTAAAAGAAAAAAAGAAAAAATGAAAACATGAATTTTGAAAATGTTAACCCTATGTACTAAGGATTATTTCTCCTTTTTATCTCACATATTATATTCAAGGGGGGGAAAAAGATTTTTTAGTATAAAATATACAGCATTAAATTTCAAAATCCCGACACAGATTTGTTCAACAATCATAATATTTTTGCAGAAGGGCATCTACTGAATGGAGCAGCCAACACGCTCGAGCGAAACATCCTTAGTCTTAGGCAGCACAAAAGAAGTAACATTTGGACCAGATTGGTCCCGAGAGGAGAATGAACCGAAGGATGCTGCGCTCTCGGAGCTAGATGCAACTGTAGATCAGAAGATCATACCGAATGCTGTAAGTAATAAAACCAATACATGAAGATGAATAATTTATTAAATAGTGAATTCTACAGTTGCATTAGGTAAGGCTGGATATGGCACCTGTTCAATTAAAATATTATCTTTGAACAGTACATTGTTGTCTCGCACACGCGATTTTAAGGAAATTATGCGCAGACTCCATAACTCATTATTGGATGAGCGTAGCGAGCGAAGCGAAGATTCCATTCTACTACACTGGAGAAACAAATCCGGAATGTTTTTTTTCTCTTTTTTATCTGTTTGTATTTTTGTGTGTCTGTGAACACGATTCCGGCTAAACCGATACTCCAATTGTTATGAAATTTTCTGGAGACCTTACAAATCTCTGAACTTAGAACTGCACGATTCCAAAAATCAATCTAAAAATTATTTCTCATGAAAATTGCAATTTTACGATTTTTTTCGAATTTCTTGTTTTTTTTCTGTTTTTGTTTTTGTGTGTTTGTTTACACGATTCCGGCTAAAACCGATACTCCAATTGCGATGAAATTTTCTGGAGGCCTTTGAAATTTCTAAACTTAAAACTGCCACGTTTTTAGCGCAATCGAAAGATTATTTCTCATTAAAATCGCAATTTTTACGGGGAGTTTTTCGTTTTTCTTATTTTTCTGTTTGTATTTTTGTGTATTTGTTAACACGATTCCGGCTAAACCGTAACTCTAATTGCTATGAAATTTTATGGAGACCTTTAAAATCTCTTAACTTAGAACTGCCACGTTTTTGAGCGCAATCGAAAAATTATTTCTCTTTAAAATCGCAATTTTACGATTTTTTTTCGATTTTTAAAACATTTCTTCGACATATTACACCTACATGTTTTATCCGATTTTAATGATTTTATCACAGAACCTTAATTTTATGAATTAATATATTCGTGTGAAATTTAAGCGCAATCAAACAATTTTTTATTTTAATAATTGCAATTTTACGATTTTGCTGTGATGCTGTGATAATGCTAAGGCTTTTACAATTTTTTTTTTTTGTTAAAGTGAAAGGTGTTTTAGATTAAAAAACAATACATCTAAACATTTACCAGACGGATTTTATAATTTTTGTTTTGTTTGATAAATATGATTTTTTCCTATGCATTGTTGGAAAATGTATGTTTTTTGTTACAAATCTATTTTTTTCCCATTTTTTTAATTAAAAAACTATAAATCTCATCAAAAAAGTGTCTGTGAATTTATCAGAATAAGACTTGTGAGCATATTAAAAATAAATTATCCGTTTATCTTAAAAACTGTAGAAGTAGGAAAAAATGTGAGCAAATGTGATAGAATAAAAGTTTTGAGATAATAGCATTTAAAGTTTATTTATGTTGTTTTTTTGGTAAATTTGAGTATATAACATAGCCTAAAGGTTCAGTTTATATATTTTACATGAATTCACTGGGCATTTTAACGTGTTAATCTTGGCTTCTTTAAAATTGACTGAAATTGTAATGAATAACACTCTTTACAGCCCTAGATCAGACTTAATATCAGAACCGGTAAGCAATTTTCCCATGCAAAATAGCATGCAGCGCTTATGAAAAAAATTAATTTGATGCTTTTAGCATTATATTAGCATAAAATAAATTTACGTAGTCAATAAAAATAAAAAAGTGAACTCTTTAAAACAATTAAAATAATATTAATGCAAAATTGCGTGTTTTCCATACATTACAAGTGAAACAACCCCTTAAACAATAACGCTCATCCAACAACGCGCCTGAAAAAGCGTTTGCAAAGCTTCCTAGTTACTAAAAAAATTATACTCTACATCTCAACCTTTTCTCTTGAGACTTAAGACTGTCGGATGAGCTCAAGCTTCCCAGGCTTGGACGCAGAATGCAGCGACTAAGTCTGTTAGCACTTACAAACTTCATCGTTTGTCATATCTGGTTTTGGTTTGCCGTTTGCACCAAGTAAGAATGTATTGTGTATGGCGTTATCAGAGCACATTTTCAAAATAGTGCCCGTAAAAATGCCACGAAACAGGTAATTCGTTGTCATTTCACAAGCTTTGCAGGGGAGAATAATTTGAAATGTAGTCTGATCGCGTAATGCGCTCATCATCCTTTGTAAACTACCTCCCAAATTTAATTAATTTTTGGTGAAAATTGGAGGTCAAAGGGTTGTTTTTAAGGGAAGGTTGTTTTGGGGTTGATCTAAAATCGTATGAGAAATACTTTTGGTTTTTCAAACATGTTACACATAATTTTGGGAACTGTCCCACCCCTTTAAAATATGTGTTCTTTGGGGGAGGGGAGGGGGGTTGTTGGTGGGGGTTGCTTTGGGGTTGTTTTACAATCAGTGGACAGAGAATAATTGTTTTCCAAATATGTTTCGTGAAACTAAACCCCCTTTACTGTGAGTTTTTTTGGGATGGGGGTTGTTTTTTTTAAGGGGTTGGTTTAGGGTTGACTTAAAATCATATGAAAGAGAATTATGATTTTTCAAGCATGGTACATAATTATGGGAACTATCCCACCCCTACTTGTGTTTTTTTTTGTATGTGTAGAGAGGTTGTTGGAGAGTTGTTTCATAATCATGGGAGGAAAAAAAATGGTTTTCCAATAGTATGTAACATGATTTTGGGAACAAAACCCCCTCATCTGTGCTTTGGGGGGGGGGGGGTGTGTTAAGGCTGATCTAAAATTGTGTAAGGTAGAAGTATGGTTTTTAAAACATGTTACATAATTTTGGAAACTATCCCAGTCCTACTCTCTCCGAATGTTTTTCCGAAAAGTACTTTTTGTGGAAAATTACTCAGCACACTGCAAAACATACTTAGCACTTAAAGGTTAAAGCGTCCGCCCGGCAAGTGTGATATTCGTGTTTGATTACTGGTCGAGTTGTACTTTCGCATTTCTGGATTCTATATAATTTACACATGTTTAACGTTATTTCGTAGTTTTGTATATAGACATAATGACTGTGACAAATTTTTTTTTCTTCGTTCGAAACGATAAGGATATAAACACGACAAACAAAAATATCGTTATGTCACTTTTGCTGTCGAATGAGCTAGTTTCACTACCAATTTAATTAATAGTATACACAATACACATACATATTAGGGTGAGTATTTATAAATACATACACATGCATATATCCATATACCACATAAAATACGTCTACACATCTACCACATTTGAAAAGAAATATACCTCTTGTGGGTGAGGTTCTTATTATACATCCTTCTCGGACATGTCGACACGGTCTAACAAGTGCATGGTTATCAAGCTATCACTTATAATTCTCGTGTTTATGTAAAAGTCAAGCTCAAGCCCAAGGTTTTCTGAGTCACGGCCTTGCACTTCCTCAAAGCGTTTCAGTAAAACATGTAACTTATTTATTTTGTAAAGAGAACATAGATAATGTTAGTTCCTTCATCATCATAATATTTTGCCACGTCCAACTCTGCGTTGTCATTGGGCCGTCTTTGAAGATATCTGTCTCTGCTCCATATTCTTCTCTTCAGCCACTACTTTTCCCTTATTTCCATCACATTCTAGTCTCCTCTTCTAGTCCGGTGGGTAGGAGTAAAAACGTGACTTTGTGATACAAACAAGGCGTTTTGCACACCTGTTTTTTTGTCAATGAAAGCATTTTTCCCGCAGTTCATTATTTGCACGTGACGTGGGGGGCGTGGAGGGGGGGGGGTAAATTAAAAAAGGATGTGTAACATTAAAATAAAATAAAAATGGGTATCTATTTTTACGGTTAGAATGTCATTTTCTCATATTTTGGGGCCGGCAAATTGAATGGAAAACATTTCAAATTCTTAAGTTCATTCATTTGAGCCCCATGGGCACCATATTGGAAATTGCCCCCAAGTACAACGTTGATACCCAAAGCCCGTAAATATATGTCATGCTTGGAATTAATTTCCACTAAATCGTACTCTCCAAACACGCGGGTAACTCTAAAATTGTGGCAGAACAAACAAAACTCTCAGAATCCCGCCATTTTGGTTAAATGTGCGTACCGGTAGGCACCGATTTGTGATATGAATAGACACAAACATGTTTGGTGTAATTTTCGTGTATTTTCTGGTCAAGGATTATGAATTTTGTGCCGAAAAATATATAAGAGGTAAGATAATCGTCCATTTTATATAATTTATCAATATTGTGTGCTTAGTTTGTAAAGTGTCTATAAAATGTGAACAACATGAGTATCGTACATTAAAAAAATCCCATGCACTTAACATCAGACAAGCTAAACGACACCATCATGATCAGGTAATATCTTCTGAAGATAAAATAACATATCGAAAGCTACTCAAACTAAGGCCCATTGTCCCAAAAATCAACTCACGATCAACATAAGCGGAATCCCAAACTCTGACCCGAAAGTAATATCAAATCATCTCAACGAGTTCTTTATCAAGGCTGGTAAATAAACAGCAGAGTTTAGACACAAACTACCTGGTGCCATCGAGGATAAACACATAAAACTAACTCAATTTTTCTACATCCATCTTGAAGTAGCTAATACCATCAAATACTGAATATCAAACATTCAGCAGGTCTTGACAATGTTCCAGGATCTGTGCTTACAAAAGTGGCAGCATCATCTCTCACCCACTAGCATTTATTAAAAAAATCCTCCTTTTGCACAGGGACCTTCCCCTCCACGTTAAGGCCAAGGTTACACCCCTCTACTCTACAAGCAAACAACCGAGATCCTAACACTTATAATAGACCAATGTCCTTTACTTTCTTATTCTCTAAAGTCTTCAAAAAAAATAATGTACCCCGTCTGTCATCCTCCCTCTCTAAACAAAATATTCTCGCAATCAATCAATACGGTTTCCAGAAGGGCAAATCAACAATAACTGCCATCTTCTCATTCATATCTGCACAACATGGCACTCGGATCATGGTGACCTGGCTATTGGAATATTCTACGACTTGAGTAAGGCGTTTTATACAATTGATCATGGTATATATATCTCTCAAAACTGGAATCTCTAGGCACAAGAGGAATAGCCAATAGATGGATTCCTTTATCGACATCGACGGAAATGATTTAATTACTAAATTTCACTAACATCCCTTAAGCCCTGACTGTGTAGTTGACTAAAAACTGTATTGTCGAGTTCTCCAGGAGATGCTACGGCTCTAAACGCATACTGTTTTCTCGTTTATCCACGCGTTCCCGTTTTCCCTTCGAAGCAAAAAACGACACTGTGTCACAGCCTATAGACATATGAAAGCCACGAAGGGCAACTGATTTAGCCGTGCAATGGTATGTGCCACTATATGTGGCAACAATGAGAGCCGCTGCTAAACAGTATCCATAGTTTGCTTAGGCCTAATGACTCCAAGGTGTGGAAGAAGGAGACCGAGAACACAACATCTGTGTCAGAGCTCCAGATCAACACTGACTTAGCTCCGTGTAGTGTAACACCATATCTCTGACGTGTAGTAACATAGTAACATGCGATTATTAACATTCTCCATAAGGCCGCACGAAACCCGGTCCAGTTTAGAAGGACACCCAGTGGTTGTTAAAATCACGACGACCAAGTTATTAGCTATCTGCAAGCCACCTTCTTTATTCGACATAAAACTTGCAAGGGAGCGGAATAGTTCTTCCTTATTCTTGGCGTGTCTAAGTAATCGGCCCAATCTTTGGGCACTGATCCTATAGAACAAACAGTAACATTTAGTTGGTAAATTAAACTTTGATATCCGGAGCTTAGTCCGGCTGAAGTGACTGTCCAGGAGCGTCGATATAAATAATTTGTGGATTAATGCTCTTTATTAACAAACCGAACGATAAGGCTATAAACACGATCTAAACTTAAAATAATAAAAACAGCATAGATTTTTGTTCGGGAGGTCCTGACGATGAACGCCTTGTCGTCGTGAGTCGCGAACCGCATTCTTGATACTGTTTGGAGAGTAAATGTCCCAAGCTATGTCAAGCCGCCTTGCCTCAAGATTCTCAGCTGTTTGTAGAAGATACGAGCTCAGTTGATGATACCAGCACGTGGCTTTTGATAATGGACCTCTGCTGCTCGCATGTAGCTGAAAAAGCTCATTTGGAGCGATTTTTTTCGAGTATCTCGACTAAATTAAATTTCACACCAACACGCATTTCACCATTGAGACAAAATATAGAAGAAGGGCAAAGCTCAGTTTCATATTCAAAGAACGTCTATTTAAATATCACGGGACAGAACAATAAAAAAAGTCGTGTTTTCAGCTCGAGGCATAATGGTTTTGGTATTACCGAGGTGGATTGTATGTATTGTTTTTTTTAAGTTTAGCGCTCTTTTCATCGGATACAGAATATTGGACAGTATTTTCAATTACTATTCATTATTATACTCCAAAAGTAGATACACAAATTTACTTGACGAGAAACATAAGACACTTGCAATGATGATTAGAATTGAACATATAGATGATAATCTAACGAATATACTAGCAACGAGTATTATTGTAACTAGCAATTTAATGGTATTTGAGTGTAAAATGTCTGTGCATGTTGTTCACATTGTAAAGACACTTTACAAAATAAGCACACAATATTGATAAATTATAGAAAATGGACGATTATCTTATCTATTATACATTTTTTGACACAAAATTCATAATCCTTGACCGGAAAATACACGAAAATGACACCAAACATGCATATGTGTCTATTCATATCACAAATCGGTGCCTACCGGTACCCACAATAAACAAAATGGCGGGATTCTGAGAGTTTCGTTTGTTTTATCACAATTTCAGTGTTACCTGCGTGTTTGGGGAGTACGAGTGAAAATTGATACCAAGCATGCCATATTTACATGCTTTGGGTGTCAACGTTGTGTTTGGGGGCAATTTTAAATATGGCGCCCATGGGGCCCAAATGGTTGAACTTATGAATTTGAAATGTTTTCCATTCAATTTGCCATCCCCAAAATATGTGAAAATGACATTGTAACCGTAAAATACACCACCAATTCATTTAAAAAAATTCTACACCCCCTTTTTTTAATTAACACCCCACACGCCCCCCACATCACCATGCAAATAATTAACTGCGGAAAAATGCTTTAATACTAATAGATAAATAAAACACGTGTGCAAAACGGCTTGCTTGTATCACAAATAGCCACGTTTGTGTACTATTTTCCTCGTACCCACCGAACTATTCGTTGTTCCGCTCCGATGTCCACTGCTCAGTGCTCATCGTTGTTGCTGCTGCTGCTGCTGTTGTTGTTGTGTTAAATGCCTGGTAATAAACATTTTACATCACTTGACACTTTTAGTATTTAAGTATTTTTTGGTTTGGCCCTATTAGATTGCAGCAGGACACGATTCCCACAGGTGCGATAATATATTATACTAAATTGACTACTAACACTGTAATTTTTAAGTGATCAGATACGTTGGTGGATTTTCTTTACCGGAGATGTGATCATTAATATCTGGGTTATCTGTAAATATAAGATCTAGAAAATTAGCGTTCGTGATAGAACTGTAAGTTTTCAAAAGGATAAGATCAAACACTATTTCAATAAAATGGTTCAATAGGTTACGTGACGGAGTTGCGCCAACTTTAGCAACCACTTCTCCCTCGTCGCCACTTGACCAACTGATCCCAAAAATATTACAATCTCCACACAAGATAATGCTGGTACCTAGTTGAAGTTTCGAGCAACTATCTGACAGACACTGATGTAGATCTTGCATATTCTCAGGCGATGTATGAGGAATGTATAGATACAGCCAACTCGGATATTGGTGCGACGTTCGGAACTTACGTCCTACTTGCCCAGCTAGGAAATGGTCCCGAAAAAAATCCTCGAAGTTATTCTAGCTCATCAGTAAAGCACAAGATGAATGAAAGATAATAAAAAATAACAAAAAATTAATGAAAAAAGAATACTAATTAAATATCTATCAAAGGTCCGCTCCTCTGATCCTACCTTTCCTTGCCAACTGCGATGGTCTGACGTCACTCGGCGCCTCAACGCTCCCGTGTGCCGACAACAATGCTTATAATGTCTAAGGCTGTGAGAGTAGTAGTACTGGGACAACTAACTACAATTATGATTGCAGCATTAATTATAACAATTTCTGGTTCGCTATTGACCAATTGGGAAATGGTGATACAGATCAATTACACCCTACCTACGAGCTCGTTAAATCCTATCTAAATCATACTAAAATTACAATGCAAATTACACAAATGACATATGGTTACAATATTGTTACATAATAAAACTGTCAAGAGACAGGTACTTAACCTTGTCTGCCGTTACCGATGAATATCCTTGCTTATGTTTCCATGGTTTGATGCGTAAGTGGGGGGAATTTCTTGGGGGTGACTTGCTGTGGATACGTAGTAATCATGTTTATGAAGTTCTGTCACACTCTTGACGGTCTCGCGTACATTTACCTCGCGTTTGGTCCCGTATGGGTATAGTTCACATACAAAATTATTTCTCTGTCTATGGAATTTATTGAACTTGATCACTTGACACTTGATGATAATTAGGTCGTTTTACATGACCGAATAAACTGTTCGAAAACTCTCGACGATAATGAAGCAGTATTAATTTTTATAATGATAGGTCGTTTTAGATGACCAAATAAACTGTTCGACGACACTCGACGATAATGAAGCAGTATTAATTTGAATAATGATAGGTCGTTTCACATGACCAAATAATCTCGAACACTTTTGATTTTAATTGATTTAAATAATTGAACCGCAACACACACAGTTAAACTCGCACACTTCTAACACCCGCACCTCTCCAATGTACCGGATCGGCCACTACCCCGAAGCCTGTAGTGCCTCTAACACTTACGATCGGGACCACATGTCCTGTAAGGCAACCATCAGTGCCTCCATGTTTTAGACTGTCCGCCCGACACGTCCGTCCGTCTGTGGACTCAACCACCAACTCTGATGAGCAAGCCACCGTTTTACAAAATTACAAGCCTGGCTCGTCTTGTACATACACGAAGCCTCTCATATTCTCGGAACCCACCAATTAAATACTTGCTCCACCTCAACTTGAAACCATCTAGCCTACGTGAAAAACGTGTGGACTTAAGCCCTTTGTCCTGGTGTCCTGTTGACTCTACCCCTATTATATGTTCAAAACCAGCTTCAACCTGCCTCGCATTGCAATACCACGAAGTAAGACTAGATTGGCGAACTAGGCCAACGCTGCGCTTGGATGAACTAATCCGCCCGACTGAGTGTCTCCTCGCCAGCTACACTACACGAAAAGTATTCACTAAACCCAGACGGATGGCGGGGACGCATCATCTCGCCTTTTCATAGGTTTCCTTAAAATCAATTAACTACTGCAAACTGCGCATTTGGACTGCTGTTTCCTAGCAAAACTAGCTTCGAGAGGCTTCCAAGGCCTTGAACCTAGCCTTCAACACTTCTAAATGAATCTCCAGTCATGGAAATATTCCCTACCAAATCAATATTAATTAGAATTAATATTGATGCACAATTACTATGCTGATGTTCTAATTATGCAAATGAAATTAAATGATAGAAATATATTGATTACAAATTACAATTAAAGTTGACATGCAAATTTTAGTATGCAAATCTGGTAAAATAAGTTGATATGCAAATTTTAGTATGCAAAAATATGTATCTTCAAAGGTTTGAAGTAATCTACACCCCTTGACCTTGACATTGGTAAGCGCTGAAGTGGTGGCATTAACAGCCCACACAATTTCAGTTGTCACTTGTCAGAAACTCAGATCGCTGACTCAGGTCATCACGATGTCGCGATGAAAATTTGTCGACACAGCTACCTGTAAGACCTCCACCACCAACATTGACTCAGCCTGCCTATACGGGAATTTTCTTAATATAAACTTGCTCCAAGTCCAACGAAAGAATGCAGATGATTGGTAGTGGTGGGGGTAGAATGAATGCGCGGTTAATGGAATGTCGCCTTTGTGTATGAAAGAGAAATATATTTTACCAACGCAAGCAAAATTTATCTGTGCTATTTCACAGAGTTCCTCCGAGTGCAAGATCCACGCTGAGCTAGCGTGAATAGAATTGACAAAGTTGTTATGTTGGGAAAACAATTTTGAGCCACCTGCCTTCTTTCGTTGGAACCACTATACCTGTATCTTCAAGGCAGCATTAGACTTTCATACAAAGACGCATTATATGACAATAGAAGCAACCCTTGCGGTCAATTTAACGCCTATAGAGAACCTAAGTTTTGAAGGCGGGAAGGAAATTGGTTCTCTCTCGTCTCAGCGCCCATAAGAGTTAGCATGGTACTAAAATTTAACTCGCCGTATCTTTTGACTCGCGCAAAAGAAATCTAAACTAATAACATCACAAGATGCACAATTTTGTGGAGAAGATTATAGCATCCTTCTTTGCTCGAAGACGCTTCCTAAATTCAAACTATTATGAGTTAAATGATTGATTAAGCGAGACGCAGCCACGTTGTGTACAGCTGTGGCATCTTCGCATACCACACGCCTTACCGTGGTTGCGACATTAGGTTTGTTTGGTTTACCTTGTTTAGTGTAGACTTGTGTAGTGTAGGTGTTGGCCTTCAAATCAAATTACACTACACTTTACTCAGGATAACCAAACTTTTTTCAGCTACACTCTACACTAGATTGTCCCACATCGAACTGTCAAACTTCTTAAACATAATAAAACTCATACAGGACATGTTGAAGGCATTAAATGAGTGAAATTAATTGTATAGGTCTATTTTCAGACCATATGAGACGATGAAAAGTTATTTGGAACATAAGCTTATCCTGTTTGAGGTTAGATACCCTATGTACTTGCCCTCATCACAAAATATAGTCCCACATATATAAAATTCTCCGAATCGGTTTCTATTGCGTTATATAGTAGACTTTTGGTTGATTTTAGGTGCTATATTGATTGCCACTGCAAGAATGTGTACTTAATCATGTTTTAATCTGCTTCTCTTCAAATTTTGCGCCTAAATTTCTACACCTACACTCTACACGACCTCCTAGAGCTCGTTTAAGAAATGCTACACTTTACACTACATGAAGTCAAACCAAACGGCTTCACTTTACACTACACTTGATACGAAAACGCTTTTTAGATTTTGTGAGCCTACACTAGTGTAAAGTGTAGGTTCGTGTAGGAAACCAAACAAACCTATTTATTTCGCGTTCAATATTTTGTTGGCACATGTAGGATATTTTATATGTAATGTATAAACTAGTACAACCCAGTGACCTCACAGAAGCCACAAAGCAAGTCGGATTCCAAATATTGTGCTGATGCATGTACAAAATGTTTTTACGTGCGTTTTCATTAGCATTGTGAAGGTTTGGCAACAGTGTAAATGTAGAGTTCACTTTCAACTCAGAACAAATGTCATTTATATTTGTGATGGAGCAGAGTTCTGTATATCTGTAGTAGTAGTAGTAAACTTTATTTAGCTATATATAGCTATTAATATACATTTAACACAATGTTTACATTGATGTGGCACATAAGCACCATAACATAAACAAGTAAATCACCATTTTTAATATCAAAATGCCTATTGATTGAACTAGGCCTAGCTGCATAAACTAGTGTTACACTATACCTTAAACTCTGATTTTACAAAATTGACACAATCTTTTCTAAATTTATGTACATTGTTTACGTTTCTTATGTTTTCATGAAGTCTATTGTATAACCTTACTCCACTATAGAAAATAGATTTTTGTGTGCTACTTTTATGCATACATTCTAGGTAAAGTTTATTACCGGTAGTACTTCTTGTTTTGTGATTATGCACATCCTTTACTTGACATATTATGTTATTTAAGTACCTAGGCATCAATCCTTTACTCATTTTATATATCATTACTAGTGTACTTAGCGCTATTCTCTGCTGAACAGAAGTCCATTGTAGAGTTTCTAGCATATACTCTATTCTTGTGTATCTGTTACATCCTAATACTATTCTCATACCTCTATTCTGAAGTTTTTGTAGCAAACTAATATCTGATTTGCGAATATCCCACAATAGTGAGTTACAATAGTAAAAATGTGGGTCAATAATAGTTTAATATATATCAAATTCCTAACCCATGGTGATATATATGGGCTTATTCTATTTAATATACCTAATTTCTTACCTATCTTTTTAGCAATATATTTGACATGATTTGAGAATTTGAGGTTATCATCAATTATCACGCCTAGGTATTTAATCTCCTTTGCAAATTCTGGTATCTCCCATCTATGAGTATATTGTTACTATTACTATTTACTACATTGTACTTTCTTGCTTGAGTGCCAGTTACAATCATGTATTTAGTTTTATTTACATTCAGTTGCAATTTATTTAATTTGAGCCATTGGCTTAACTTTGCTAATTGGATGTTAATTTCCATACATATTTCTTGCAAGTTGTACCCTGCAAGAGGTATTAGTGTGTCATCCGCAAATAGATTTATTAAGACGTTTATCCATACATTTATTGATGTCATTGATATAAATTATAAATAACAGAGGCCCTAGAATAGACTCTTGGGGCACCCCATGTTGATTTTCAAGTTTTTGTGATATCCTGTCATTGTATTTTGTATGTTGAAATCTATTTGTCAAGTAACTTTTAAACCACTGTAATACATTACCTCCTATTCCATACATTGCAAGTTTTTGTAACATAATTTGTCTGTCTATTGTTTCAAATGCACGCTTAAAGTCTAAGAATAAAGGATACTATTATTTTGTTTGAATCTAAACTCTTCTTCCATGTTGACAGAAGCATTTGTAACGCAGTTTCACACGAGTGTTTTACACGAAATCCTGATTGATTTTCACATAGTATATTATTATCGTTAATAAAATCTTTAAATTGTTTGTAAACTACTTTTTCTATTATCTTTTCATAAATCGGCATCATGTTGATGGGTCTATATTCTTCTCCTTTTCTTGTGTTTTGCACTTTTTGTATAGGAACTATAGTAGAAATTTTCCACGCTTCCGGGAATATTCCTTGAGCTAATGAAGGTTGATTGCGTGCAGTAATGCCAGTCCATATGTTGGAAATGTTTTTTTTCAAAATTTCTGTGGAGATTTCCTTCCTGTGTTCCTTTTGGTTTTTTAGCTGTCTGATTATTTGCTTCAGTTGACCTATTGTTAGTTCTCTAAAATCTATCTAATTTAGGCCCTGTATTCCTACTAGTACCATCTGGGCCAACTTGATGCAACAATGCTGGATCCCCTGTTTTAGGTTGCTCTATACCATCAACTATTTCATTGACACTATTAACAAAGTACTCATTGAAACTTTCAGCAGGATTATCTGAGCAGATTCCATGAAAGGTTAGGTTTGTACATTTCTTATTACTTACATTTAGATAGGCAATTCAGTCTGCAAAATTCGAAGTCTATGCTGTTAATGGGTAGAAGCAATTAAAAATGCTTTTTAAACTAATTCGACCATGCTGAATTCAAAAAACCATGTTGGCAAAACCAAAAATGGCTCCTTCACCTTCAAAACTCAAAATTTTGGATATCAAGAAATCTATTTTTAAATTTTGTTTTACTATCGTAGAAGCAATTTAATATGCTGTTAGAACTAATTCGACCATGCTGAATTCTAAAAACAATTTGGCAAAACCAAAAATGGCTCTTTCACGATCAAAACTCAAAATTTTGGAAATTAAGAAATCATTTTTTAAAATCTTGTTTTGCTTTCGTAGAAGCAATTAAATATGCTTTTTTGACTAATTTGTCCATGCTGAATTCAAAAAACAATGTTGACAAAACCAGAAATGATTCTTTCACCTTCAAAACACAAAATTTTGGAAATCGAGAAATCATTTTTTAATTTTGTTTTACTATCGTAAAAGCAATTAACATGCTTTTTAAACTAATTCGACCATGCTGAATTCAAAAAACAATATTGAGAAAACCAAAAATGGCTCCTTCACCTTCAAAAATCAAACTTTTGGAAATCGAGAATCCTTTTTTGTTTGTTTTACTATCTACAATTATTAAAAAATATATATATAAATGAAGTAAATATTAATGATATCTCTGATCAAGAATTAAGATCTAAACCAGCCACCTGACGTACCCTAACAGTCTTACGAATACCTTGTTTTATAAGTGTTGGTTCGAATTTTAACTTTGTTTGAAATATAGAATTATTCGCATTTTTGTGCATTATACCTGCATGAAGTCTGTGTCATTCTGTTTTATTATAGTTGAATGCGTTAAAACTAATTTATGTGAGATACCAAGAAGTGAGTTAGACTAACAAACGGTTTTAGCCCAACACATTACGTGCGCCGATCAATCAAAATCGTCCATTTCTGGAAAAAGAGTTGCATCAATTAGGTTCACCACAGTATAAGAATTACATTTATTTAGTTATGTGACTGCATTTTAAATAATATTAAAGTATAGTATTGTATATTATAGTGTAATATATTCAAAAAATCATTAAAAACTCTCGCTGCAAATCTGTTAATTTTCACGAACCATTTATATAGTTAGTGGGTAGTATTGAATTATGTTTAAATATTTTATTTTACATTTATTGTAGAATTAACTTTTTGTTATTCTATTCCGATCAGTGTCGGTTGCATGTAATGCATGTAAATGTAATGAAAAAGATCTAAATTCCTATCACGTCTGCATTGATATTCGAACATCCTCGTTCTAGTTCAAAATGCTTGCATGCATCAGTGCATGGCATCCCTGTTTTTTTTTTACACCCACACCTATTATTTGAGCAACCAAATTTGCAGCTACAAGAAATAACTTCGGCACATCCAACTGGAATAGTATCTGTAGTCATTAGAACAGGGATGATATCGCACCCAGTAATGTTCCACACAAATTCGCGCGGGTTATATTTTTGGTGTTCCTATTGGGGGAAAATGAGAATATTATAGCACATACTTGGTGTTAAAAATAATTATAATGTAATCACAAAATAACACTAAGCAGTAAAAGAACCTCGGGTTTCTTGATAGTTTTCCATATCATAGTTTGGTAGTGGCATTTCTTAATATGGAGTGCATTACTTGTTAGAGTAACACGATCTTATGACAATGTATATTATGAAAACCTTTAGATATTGCATTGTTTATGCGAGCAAACGAGACTTCGTATTTCACATCGTTGACTTTTTCTGTCTTTTAAAGCATTTACAAAATCCCTTTTCCTTTGTCTGAGGGTGTCTGTAAATCGCCATTTTTCGACGACTGACAGATTAGACCAAGGCTCAAATCGTAACCACAGATTGTCAGAAAACAACTGTGCAGTCATAACTAAAGCTCAAACCAGCCTCAAAGAAAAAATAACAAATTATAATGCTGTAAAGTAATAACAAATTATTTGTTTTAAATTGAACATCTATGATTAGGCCTAAATGTAAAGACTTCTCATCAATCTGAAATCACATGCATTATAAACTATCATGAACACGCACTGGAAAATGATGAGAGGCTGACTTTATAGACTTGGTTCAGTGTTATCGATACGACGTTACGTGTAAGAAACTCTGGTGGCCTAGATGAGCCAAAAAACATCAATGTTTCTTTCTCGATTTGGTTAATCGGGAAACACTCCCGTAGGTGTAATTGTTATTATTTACTACAATTCAGAAATTACAAAAACTAACCCGTCCTGATGGTCCAGTGGTTAAAACGCTCGCCTGGAATGCGGGAGACCCGTGGTTCGAATCCCGGTTAGGGCGGACTTTTTTAATTTCTGAATTCTAGTAAATAATACCAATGTTTCTTTTCGATGTTGATTGTTACAATGCACCGACAGTGTTGGCTCGAGCGTTAAGCGCGCAACTCTAAATTCGGGAGGTCCCGGGTTCAAATCCCGTCGAGTCCGGCAATCCTGACTGAAGGTTTTTTCCCGAGGTTTTCCTCAGTCGTTAATGCGAATGCAAGGGATTGAGTCCTCGTAAACAGCCCTCGGACATCCCTTCACTTCACAATTGTCCTATCCGCAACATACCTAGTTTGACACCTAAAGAGGGACATGAATTGCACCCTGACAGGCTTCCCACAAAAATTATTTAATTATGTTACAATGCGGTCAAATTACAGTCTCCAAATAACCTAGAAGCGAAATATAGCCTACCACTCTGTCTACTAGCGGCGTGGCTGAGCATTTCCTGTCACCAACACAACACACTACTCTGCGCACTGCTTATATTAGGTCTTACTTTGAAACAATTAGAGTTTGTTCCATGTTTTTAACATAGCACATTAGCGTAGGGCTAACAGTATTATAAGCCTAATATGTAAGTGATTACATACCTTCAAATCACGTAGACGTAGTGCAGGTATATCACATACATACCTACCTAGTTTTTATAACGAGATCCATTGTCAGCAACGCACACTTCCATTAAAAAAATGCTAATCGCAACGATTATTTACAACTGCGTGGAGTGGGCCGCGGAGGGAGGCTAGGTGAGCAAGGCCGAGAGTCAATCAGCGCCGCGGGTTGATGCTGGCGGAACCCGCAGGGGATTAGCGCCACAGAAATCTAGTTGCGCATTGTCTCAGTAAACAATTAAAAACCGGCGATTGGTATGTTGAAACTGGGCCAGATTTGGCAAGCGTGTTCTACATAGACATAGACAGATTTTGGTAAAATATTGCTATCCCAAATCTTTCCAAATAGGAGATATATTGATGTACAAATTTGGGTACAAAAATTACGCAACAAAAATTGAGATAAAAGTGGCACTAAAGCCCTAGAAACTACACGTAGGCTAAAAGTAGGTTACACTTATTAAACATGGATATCTATTAAGATTTGTGATTTAAAAAAAAAAAAATTCGCATGTTTATTTTACGAGCAATTGAATATTTTAATAAGTGGTACCAGATTTGGGTTTTTGGTACCCTTTTGGTACTTTTACTCAAAGTAGACTTTGCCAACATTGTTAGGTAGGTGAAGAAGTATTGCCCGAAGATAAAAAACCATGTTGGCAGCTTCTACCCCAAAAATGTTGTACGATTGACTTCTAGAAGGCTTTTGGATTTAATTTCCCTCTCTAATTGTTATTACCCATAATGTTCTTTATCACTTTCCACATTTCTTTTGGATTATTTCTCACTTCCGATAATTTACTATCATAGTATCTACGTTTCTCTGTCCTAATAGACTTTACTAAATTATTCCTGCAATTTGTATAAATCAACCAGTCTTCACAACTATTAGTGTTGTCTTTGCTTTTATGTAGCTATTTATTTTAAGCTTTTGCATATGGAGCACATTACTATTAAACCATGGATTTATAATTTTTTTGTTACTAACCTTAACATTTTGAAGTGGTGTAACTAGGTCTATTGCTGACACTAGCTTGTCCACAAATTCTCCAGCTGCTCTATTTACTTCGTTTTCCAAATTCCATTCTGTTTCTCTTAATATGTTATTTAACCTAACCACATCCTCATCTCTTAAGCGTTTTCTTTTATTAATAATTTGGACACCTTTCAAATCCTTTTTGTAATATTTCTTTAGTTCTACCTTAATAAAAAGCATCTCATGATCTGAGATATTATGACAATCATTATCTACTAGCACCACATTTTTATAATCATTTGTTAATACCAAGTCTATTATCGTCTTACTGTTATGAGTCACTCTTGTCGGTGCTTTTACTAATTGCTTCATCCCTGACGAATTAATAATATACATAAGTTTATTGCTATAGTAGGAACACTTACTAATATCGATGTTGAAATCTCCTAAAATTATTGTCCTAGCTTTATGGTCTACTAGTTCGTCAATCCACTCGTTAAACATTTTAAGAAAGTCACTATGTGATGCACTGGGTGAGTGATAGATCACCTTTAGAAAAATGTGGTTCTTTGCACCTGATGTTATCCGTACATCTATAACCCACAAATTTGATCCAACATTATAATTACTAGGAAAACGCTTAAGTCCCGCCGCGTTGTTGGATGAGCGTAATTGGTGAATTGAGCTGCCATGTGTTTTGCGGATTTTCTGTTGTTCTGTGAAAAAATCAGAACTTTGTTGAAATTTTTTTTAAATTAAATCAAATTAAATAAAAAATTAACTTATTTTCTTTAATTAATCGTAATTTTAAAAAAGGAAAAAATCGTAATATTGAAATTTTCATAAGAAATAATTATTCGATTGCGCACAAATTTTACACGAATTTATTAATTCTTAAAATTAAGGTTCTGTGAAAAAATCATTACAATCTGATAAAGCATGTAGGTGTTATAAGTCAAATAATTGTTTTAAAAAAGAAAAAACCCGTAAAATTTCATGAGAATGATGAATTTTCATGAGAAATAATTATTTCGATTACGCTCAAATTTCACACGAATATATCAATTCATAAAATTAAGGTTCTGTGAAAAAATCATTACAATCGGATAAAGCATGTAGGAGTTATAAGTCGAAATTTTTTTTTTAAAATCGAAAAAAATCGTAAAATTGCGATTTTCATGAGAAATAATTTTTCGATTGCGCTCAAAAACGTGGCAGTTCTTAGTTCAGAGATTTCGAAGGCCTCCATAAAATTTCATCGCAATCGGAGTATCGGTTTAGCCGGAATCGTGTTCCCAGACAGCCCGAAAACCATACAGAAAAAGAAAGAAAGAAAGAAAAAAAAAAAAAAAAAAAAAAAAAAAAAAAAAAAACATTCCGGATTTTTTTTTTCCAGTGTAGTGAAATGGAATCTTCGCTTCGCTCGCTACGCTCGCTACGCTCATCCAACTACAAATCTTATATTTAATGTCCTCCCGTATGTATATGGAGATTCCTCCCGTATGCCTACTTGTTGAGAGACAGTTTTCTAATTTGTAACCATCTACTTCCAGTTCACACTGTAATATATCACTTGTGACATGTGTTTCCACCAAGGATAAGATTGGCGGTTTCTTAGAATGCAAAAGTTGTCGTACTTCATCCATTTTTCCTGTTTGACCTTGAATATTTACATATACTATTCCTTCTGTCTTTATGTTGAAGTCCTCTTTTTCATTTTCAGCTTTGTCTCCCTGTAACTGCTATGCTTGACGTTGAGCCACCCTATTTTTTATTCGTATAGCTGTCTCGCATTTTCTGCTCCATGCTTCATGTCTTTCATCTAGGTTTAGTCCGTACTTTTGATTAGCTTTAGCACAGTTTACACAGTATGCATAATCAGATACACAGTCACTAACATAATGTCTACCACCACAATACCCACATGTCTCATTGTTGTTGCAATTTGCAGCTTTATGTCCATAAGCACAGCATTTATAGCATCTCATTAAATGCAAATATTCTTCTACTCTACATTTGCTCCATCCTATCTTCAGCCCACTCATTATTAAGTCTTTTGTTTCACTGTCCACTTCCAACACTACGTTTACTGTCCTTGAATGGAAGTTCCGCTTTACTTGTACAATGTTTAGACCTGAGGTTTCCTTATCATCCAAGTTGTCTAGGTCATTTTGGGTTGCAATTTGTTTAGCCCATTGTGCACTGTCTGCATTTACATCTTCTAGGTCAACCCCTAAACTACTACCTTGAAACTTAGTCTCTTTTTTGGTTTTGTGATCGTGTAGTTTTCACCCAGTGTTTCAGTTGTCTTCTTGTGCAGAGTTTGTAGCCCTTCCTCAGTATCGCAACCAATTACTACCCCACCGTCTTTTATGCTCTTAACTTTGGTCACACCTATCCCTAGTACGGTTGGATCCACTGCTTTTCTTATAGCATCCCTTGTTACTTTATTTTCCTGTTGCGTATCCACGCAAAGTGGAAAGATTATAGTTTCTTACAGTATGATTATAATTCCGGTTCGTGGTCGGGTTCACGCGTTATCGCTTACGAAAGATTTAGCACGAGTTAATCTACCTATTATACCCTATATCTATACCTCGCTGATGGGAGAGAACCAGACAACGCCCACTTAGGTTCCCTATTTACTCAGGAAATGTAAACGCTTTTCAACTATTTTACGATGTCGCCAAATCGGAAATATTGGCAACTGTGTTCGAGGCGGTGGGTGGGGTAGGACCCGTGGAGATTGACAGCAACCCTTTTCCGCTTGGCTGATTTGGAGAAATGGGACTCTAATTCTGTCTTCAACTTCACCATGGAATACGATTCCACGTGGTTTAAAATGTTTTGTCCTTGAAGTTAAAAGTCTAATAGCTCTGACAACTCCTCTGTATTAAGAGTGAAATGGACAATTCCGTATACTAGGGAAACGCCAAAGTCGTTGTTAGACGAGTGAGTGAGCCATGTGTTGAGTACCCGGTAACATTTCTTTTCTTCCCCTTACCTTAGGCCTCCCTAGCCTATCATAGGCTATAGTGGAGCATTTTGGCCTAAACTATGGCCTAAACTTTTACACAACTCCCGGACCAACAATCTACCATTAAGCAAGACCCGGCAGTCACAGGGAATATTCAGTTGAAGACTGCCAACAACAGCAACCTCCGGCACAGTGATTTCCACCCAAAACCCTATTATTTATACGAATATAATTTATCAAACTTAAATGCAAATGTTCCCGGGTACTCACCACATGACTCGATCACTCGTCTAACTACGACTTTGGCGTTTCCCTAGTCTAGTTGGCTAAAGCGCCCTTGTAGCCGAAATGTGGGAGACGTGGGTTCAATCCCCTGGTCGGGAAAGATTTTGTAATTTCTAGATTGTATTTAAAAAATAATTAAACATGTTTTGAAATGCATATAACGCAGTGTAGTCCATCATCTGTGGCAATAGGGCCTACTATGGTTAACATAGCCAGTACGAAATACGTGAAAATATTGCAAGGTTTACTCAATCTACGAGCGGAATTTGGGGGTACCTTGACGTCCAACATTCGATGTCACGGCCAGGCGAAAAACAAACAAAAAATATCTTTTCAAAATCTAAAAACATTGTCGTTAAAATAACTTCTAAACATTGGAAGTCTATTTTTCAGTTTATCATTTCTTGTAGGTTTAAATCGCAATGGATCTTGCTGATTTTGTTAGCAGTTCTCAATAAACTCGTACCGGATGTCCGTTTAAAATCTCAGCGCAATCTGTTCAGCGATTCGGCTGATTTTCAACGTACACACAACACACACACACACACGCACGCACGCAGAAAACAATAAGGGCCGTTTAAGTCGAATGGAAATCACTACGTTCGCTGCGCTCACTCGTTCAATGAGGCGACTGAAAGACGTATACGCTATAAAACTTCAGTTACTTGTTATACTGAAAGCTCGTTGATGACGTCAGCTTGTACTGGGGTGTTTTTTTAAAAATTATTTGTGGCCACATTAAAACAGGTCAAATGTCCCACAAGTGCAATTTACCAAATCATCCTACCAATACAAACAGAAAGCAACAATACAATGTAAAATTAGTTACATAAATGACTATAAAAATTATATACACATGAATGTGTGGTGTTGTATGTATGCGCGTGGTGTTGTGTATGTTTTAGTGAATGATTGTGTGTGTGTAAACGTAAATATGAATTGTATCGACGAGAGACTGTAGACATTAGTGAAGTTGATTGTTATTTCTTTTAGTTGCTTTCGAAAGGGATGAATGTAACTATTGTGCAAATCTAAATTAGGCCTATTCATTGATAAAAGATTAAATTGATTTTTGGTTACCAGACTTATTTTGTAAGTTATTAATTGGCCTGCCTAGTTTAGTGATCGTGAACTTCATTATTTTTGTTAATGAACTCGTCAAATTTATCATTTAATTTTCCATCCACAACATTGCGGATGAAAATTAGTACCTTCAGGCCCAATCTTTGCTCAACCGTCATCCATTCAAGAACATCCAGCATATCTCTAACAATTGTGTTCTTTTGTGAACCCTCAATATAATTCTCATTCCTTTATTTTCCCAAAATTGGTAACTTTCTTATGTTATCGGTACCAGATTTCCAGAGTAAAGAAGTACAGTATTCGAAATGAGGTCTGATTATTGTTTTATATAATATCATCAATCCTGCCCATTGGTTTTTAAGTGTTTGCTGTACATATAACCAATTTTTATAATTAGGAAGCTTCGCAAACGCTTTTCAGGCGCGTTGATGGATGAGCGTAATATTTTAAATACGAAAAAAGAGTAAAATTGCGATTTTCACAAGAAATAATTTTTCGATTACGCTCAAATTTCACACAAATATATGAATATATGAATTCATAAAATAAAGGTTCTGTGAAAAAATCATCACAATCGGATAAAGCATGTATAGGTGTTTTAAGTCAAAGAATTTTTTTTTAAATCGAAAAAAAACGTAAAATTGCGATTTTAATGAGAAATAATTTTTCGATTGCGCTCAAAAACGTGGCAGTTCTAAGTTCAGAGATTTCGAAGGCCTCCAGAAAATTTCCTCGCAATTGGAGCATCAGTTTAGCTGGAATCGTGCTAACAGACACAAAAATACAGAAAAAAAAGAAAAAAAAAACATTCCGGATTTGTTTCTCCAGTGTAGTGAAATGGAAGCTTCGCTTCGCTCGCTACGCTAATACAATAATCGTTTTTGTTGTATATTGAACATGTTCATGAAAATTTAAAAGTTGGTCTATAATAACCCCCAAATACTTAACATTTCTTTGATATCTAGTTCAGACCCTTCCAGTACCGTTTTACAATTTGTATTAAAGCGTAGTGTATTATTGATTTTAAGTTAACTATTTGTAGGGCACAGTACCCACTTTAGCCTTTAGGGTAGTTGGGAAGGGAATGTCCGAGGGCTCTTTAAGAGGACCCAATCCCTTGCATTCACATTGACGACTGAGGAAAACCGAAAAAAAAACACTCCAGATAGGATTGCAGGTCTCGACGAGATTCGAACCCGGGACCGCCCGAAACAGAGTCAAGCGCTTAGCGCCCGAGCCAACACTGTCAGTACTATTATACTATCCACTAGAGTCTTCCACTGTTCTTCTTCTGTTCCAGTTCTTCTGACTTATCGAGTTTGTTGCTATTATCTAACCTTTTGATTTATAGATGATTCACGACAAGAAATATAGTTGCTCCGAAGCAAGTAAGCAGATACGCGCGGTTTCGGCGGGCAAATGAGCGATCCGTATTTTAAATCGGGGACCGCTTATTGGCTGCAATCCACCCCCTGATGACGTCAGCATCTGCTTACTTGTTTTGGGACAACTTAAACATGTAAGCTAGTGCAAATGAAATGTGACGATAACGGTCTGACCATAGGCAGATAATTGTAGTAAAAAAGTCTATTTTCGTTATGCCTCAATGCGGTGAATTGCTGATGAAACAAAATTTGGTTTATAAGGTGAATTTTTCCCTTATAGTTTAGGTATTTTTTTCATAGAATTTGCAAAATACTTTCAAGTTTCAGATTTGTTTGTTGATTGATTGATTGATTGTTGATTGATTTGTTTGTGTTTTGTCCCAAAGTGATGAATTATTTTTAGTAGTCGAAATAATAAAACAATTTGATTTTTATGACCGTGTATTCTGTATTTTTGTTTACCATTTACGGTGTCTCTGCGACCCCTGGGCTCACGTGTGTCTCACAAATCAGAACCGGGAAGCTGTGAGGAACTACCCCTCGGTCTCCTTCAAGACGTACAGCGAGGTGGATCTCTCTCCCAGCGAGAGCACGAACTCCACCAGGTCCACCAGTGAGATCTACGATAACATCGACCTCCGTCGAAGTGACAGCCAGGGAACCGTCAGCACCTCGTTAGATGGACGGTCCACGGAGTACGAGCGCACGCGCGGCTCGGTGGACCAGTCGGAGATGGAGGATGCTGGCAGATGCGAGGAGAAACCACCTTCGACCTCCTCGGAGAGAATGAAACTCTTCAGGTACATCGAGCTTAGTAGTTCTTGATTTCGAAGTATGTATTAACGTTGCATACTTTTAAAAAGCCGCACATTTACGTATATCATACAGCTCGGAGTCGGTTTAGGTGAGATTGTTCATTGGTGTTTAAATTCCTGTTGGTTTTTGTGTAAATCGTTAGTTACAACTTCCAATATACTTTGGTAAGAGATTTGGTCGATGGATCAGTGCTTGATAGGAGCGTCAAACCGTTTCAAGGGAAATAAGAACGCGATGTATAGATCCCGGATTTGATCTATCGACTTGAATTTGACTTCCTATATTAGACTTACAACTAACACCCCTACCCGAATTACTTTCAGGACTAAACATACACATCATTGGACGTTTCACTGTTAAAGAAATATTTTAATTAAAATGAAAATTGATATTTTGACTACTTTACACAAGTCTTTATCAAACAATATAACAATTTTAAAAAACACAACATACAAACAGTTATTAATTTGGCTGTGTATCAGTACCACATTAATAATAAAAAAGTTTCATGAACAAAATTACCAAAAAGAGAACATTTAATTACTGGTACTGATACACAGCCATAATATTTTATAACTATTCGGGAAATGTTTTGTCTTTTCCGTTGTGTTTTTTTAATTGTTATATTGTTTGGTAAAGATTCCTGTAAAGTAATCGAAATATCACTTTTCATTTTAATAAAGATATTTCTCTTAAGAGTGAAAAGTCTAATGAACCTATTATATACATTATATATAGCTTAATTTTTATGATTACTTTCAGTACGTTTAATGCGAACGACCTCATATTGACTTAATTGTTTCCGAGCTTTGATATACGTCGTTTAGACAAAATCACCACTTTCCGTATATTTTAACGTATTTTCTATTATAAGCTCAAAGCTTATACATCCGCGGATCGAAGTAAACCAAGACCAACATATGACATGTCTCTACCCTCTAATATTTTTTTCTAATTTTCCTTTGACCTTTATTGAATCTATCTAATAGTCATTATAAACTGCAATCAACAACTATTTTGGATAGTCGAGAAGGGAAAGAATAAATTCAAAGAAGATTTCCATTCTGCCCTAGATTTTTTACCCAGGAATGGTTTACACACTACGTACCAACTAAAACGTAGCAATTGTCTACACAACTTTATGAACGTATTATCCAAGCAAACAAAAATTAACTTGCCCACATGATGCCTGCCAGTGTAAATAACCCACACTTCGTCTGTCATTGCCGGGAATGATGTGCAGGTGTTCTTAAAAATATTGTATTTATTTTATATATCGTATGGAAGCCACTGCTTCAACATATTTAATATCTATTAAATATACATATAATATATACATTTTGTTATAGTAGTTAAATATGTTAATTTTGCTGATTTTTTTTAGTTTTTGAACCAAAAGATCAACGTTAAAGTAAAATTTCTTCTAACCAATGGTATCACGTTTTTCAAAAAAGAGAAAAGTTACAAAATTAATATATCTTTTTCCCAATTTTTTAATAATATTAAATAAAATATTTTAAAAACAAATTCCCTATAGCGAAAAAATGTCTAACTATGGTACAAAATATGTTTCCCAAACAAAAAATTTAGAAATTTTAAAAGCTTTTTTAATGAAAAATTCCAAAAATTATTGGCTCCTAGCTGGGGGTTTTTTAGAAAATTTAACTATTAATTGTTTTAATTTTAAACATTAATTATTTTAATTTTTCCAAAAATTTTTTCCAAAGTGTTTTCCCAATTTGTATTTTTTTGGTATCAATTGAAAGCTTTTTTTCCACCAACATTAAGAAAAAAAAGGTTCATTGAAAAAATATTGAAATATTAAATTAAAAGAAAAATACAATGAAAAATTTTTGGGAAATATACATATATTTTTTTAAAGTTAAATATTTTCCCTTTTTTGATTTTTATTTTTTAAAAACCCAAAAGATCAATTTAAAGTAAAACTTTTTTCTTCCCAAATTTTGATAACAAAAGAGTTAAGAAAAAAGGCGAGAAATTTTAAAATTAATAATATATAAATTTTAAATTTTTAAATAATTTAAATTATAATGAATTTTACACTTTTTAAACCCAAATTTTCTTAAATTAAAAAGGGTTACGAAACCTTTATTGTTGTTTGCCTAGCAAAAGGGCATCTTTTGACTTTTTGTTTAAAATTTTAAAGATTTTGTAATAAGTTTTTCAAAATCACTGGCTCCAGCCTGGGGTTTTTAAGTTTTTAAACTATAATTGTTTAAATTAATTTAATTACTTAATTGTGTAAAAAAATATTAAAGTGAAGGAAATTTACTTTTTTGGTAAAAATAAAAGCATTTGTCACCAACAAGCACCAAAAACCCAAACAACCCTTAAGTTTATTTTTCTCGGGGTGAAGCGAAATTGAAGTATTCTTTTGGGCACATGAAACATCCCCCACGTGATAAAATATCCCTTGATATCACTTATAATAGCGGTGTTGCGCTTAATACTTAAAACTCGGGCCGGGAAAAAGCCAGTGATTTTCGAAATTCTTATTACAAAATCTTTAAAAATTGATAAAAAAAAGGGCAAATGATGCTTTTTGGGTTACGTCCCCCCAAATGTTTATGAAATTTTTCCCAATTTAAGAGAATTTGTTAATTTGTGAAAAATTATTGTAATTACTGTTATTAAAAATTTGAAAAATGATAAAAAAATTATAGAAAACCATTCTTTTTGTAAACACGGTTTTTTATCTTTGGGGTTTAAAACAAAATTCCCTTATTTTAAAAGGGTTGATCTTTTGTACAAAAACAAAAAAATAACAAAATCAACTTTTTAAACTAAAAACATTTTATATTTCAATATTTTTTTTCAATTCTTTAAATTTTTTCCTTAAGGGTTGGAAAAAAATGTTTTAATTGATCCCAAAACACTACAAATTTGTATTCACTTTAAAAAAATTTTAAGACAAAATTTAACTTTAAATTTTAAATTATCAATTAATAGTTAAATACAAATACACTCAGCTTGGAGACAGTTTTTTTTCCCGAAATTCTCAATACATAAGTTTTAAAAGTTTGCTAAAATTTTTAAATTTTGGTACATATTTTTACCATAAGACATCTTTACGCCATATTGTATTTGTTTTTAATGTTTTTGTAATTACTATTTTTTGAAAATTAAAAAATGATATTTTAAATTTATAGTTACCACTTTTTTTGTGAAATTGTGATATCATTGGTTAGAAGAAATTTTTACTTTAACGTTAAATCTTTTGGTTAAAAAACTAAAAAATAAAGAAAAATAAACATATTTAACATAATTTAGGGTATTTTCATATATTTTTTTCCAATGTTTTTTTTTTTCTTTATATAGGTGAAAAATGCTCTGAAATTTTAAAACCCAAACATGAAAAATTTATTGCCAAAAATTAAAAATTTCGTTCACATAATTAACAAATTTAATATTTCCTTTTAAAATTAAAAATTTTAAATTTAATAAGACGCGCCTCGTGGACCCGTTTTTTCCCAAATTTTCCCTTATTAAAAAAATCTAAAAAAATTGAAAATTTTTATGTTGGTATCCTTTTTTGGCCCTATGGGTTAGTAATCTTTACTCCACCATAAGGTTTTTTAAACAAAAGGCCCGCTTTGGGGGACATTATTAGTAAATAAAAGCAAAATGTCAACAGTCACAACAAACCGTTTAATGAAGGTTTTGGTCCTATGTCTCGGAACTAAATTTGGGCCGAGCTATGGCCGTTTAACAGAGGTTCTGGGTTCAATCCCCAGCCCGGGGCATACTTTTATTAAAAACCCCTGCTATTTTTTATTTAAAAAGGTCCTAAAAGCGGCCTTATGCTTAAAAACCTTAAAATTCATACTCCCCCAACTCATGGGAGATGAGAAGGGGTTGGGTTTTTTTTCCTTGGGGTTTCTTTCAGTAATGACAGCTCCCATTGCAGTCTTCTTTTCGAATATTTTTTGGGATGTAAACAGTCACAAAAAATAGCATTTTAAATGAAGGTGTGCCCTTTGTCTCGGCAGCTAAAATTGGAAGGGCTATGGCGCTTTAAAGGGCCAGGGTTCTTGGATCGTTCCCCAGCCCGGGGAAATACTTTTATTACAACTGCTATCATTTATTTTATAATGCCCCAAAAGGGGGCCCCTTAAATTTTAAAAAACCCTTTATTTTTCATTATTTTTTATTATTATTATTATTTTTAATTATTTTTAAATTTTATTATTATTATTATTTTATTATTATTTTTTATTATTATTATTATTATTTTTATTAATTTAAAAATAATAATAATAATTATTATTATTTTTTATCATTATTATTTTTTATTATTTTTAAATTTATTATTTTAAAATTTAAACACAATTAACGGTTTGGGGGACTTTTTCGCCGCGGGGGGTTTCCCTGCTTTTATTGCGTTTAAACGTTTAAACCCCCAACGGGTGGGCTATCCCCCAGAAAAAAAGAAAAAAAAATTAAAAAAAACTTACAAAAAATATAAGCCAAGACAAGGGTTTTCCCATAGAAAAAAAAAAATCCCAAAAAACAAAAAAAAACAGCCCTCCACTTGACTCTTATGGCCCCGAATTTCTGTTTTTTTTTTTTTTTTTTTCTGTTACTGTTTTTTCGATACAGGTCGCACCCGTTTCTCTGATCGACCTGAAATTTTGCACCATTTACAAAACCACCTGGGCGGGTTCTGTATATTTTTTTGGGGAAAAATTCGTTCAAAAATTTAAAAAGTGACTTTAAAAATTAATTGAAAGTTTTTTTTTAATGCAATTTTTAGAAGGCGGAGCCTGATCATAGTAACTGTTTTTTTTTTGTTGTTGTTATTTTTTTTTTTTCTAGGGGAAAAACCCCTTGTTTTGGTTTTATTTTTAGAAATTTTTTAATTTTATTTTTTGGGTTTTCTGAGGATACCCCCACACAGTTGGGGCTGAAACGTAAAAACGCAATAAAAGCAAATCGACGCGGCAAAATGCCCCCAAACCAGTTAATTTTTTAAATTTTTTTTACCGGGCCGCGAACCCCTTTAAATTTTTAAAATTATTATTATTTTTAAATTATTTTTAAATTATTATTATTATTATTATTTTTTAATTACTATATTTTATATAGGAACACAGACTCGCAGAAAAAACAAAGAAAAAACCTCGGTTTTTGGCAACGCTGTACGTAGAAAGCCCCTCTTTTAAATTTTTCTCGGGGCATGAAATAAATGCCCGTGTGGATCGAGTATACCCCCGGTTAAAATACTTGGGGAAATTTGGGAAATAGGAAGAGACCCTTTCAACCTAAATTTAAGGGGGGGATAAACAGCCAACCCCTTGCCAGGGCCCATGGGGCCCTTTTTAAATGAAGACCCATTTTTTATTAAACCAAGTAAATCTTCAGTCGTTTCCCCCAAATTGGGGGTTACAGACATATAGCGCACTGACCAACACGGGGCCCAAAAAGGAATGCAGCTATTTTTGCCCTGCGAGAAACCGACAACTCAGGTCAGCAGGTGTCACTCAAAAACCGATCCCATTTTTGCCCAAAAAACTACAATAGCTGTTATGATGCCCCCTACTCAAACAACTCCAAAACGGGCCTACCACTAGAAGCCAAACCGGGGAAAAGTGCCCAAACGCCAAAAAAACCTCGCCCCCCCGGGGCACCTTCTGATAAAAACCCGGGCCCGGGGTTTGGGTTTTAAACACGTCAGAGCCTGCGCGGACGAACGAGGTACCAAGACATTTTAAAAGCAGTGCAGTGACGGGTGCTGGGGCCTTTGGAAACCCAGTTTCCCCGTTTCGCCTTAAGAGGCCAATTGAACTTTTGGCGAAACTTTTTGCCCCCCACTCGACAACGCCCCAAACCGGATGCAATTTTAAAGGTACGGGGTTTTACCGTAAAATTTTTAAAAAAAATGACACCCATTCCCAACCACAAAAATCTAAAAACTTACATAAACTCGCCTCTACGGGAAAAGCACTTTTAAAAAATAAAGGTTTTGGAGAAGTTTTGGGTCGAAAGGAAAACTTTTTTTGTGACCTGGTTTTTTCTTTCAAAGGGTAGAACCCGGGGGAAATTTTCCCTGGGGTGTGTTCGTTTAAACCCCAAACCACAAAAAACAAAAGTGGCTACACAACGATTTTTTAAAAAAGGCCAGCCTGAACCCCTTAAAGTTTAACTATACTTACGATTCGCAGAGTTTTGGGGACTTTATTAGCAAAACCCTATACAACCTTCATCTTGAACTAACAATATATGGGCCCCCATACTTTTCCCAAAAGGGGGGATAAACCCTAACTAGGGAAAAGTTTAGGAACGTAATTACAGTTAAAAAACTGGAAAAAAAACGGAAGTGTGAAACTGTTTTCCCAAATTTAAACCAAAAACCAACATAAGCTAGATCCACCCAAGGTTGTTTTCCCCCATGTCCCTTTACATACTCTCAGTGAGGCTGCTTTATTTGGCATTTACGAAAGGTTTTCCAAAATTTTGCATTGCACCCAGAAAGCATACCCCACAAGAAATCATCTGTGGGGTGAAGCCCGCAAATTTTTGGTCTTCCAAAAAGACATAGCTGAAATGAAAGGGAGGACAAAAGCTAAATCATAAGTCAGCAAGGCCCCCAGCTAACAATATCTCAAACTCGAAATTCAAGGGCTTTTCCGGGGAAATTTTAAAAGAAAAAAAAAACATTTTTTGTTCTGTCCAAACCGAAAAAGGCCCAAAGCTACAGTAGTTATGGACGTGAAAAGACTACCAGGATTTAAAATGGGATATTTTGGGCAGACACGGCTTTTGTGAAACGGTCGGGGCCTCACCCGTTTTAAACCCGGAGAAGAAGAAACCAAAAACCCCAATTAAGGGACTCAAAATTTTACCCTAAGATCCAAGCCCCCCCTTATACCACGTGGAAGTCTTCTCGATCCCCAAAACCCTTTGGACCCCCCAAAAAACTCAAAAACCCGATGTTACCCCTCAGGCCCCATATGATTGGGCCAAACAAATCCCCCCCCTCCCGGCCCTTTTTCGCAAGCATCTCCCCTAAGGTTTTAAAAGCCGCTTTCAGAGGAGGGCCAACATATGTTAAATTCCCGCCATTTTTTTGAGAAAAATTTCATAAAATTAAACCCTTTTGGGCCCCGATGTCTGCTTGTAAGTTTTGATTGGTGTCACTCTTTAACCCCGAAATCCCAGGGGGGGAAAGCTCTCAAAAATCATTGAAAATTTAAAAATAAAAATTTTCTTGGAAAGTCCCTCGCTTTTATTCGCCCTGCTGGCATCACTTATTTTAAATTTTTGAAAAACATTTTAAAACAGGGTTTAAGGAGCCCCCAATTTGGGGGCTCCCCCTTTTCACCAGTGGTACCCCCCTCTATATGGAAACATTCGAGGTCAAAATCTCGAGTCACACCTTTTTCCCTCGGGTTTTGGGTTCGTTATGTGGGCGAAAATTTTTGCTTTTCTTTTTAAAATGGCGCCGTTGAAAATTGCTAACTTTCTGAAAATTTCCCGAACAACCAACACAAAACATACAATTTACAATGGAAGTAGAGAAAAAATTTACAACTTTCGCTTTTAGATGTCCTTGGGGGCTTAAAAAACAGGGTGGAAGCCCGGGCCACACTGTTTTAAACCCTAAAGGGAAATCAAAACCCAAAAAGGTATCTTAATGCTGCATCAATCCCCCATCCAATCCCCGAAAGATCAGTAGCCAGCACTCTGGCCCACTCGTTCGAAGAGGATCGCCCGACTCAAACAAAAAATCAAAACAGAGTTTGCCCAAAAGCTTAAAAAAAAACTCTTCTTCAAAATGGGGGTTTTCCCAACCCGTTTTGGGGTTTACAAAAACCTGGAATCGCCAAACACGCCAAAAAGCGTTTTGTGGAAGAAAAGCATACAGCACCTTAGCATTTTTGCCTTATGTAAAGGGGGTTACAGACCGCATTGGGGAAACAAATTTTAGCAAAAAAAACTCAAAACCCGGGGGTTTTCTTCCCGACCAAAAAAAGGAGAATCTCAGAAGTACAAAGACCCATAACCCTTGGGGGGAGTGGGGTCACGAGATTCCCTTTTGGGGGCTGCCATCTAACATATGTGGGGCAAAAACCCGGGAGAAAATGTCCCAGAGGCCCCCCAGGAACACAGACTGCAGTTAAAAACAAAGAAAAAACCTCGGGTTTGGCAACGCATGTTAAATGAGAAAGCTCACTCTATTAAATTTCCCGGGGATGAAAACAATAGCCCGTGTGGATGATAAAACCCCCGGATTATACGTGAGGGAAATTTAAATAAGAAGAGAACCCCACAAACCCGGGAAAAGCGGGGTGAACAGCCCAAAGCCTTGGGACGGCATGGGACCAATCGAAAGATTCTTTTAAACCAAGTAAAACTTTAGTCGATTCTCCAATGGTTTTCAACAAAAAGCCCCCAAATGACCCAAAAACGAGCCCAAAAAGGAAAGCCGCTTTTTTGTGCCTGCGGGGTACCAACAACTCAGGGGGCGCGGTGTTCCCCTCACCCCAAAATCCCACTTGTGACCAAAACTACAATAGCTGTTTTAAAGATGCCCTTAAAATCAAGACAACTTTCAAAACGGGCCTAAACCCCTAAAAAGGGGGAACCCCGGGGAAAAAATGAAACCCAAAGCCCAAAAAACCTCGCCGGCCCCCGCACCTTCTGATACCCGACCCGGGGCCCGGGTTGGAAAAATTTACACTTTAGAGCCTGCCGGGCGCAAAAGGGCACCCAAAACATCTACAAGTCCGTGCAGTGACCCGTGCTCGGGCCCCGGGAACAGCTCCGACGGGGTCGCCTGAAAGGCCCAATTTTTAACATTGGCGAAACGTTTTCACCCAAAAAGCAACCCCCAAAACCGGACTGCAAAATTTTTAAAAAGGTAAATTTGGTTTTTAAAACCCTAAAAAA
Organism: Sweltsa coloradensis; assembly: GCA_024449915.1. Taxonomy (NCBI): domain Eukaryota; kingdom Metazoa; phylum Arthropoda; class Insecta; order Plecoptera; family Chloroperlidae; genus Sweltsa; species Sweltsa coloradensis. Next base: position 348,484 of record JAMZAV010001618.1, on the reverse strand, counting down.
TTTTTAAAAAAAGACATATTTATATAATTTTATATTATATTATATATATATATATAAATATATATGAAAAATTTTATGTTTTGAAGGGAAAAATGCGTGGGGATTTTAATTTTTAAAAAAAATAATATTTTATTACCGACGTTTTTACTAGGGTTTCACCTAGCTTTATCAAATTTAAAAAAAAAAAAAAACAAAATGGGGAAAAACAAAGTAGAAAATGAAATTAAATTTAAAAAACAGCCATCATAAAAATTTAAATTTTCCATCTTGTCTTTGTTTTTTCCATTTTTTTTTTTTTGGTTTATAACCTTGAAAAAACTAGGTGAAACCCCAGTGAAAAGTCGGGAATAAAAAAATTATTTTAAATTTTAAATCATCACCCGCAGTTTTAAACCCCAAAACATATATTTTTTCCCCCTATCAAAATATATATAATTTTTTTTTATTCTTATTATATGAGAGGGGAATGGAAAGAAAAATTTCCCTCAAAAAGTAAACCAAGCTTTTGGGAAGAACAGTATGGTTCCCGAAGGGGGAAAGGGCCACAAAAACCCACCTAATATTTTTTTCTAAGGCAAAGATAGAAAAAAATTGGAAAGGGTTTAAAAGTATGAAAAAGGGGTTTTTCCCGGATTTTTTGGGAAAAGGGAAAAATGATCACCCTCCCCGGGGGGAAAAGTAAAAGGACAAAAAAAGTTTTAAAAAGGGGAAAAGGAAACATTAAACTCTAAATAAAAGAATAAAGATTGGGGGCCGGGGGGAAAATGTTTAAAGTTGCGTTTTAAAAGAAAAAAATAAAGGGGAAAATGAAAAGGTTCCCCGGTTTGGGTTAAACACGAAAAAAGAAAAACGTACTTCACCAATACTATTCGACGTTGTAATGGATGAAATTCCCGCTCAAAGGGGAACCCCCAAGAGAGGGAAAAAAGAAGAAAAGTAAAAGATTTAAGGTACCAAAAAAACAAAGGGTAAAATGCAGAAAGATATCGTGGAAATTTTGGAACAATGTCGAAAAGGGACAAAAAGAAGGTGGGGTAAATGGAATGAGGTTGGGCCCCGAAGAATTTGGAAAGGAATAAACATCAAGAAAAGTGAGGTTTTAGTGATGCAAAGAGTCACTCAAAGATATAAAGATAGGATCACACTGAGGGGAGGAGAACTGGAGGAAAAAGATGAATTCCAATACCTAGGAAGTATTGTGACTAATGAAGCAAAAGTAGGGAATGAAGTTAAGTGGAGAGTGGGGTTGGCGCGAAAGTTTTACCAAACGATCAGAAAGTTAATTTGGAATGAGCATTTCCCTAAAAAATGCAAAATGCTCCTATATAAGATGTACTATCTACCCATTTTAACATATGGTGCTGTAACGTGGCCAATGGGCTGGAAGGAAGAAAGTGCTATACAGGCAGCTGAGATGAAGTTCATACGCAGTGTGGCAGGTGTGACAAAGTTGGACAAGATACGAAGTACTATGATAAGGAAGAAAGTAGGAGTAGAGAGCCTAAAGTTCAAGATGGGAAAGGAGAGACTACGATGGTATGGACATATGAGAAAAATGGAGAAGAATAGAATCCCAAGACAAGCATTTGAACTAAAGAATGATATGAGAAGAGTGGGAAGACCTCGAGATAGGTGGCAAGATCAAGTACAGGCAGATGTGGAGGAGAGAGGAGAGTAGTGGGAAGTGGTTAAAGAGAGAGAAAGATGGTGGGAGGACAGGAAAAAGTGGAGAGAGTTGGTGTTACGACAAGAAAATGAGGAAGAAGATGAGGTGCCGAGCTTGGCAGGCCGGTGCTGATTCGATGATGCCCATGATTTAGGTTGAAACACCCCTTTACCCAACTAAACGATGTTGGAACAAAGTGTAGTGATATATATATATATATATTATATAGGATTGTTGTAGGTTTTCGCGGCCCGTCATAGGATAAAAACAAGGATCTTGGGTAAAACCGCGTCGAAAATAAGATGAACCAGGGCAGAACCTGGGCGTCCACCGACGTTTCGTCTGTACTACGTCAGACATTCTCAAGGTTGTCTGTGACTCTACGGAGGTTGGAGTCACAGTGGTTGGCAAGCACGCAGCGCCCGCCTTATATAGCCTCGGCTGAAGGTGCGGGGCGGCGAGGGTATATAGAAAATAGGTGCGGGGCGTCGATGTCATATCGAAAAAATCGCCGCCCCGCACCTTTTCACGATATGACCTCGCCGCCCCGCACCTATTTTCTATATAACCTCGCCGCCCCGCACCTTCAGCCGAGGCTATATAAGGCGGGCGCTGCGTGCTTGCCAACCACTGTGACTCCAACCTCCGTAGAGTCACAGTCAACCTTGAAAATGTCTGACGTAGTACAGACGAAACGTCGGTGGACGCCCAGGTTCTGCTCTGGTTCATCTTATTTTCGACGCGGTTTTACCCAAGATCCTTGTTTTTATCATATATATATATATATATATATATATATATATATATATATATATTGTATATTGTATTGATGATTGATATATATATGATATATATATATATATGTATATTATATATTATTTACTTATTTATTTTATTGTGTGGCTCGTTGGTCTTGTGGTAAGCGTATCTGCTTCCAATGCAGAAGGTTCAGGGTTCGATTCCCGTCAAAATCAGAAGTTTTTTTACATCTGATTTGGACTTTAGTTCATGGACATCAGTTCTTGTCTTAGGAGTTCCGAGTTTGTAAACGGTGACTTTGGAGCCGTCTTAGCAACAAAGCACAAAATAAATTCAGAGTTGTTCTTAATCGGCCTTGTTGATTCTGGCGTTGATCCGGGGGTGTTCGTATTTTATTTGGTTTGAGATTGTAGAGAGTTTCCGTCTGATTTCTTCTGATCATCCTCATCCATGATGATTTTTTTTCATTGTTTTAATAGAAGTAGCAGTAGTATAGGTATTATTGATATTATCATCAACTTACAAAATGTAATGTAACTCCTTAAACGTAGGTTTTACTAGCTTTAATCCCGCCTTGAAATAAAGACCTCAGCATACTTCTTCAATTTCTGTAAACTTTTTATCACTCTGGATCATACTATTGTTTCTACTACATCCAGATAAATTACTCTTTATCACTGCCATAGTATCCATGTTTGATTATTTGTACACTGTTGGTTGACTTGAAGCACGATTGGACTGTAGTCATATTATTTTCCATTTGGTAAACTAGGAAAACGCTTAAGTCCCGTCGCGTTGTTGGATGAGCGTAATTGGTGCATTGAGCTGCCATGTGTTATGCGGATTTTCTGTTGTTCTGTGAAAAAATCATTACTAAGTTGAAGATTTTTTTTAAATTAATTTAAATTAAATAAGAAATAAACTTTAAATTTTTATTTTTTTAATTAATCGTAATTTTAAAAAAAAAAAATCGTAAAATTGCGATTTTCATAAGAAATAATTATTCGATTGCGCTCAAATTTCACACGAATATATTAATTCATAAAATTAAGGTTCTGTAAAATAATTATTACCTTCGGTTAAAGCATGTAGGTATTATAAGTCAAAGAATTGTTTTAAAAAAGAAAAATCCCGTAAAATTTCGATTTTCACGAGAAATAATATTTCGATTGCGCTCAAATTTCACACGAATATCTTAATTCATAAAATTATGGTTCTGTGAAAAACTCATTAAAATCGGATAAAGCATGTAGGTGTTATAAAAGTCGATTTTTTTTAAATCGAAAAAAATCGTAAAATTGCGATTTCCATGAGAAATAATTTTTTGATTGCGCTAAAAAATGTGGCAGTTCTAAGTTCAGAGATTTCGGAGGTCTCCATAAAATTTCATCGCAATTGGAGTATTGGTTTAGCCGAAATCGTGCTGACAAACACACAATAATACAGAAAAAAAAACATTCCAGATTTTTTTCTCCAGTGTAGTGAAATGAAATCTTCGCTTCGCTCGCTACGCTCATCCAATAAATAAAATAAATTAAATTCGTATTTGGAATCTACCCACTCAGTCATATAACTGATTTTCAGTGGGGGACAGTAAACCAAAGCGATCAAGCCAACCCTGTAGGCCCCGACGCAATCGACGAGTGAGCGATAACCAACCAAATATCGATTTTTTTTTATAGGAAATATGGTGGTATGGACAGTGCAAACACCCGCGGATCAGCGCCAGAATAAACAACTCCGATGTAGAATAACTTAAAATTTATTATGTGCCTCGTTACAAAGTCACCGTTTACAGATTCTTCTGACTTTAGCGGAAATCGAACCCTGGACGTTCTGCATTGGAAGCAGAGACGCTAACCACAAGACCAACGAGATTTTCTTATCGAGTTCCTGGATATTATGTTTTTCTATTTTGTTAGCCCATTGAATCCCTAATAGCCCAGGAGTGGAAGAAAATTTTGTATGGTGTACCCGGACAAAATTCCGCACAAGCTCAAAATTTGCACACATGTTCAGTTGATCATTCTTAACAATAGTTGAAAAGTCCCTTAAGCTCCGCAGCGTGCGTCTTGAGATATAGTGGCAAAAGGCGTAAGTGCCAAAAATTATGTTATTTTCAATTTTAACCATTTTTTTGCACGAATATCTACAAATTATTAAATATTTCTACGAAAGTAAAGTTAAAAATCAGTCATAAGCTTCGACCAATGCGTGGCAACATGGCGTAAGTGCCAAACATATGATATTTTCAATAATTTCAATACATTTTGACATACGTATATGTGCAACTGCAAATTATTATATATTCATACAACGGAAACGTGAAATTGTTCCCTTTTCTTCGAGCAGTGTGTCTTGACACATGGTGGCATAAGGGCGTAAGTGACAAAGATATGTTATTTTTAGTTTCAACAAACTTATTGACATTCATATACTACATGCAAATTATTAAGTATTCATACGAGATAAAAGTAAACATCTTCCCCGAGGTTCGTTGCTGACGTCTTGATAAATGGTGTCAAAAGGGCGTAATTGACATCATAGTTCAGTATTTAATATAAAAAGAGCTTTGACATTCAACTACGTTTATTGTAACATATGAATACCAAACAATGGACACTCAATGTAAAATCCTTGCTTGCTGACTGACTTGCTATAGCCAGCTTGTATGTAAAGAACCATTACAAATCAATCAATCAATCAATCAATCATTACAAATGATCGTTGTAAGTAGCAGATTGGACATAACCAAATTTATAAAATATACCCCGACATTCTCAAACGGCATGCATAGACATAGTTTGGCGAAGATCTGGTGTGTTTTGAGCTGGAAAGTTTTAACATATTCAAAGCTTGAAAAACTCATCTCATGTTAAAAATAATAAAACGGATTTTGAAAGGGATTCGAGCAGGAGCTGTGGACAACCTAGCTTGGGCTTGGCTGTCTGTAGTGTCACATCACTACAGATCATGAGCTGTGACTCTTGATGTAATAGCCTAGTGGCAAAATGGCGTAAGTCACAAAACTATATAATTCAGTCATATGATTTAAAATATTTGCTTGTACGTTTGCCAGATTATCAGCCGGCAACATATTGAAGACTTAAAGGTCATCATCCTCAAGATAAATCCCAAACATGGCACTTAACTGACATTAATTGGGGGCCAGTTACCCTGGTCGTATTTAAAAAAAGTAATCTATGAAACCGATGAGCGTAAAGATAGAGTACATGCCCCTTTCTTTTTGACAAAAAGCATTACTGCGCATCACTCACATTGAAGTTACCCGCAACATCAACACTATTTAATAGCATTTTTTGGATAATGGTGATCTGAAGGACTTTTTTGGGCACAGAGACGACTTTCCACTTTTCGACAAAGTCTTCTTTTGTTAAAAACTACGACAAAATCATATATTATTGTCACAGAGCTGCGGGCTCAATCTCCCATATACATTAAACTACCATGCCGACACATATATTTTCCGGTATATTTGATCAAACTTTGCATGTAGTGTAGTGATGCCGCCACCTCGTCCTGTTTCCATACTAGGAAGTCTATACTAAATACATGTTTCATGTTGTGATTGTGAATAAATGCGGCTCAGTGTGTTCATTTGTGTGTGACGGACACAGGAGACCGTCTTGTACCATGTGGTGGGAAATTTCCTAAGAAAGTAAATAGTTTATGAAATATATGCAGAATTTTTAAGATATAAGTTCCCTTTATGTTTTTCTAACGTTTTATCACAATAGATTTTGCTGTGGTACATTCCGTTTATTTTCATTGAGCAGTAGCATTTCATTTGCAACTGCTTTACTGTGAGCTCTAGATTTGATATGCTGTCAGTCCACCAGCACTTTTAAATAGATCTAGCCATCCATCCCTCTAGGCTTGATAAAAACATGGGAATGTATCATTTTGTAGCGTTCAATGCAAGTCGGGAGCTGTAAACACCCAGCACATGCAATTTTCAGTCCACTATGCAAGCGTTCTTTTCCCCCACTCGGACTTTTAAAAAAATCAAATCGGTTTTGAAATATGTTTATTCTTTTTTTGCTCATACTCTATCTATCGGATGTGATACTATAGTCAAGCCCAAGATGGGTTTGTCCACAGCTCGTGCTCGAATCCCTTTCAAAATCCATCTATGAAAAGCCGCTGAGAATGCTGGAGAATATTTTTTTATAGGTTTGTTAATGTCCAGTCTGCTACTTACAACAAATTTTGTAATGGTTCTTTACATACAAGCTGGCTATAGCAAGTAAAGTCAGCATGCATGGATTTTTACATTGAGTGTCCATTGTTTGGTATGTCATGTGTTACAATAGACGTAGTTGAATGTCAAAAGGCACTTTTTATGTTGAATATTTGATTATGATGTCAGTTACGCCCTTTTTCACCATTTATCAAGACGTCAGCAACGAAGCTCGGGGAAGATGTTTACTTTTATCTCGTATGAATACTTAATAATTTTCATATATATGAATGTCAATAAGTTTGTTAAGACTGAAAAAAAACACATCTTTGTCACTTACGGCCCTTTTGCCACCCTGTGGGCAAGACACTTTTGGGCGAAGAAAAGGGAACAATTTCACGTTTCCGTTTTATGAATACATAAAATTTGCAGTTGCACATATACGTATGTCAAAATGTATTGAAATTATTTAAAATATCCTATTTTTGGCATTACGCCCCTTTTTCCCCACACGGGCGAAGCTTATGAATGATTTTTAACATTACTGACGTAGAAATATTTAACAATTGTACATATTAGTGTAAAGAAAATGGTTGAAATTGAAAAAAAACAAATTTTTGGCACTTACGCCCCTTTTGCCACTATATCTCAAGACGCACGCTGCGGAGCTTAAGGGACTTTTCAACTATTGTTGAGAATGATCAACCCGAAAAAATGTGTGCAAATTTTCAGCTTGTTCGGAATTTTGTCCGGGTAAAAGTCTTCCACTCCTGGGCTAAATGCAAACACTTGATCGTATTCACCAATAACACACTTCCTTATACTTTTTCTTCGCCATTTCCTCTTCTAACAATTTACCTTTTCAGGCCGAAGTCTACTGCTATTATTTATCCCATAATGCGTATCTTGCTTGGCACTTGAGTCAAATATTTATTTATTTCTAGTTAATAATGTAAAAAAATAAAAATAAACGTGGACTTAAAGCGTATTCAGTCAGGGTTGTACTGTTGTGTAGACACAAATTGTAATATGGGTTGTTTTGAATTTCAGCACATATGTTACTTTTGTGTCAAGCTGCATCTATGGGGTGTTTATCGTCACTTTCGGTGTATTGGTTTACATCATGGATGCGTTTTCTAAGCAAGAATACTATATTGCTGAGGTAAGCATGTTATGTTGATAGCATCATAGCCTATTAGACCTTTTATTATGCTGGCAGTATAGCATTTCAATAGCATTTTGTGTTCATTTTGTTTGAAGCATACTCACACAATTCCTTTAAATAGAGTTTTATGTTTATTTAATATTGATTTCTGTAATCAATACACATTTAAGGTAAAAAATAGAGAATGGGACTGGTAACCATGCGTTTGTGGTCCATCCACCGCAGTGATCCGGTTCCATCCTTACCTTTAATAAAATAAAAGAAACAACAAATTAATCCATGAGAGGAGTGATTATGTTGAATGATGATGTTGAATGATGATGAAGTTGATTATGATGACATTATTGAGTGATACATGTTGAATGATCATATGATACATTTGATTATGATGACATTATTGAGTTATAGATGTTGAATGATGATGTGATACAGTTGATTATGATGACATTATCAGTTGAGTGAGAGTGTTTTGAACGTATGTCCAAGTTTTGAAGCCATCACTTCTGATTTGATGTACTGAAGACTGAATTGCTTTCATTGTTTTGTTTGTAGGGTTTTGGAATCTATCTTGTCAGTGTCGGCCTGCTGTTCTATATATATCTGAAGATTGACACTAAGCGATACATTAACCAGCTTAAGAATAGATCTAACATCCTATCAAGGAATAGTAAGTATAAACTTCCAGAGTTCGCCAGGTCAAACGCTGTTCTGATGCCTAAGCATACTCAATCATTGCTTCTATTATCTATTCGAGTAATGTGTTTTTTGCTTTGATTGTAAAGGATTTTTTTTTGACAGTCAATTTGGGATCATTTATATTTAATTAAACATAACAATTTTTTAGTTTTGTGTCTTTCTCGAGATTGGTCCTACCGTTGCCCCTGTAGCCCCATATAAGACTCAGCGGGGTGGTTGAAGCTAGAGGTCTGCACGGGCCTACTTCTAGAAGCCCGGCCCGGCCCGGCCCCGTATTTAACTAGCTTATCAAAGCCCGGGCCCGCTATAAGTGTAAGTAGGCCCATTATAGCCCGTTCAGAGGTTAAACTCAAAGCAACAACATGTGGATTTTTTTTAGTTTTTACCATGGGTTATATGAATGAACGGCAAGGTGGAGATGAAAAGGAGAATAGGTCAAAATAAACTAGTAACTAGTTTCCGTAGGGCATAATCTCAATCCCAATCCCAACCTCCAACCCACCATCGTCCATCCATTCATAAAGGCTGCTCCCCCTCCCGATGTCTGCCAAGACGTGACAAATCACGATTTCACGTACCAGAACAGATGTTGTTGTTGTTGTTGTTGTTGTTGTTGTTGTTGTTGTTGTTGTTACAATAAACATTCCCGTCAGAACCCAAGTCCCAAGCCATGGCTAAAAGAAAAACTTATTTTGTTGAAAAAATAATGAGAATATTGTGACAGGAAGTTCAGGCTATACTATTACGAGAAACAAAACGTTTCGCAATCGCAAATACCGATTTCAAATTACATTATAAAGCCTGAAAAAAGCCTGTCTCATTCAGTGAAAAGCAGGCCCGGGCCCGGGCCCGGCTTAAAATGCATAACAAGGCCCGGGCCCGTGCAGACCTCTAGTTGAAGCGACTATCGGAACGAATACCGACAGAGTTGGCTCAAGTGTTATTCACGAGACTATGATTCGGGAGGTCCGAGGTTCGAATCCCGTCGAGACGGGCAATCCTGAGTGAAGTAGTTTTCCTCGGTCGTTAATGCGAATGCAAGGGATTGAGGCTTCTAAAACAGCCCTCGGTCATTAATTTCCCAACTACCCTAAAGTCTATAATAACCTAGTTAGTCATCCTGAAGAGGGTCACACACCCTACAACGAACATCCCTACAAAAAAGTATCGGAGCGACTGCAGGGACTTCTTGAAATATCAAAAAGCCATTTTTATCGAATAATATTTTGAATGTCAGGCGGTGACCAAGGTGTTCTGAATCTTACACGCTCAAGGTTCCCCAAAATTCCGCTGGGAGATTGAGTAAACCTAGCAATCTTTACACGTATTTCGTACTGGCTATGTTTCCCACTGTATATGCATAATAAATTTCAAAACATTTTCTATAATTTTTTAATACATGCAATCCAGAAATAAAAACTCTACCCCAACCGTTGTTTGAACCCGGGTCTCCAACATTCCGGGTATAAAAGGTGCCTTAGCCAACTAGAGTAGAAAAACGCTACAGTCGTTGTTGGACGAGTGAGCGAGTCATGTGTTGAGTACCTGGGAATATTTGCATTTAAATTGATTGATAAAGGTATAAATGATAGGGTTTTGAGTTTAGTATGCGGCGAAAGGAAATCCCACCCCAGGGACCAGATTAAATAATTCTTCAAGTGTGGAGTCAATAATGATCTAAACATAATAATATGCATTTCTATGTTTAACGACTATAATAATTTTAAACGTTTCCAAGAAAGTCAATGACTGGACTGTATTAAGCCAAACGGTGAGTGCTAAGACCGAATTCTTATGTTTATATAATCCTCCGAAATCTTCCAAACAACTATAACGTCTTCGGTGCATGGCTGTATGTAATAAAATACACATTTCGGGAAAGGGCGTTTACATGATAAACAAATACAAAATTAAATATAAAAGCCTTTTCTATGGTCGCAGACACGACAAATCGCGCACAATCGGTAGCATTGAATGTTCTTCAACATAGGAATAAAGCTGTTGGTTTGGTTGGTTGGTTTGTTAGTAAAGAAGTAATACAAAATAATCAAACAAAACATTGAATAAATCAGATTGCTTGCTGGGTAAAATTAGTGAGGCTTACGCTAAGGGATCTTTATTAAGTTTTGTGTGTTTATGCGTTTACCTTTGGTCAAGTACAACTCCGATCTTCATGACATTTTCAGGTAACTGTAACAAACTCTCCAAGTTATAGGGCCTACTGGCCTGAGTACCATAAAATAAATATTCATTATGAAAATCGGTCTTTTAATAGTTTTGGTCAATCAGTTGCTCGATTTGTCTGTATTTCTCCGCTAGCTACCATGCAAACAGCTATTTCGTGTCTGCTAACATATTCAGAAAAAATTAATTCCTACAGGTTATTGCACGAACGAATATATATACACTTACATAACTTATATCTCTAACGAAAACTTTGGAAGTTTTAAATAGCATTTACTATTAAGGACTAAATAGAAGTGTGTGCTAAGACACGTTCAGCAATGTTTCTATAAAATGATCACCAACACAGTCATGGTGTCTACAAGTCTGGAAAACCTTGAACAGTCAGGGAAATAAATAAATCTGAAATAGTCAGAGAAATGAGTTAACTTTCTGGATTTACCTTATTTTCCCTAAAAGTTCACTAAAACTCCCCAAAACAAATCTGAAAAATCAAAAACGTCCCGCGGGTAAGCTACCGGACCCCAATTATAATAATGCCGTCATTGCCAATCGTAACGTTGAGGTGCGAATTAGTAAATTAACCTCAAAATAGGCAAAATATACAGCCTAGAAAAGTATAGTTTAAAAACCTGGAAAAGTCATCAAATTTGGCAACCTCAAATAATTAGCCACATTGAAAATGCTAGCTTGCACTGATAACTTAACTGTTTTGTGCCCTAAAACCCCAATAACTAACTAACTAACTTTATTATGCATCTGCTCCCGCCATCTAATTTGGAAAGCAACAGGGAAATCCAAAACCCCAAATCCGCCATCCTTCCACACGACTAGTTTTCGTCAACGTTACACGTACACAATCATACTTTACAGTCATTTAAAAATGTTGCCCGTCCCTGGCGACAGATTTCAATTTTTATACTGATTAGTGATTCTGACAAACGACGTACATATTACAAATTATTATAATGTATTTATTATTGTTTTGAATTTTTAGGCTAACAGTGGTGTATGATTTTAATAGTGTACGGTTTTGGTAAGAGAGTAAAGTAAGTGTGTTATCTTAGGTTTCACGAGAACTGGATAATTATTGGATTACAAATGCAGAATTATAATTGTATAATCTTTTATGTTTGAAGCTCATATAGCTCGTTTTACAGTGCAAAAAACTTATTGATCGAAAAGATTGTTTATTTGGCATTGATATTTTGTAAAACACGCAGACTTGCACCAAAATAACCTTGAAGCAAGCATTTTTATGGGGTAGTCCCCGCCCCCCTTCAGTCTTCACCCATTTGTTTGAAAGTTCCTATCCTTAGACCATAATTCTAAATGGGAAGAGGTCGGTCAAGTTTTAAAGCGCTTGCTGCTGCCCGATTAAAGGTTCAGCGCGCCACTGATAATATGATAGGCTAGGGAGGAAATATCCATACTGTCAACATCCAGCCTTAGGTAAGGGGAGGAAAGGGAATGTTACCGTGTACTCTAGACATGGATCAGTCACTCGTCTAACAACAACTTTGGCGTTTTCCTAGTATGTATGTCAACAATTCGAAATTGAATTACAATATTTAATTATACTAACTTAAATGTAACGTCACTACTTCTTTCTGCCGTTACATTTTCTTCTGCAATAATTAAATAATAACATAACAGAACGATAAGCAATAACATCCTGCTGTTTACCCCCTTCCACCTTCCCCCCCCAAATCTTTTTTGCACTTGTGGCTTTTGTTTTCTGCTCTGTATTTGTTTGTCTCCATTGCACTCTAATACTCCACTACATCCCACAGGTTTTGGATAGAACACTTTATCAAAAGAAATTTGTGTTTTAGTCTCTGAAAAGGGTGACCCTGTGGGAGGTGTGGTCTGGACTCCACCGAAGATCTCAACTCTTTCCCATGACTATTGCTTTGCGGCAGGGAGACATTCTGGCAGCTTCTACCTCAAGTGTGGAGCAGCAGGTAAACATCTCTGCTACAACTTTCAATGCTATTCAATGCTATTCAATGCTATTACAGATTGCAAAACAAAGGGTGGGTGAAATTTCTTAAGATCGTTTGAAATTAAATTGAGATAGAAAGTAGCAAACCAGTGTAAGTATTGATCCGTTTGAATTGATCATCATTGACAAATTTGATCAGTTCAAACACGTACATAAGATTTGTTCTTTTATCCACCTCAAATTGTGGTAATTACACCTAGGTGTAAAATACAGAATCAGAAATGGGGTTAAAAGGCGTAATATTTCACGGATGGACAAAAGAACGATTTTGTTGTAATTTAACAGCAAATTTCGAGGAAATGCTGCCAGCTGTCATTCAATTTAAACACTTTCTTTATTTTATTTATTTTTTTTTATTTATTTATGGGTTTCTATAAAGCATTACAGAATAATAATAACATTATACAGTTTACATATAAAATGCTTGATGCCCTTGATATGAAATTTAACTTATCTTATACTATGAACTGGACACTATACTACTATTAATAGAATATCTATAATAAACACATCAAATAATAAACACAACCAAATACAGGAAACTAATATACCGCTGCAAATGTTTACCAAGTAATTGGACAGAATTTTCAAATACTAAAATTAGAAATTTTCCTAATGCAGTAACATACTAATATACAAGATACATAGTACAGTTGGGATTTAATGGTAAAGAAAACTAGAAACTACTAGAACTAAAATAAAATAAAATAATACTAATAGTTACTTTATAATTTGAACTAGACACTATACTACCTATTAACTACAATATGTAATAGCACGTCAAATAATAAACAATCAATTACAGGAACTATATCGCTGCGAATGTTCACCTTGGAAGTTATTGGACAAAATTTAAATTATAAAAATAATAAGAGTTTTTCTAGTGCAATAACATAATACAAAAAACATAATATGTGAGATACATATAGTAATACAGTAGAGATTTAATGCTAAAAAAATAACTAAAAACTATTAGAACTAAAAAAAAAACTACTAATAGCTACACTAAGTTAGCCTGTTAATTATGTACTAACCTTAATCTACTGAATAGCGTCTATTTATAACGGTGATTTTGGAGTCTAATGCTGTAGAGTTAATTTTGCTAAATCTTTCTTGAATTGTGTTTTGTTTTTAATTGATTTAATGTTTGATGGAAGTTATTCCACATGACTGCTAGTCTATACTTTATTGAGCGTTTTCCACTTTTCTCTTTATGACACGTGGAAGAAATAAGTTGTTGTTGTTGTGACCGGAGACCTGTTCTATCTGTGGATAATGTAACACAATACGGGATGTCGGGTGTCAGGTACGCAGTTTACAAGATCATAGAATCGTAGCAGAATTAGAAATTTTAGTCGTGATTGAATATATATGAAAGTATTCCCTTGCACTCTTTAGCTACGATTTCCCATAAAAATACGCAAAGCTCGATTCTGAATCAACTCCAATCTGTTAATTTGAGTTTTGTTGACGGAACTGACCATAGCGGGACAGTACTCAATAATTGGTCGTATACACGTTACATAAAATATCTTACATTCTCGGGGATCTAAATATTGACTTAATTTGCGAAGTATATATATATGCGTTTTTTTTTCATTTGTCCACTATTTTATCTACGTGAGTTGTAATTTAATAGCTGTTTATCAATATTTAATCCGATATGCTTAATTGTAAGACTAGGTTTAATATTTACTCCATCCAAAGCTATAAATTGCGGAGTGTTCACGCCGATGTTCTTGTTTAGAATAGTATAGTTTCTAGGTTTGTTTAATTTTCGCGTATCATCTCTTGTATTTCTCGTTGTGATCTGATTCACCCTGGTTACCCTCTTTTCCCTCTTCTTGACTAGTTTTTCTGTCATCTCTTCTCTCGCGATAGACCTCGCGAGTCTGTTGCCCGTCTACCTTCACAGGGTGAAGTCTGTGCTCTTGGCTGCTCCGAGAGCAAATCAATCTTCGATTCTCAGTCATATTCAGTGCGAAGTGTACAGTGCACCAGTTCATCTCCGTTCTAAAGTTCGCCCGACTTCAGTCCACACTCAAGCTCACAGTTCGTTCGCCATCCAGTTCATACTGCAGTCTTGGGTTCGATGCCTTCCAGGCACATTTTCTTACTTCATTCTATTTCCTTCCAAGCTCGAGCTCTTTAATTCTTTCCTATCTGTTACGTGGTGTGCTCACCAACTACGTCACCACGCTTACCCTGCTCTGAACTTCATTTCACACCCGCACTACATCTTAGGGTAAGTTCAGTTGCTAAATTCAATTATACAGTCCACAAAATACCATTTCTCAAGGCCACGGCCCCATCAAGTTTTGGTCCTCCGAGCCGAGATATTATCAGTTTCAATCATCTTTTGGTAATCCTTCTCGTTTGCACTGTGCTATCCTGTTCATTCCGGCTTAGACGCCCCATGTTCATTTCTCGTTATGATGTACGCATTATGGTTCACATTCGCTCTCTCTGGCGTGTGAACCATTGTTCTCTCGTTTGTCCGTGATAATCACGGGAATCTAATTAAATTGTATCGATCTGTCTTTTCTTGTTTGTTGTATGCTTTGCATAATTCAGTTTTATTATGCAAGCTATATTCTCGTCACTAATCATGTCTTAGTGAAATTTTCTCGATCTCTTCTCGTCGCGCGCAATCACACGCGCACTCTCATTGTAGTGACACGTCATTCCGTCTCCTCGGCGCATTACTATTTTCGTCCGTGTTTACGATTTATTACGTAATATTTTCGCTCAGTTATGACATCAGGTCATTGATCCCTCTTTTGATGTACGTCTAGTTACAAGGGTAACATTGTTTACGTATTTCTCGCTCGTTTTTTCTCTACTTTCTTGTAAAATTGTTGTTATTGTATTTCTTGTTCACAATGGCTGAACAACTTCTGTTGGAACAGAAGAAGCTCGTAAATAGACGTGAACTCGTTTTTGCCTCCGTCCAGCGAACTTACAATGCTTTCGCAAATCTCAAACCTGAAGAGGTTGACTCGGTCAGACCTCGGTTCGAAGATTTGTCTACATTGAAATCGAATTTCAAGAAATTCAATTGGCAATCGCTGACTTAAATGCCCAAGTTACTGCGCCTGCTAAGCCTATTGAGGTGGATAAGGTATACGACTCTTTCGAAACAGTGTTGTATGCAGCTCAATCTGGGTTTTCTTGCCGCCAAAAAACTCGATCAAAGCCAGTCCATAACTGCAGCTGCAGCTGTGGCTCAAACGACGATAGCCAAATCTTCAATCACGTTGCCTACCATTGATCTTCCTACGTTCTCAGGAGATATTTCTCGTTGGCCAGAATTCTATTCACTTTTTAAATCTCTAATTGACGAAAATGAATCTCTCAACAATGTTCAGAAATTTCATTATTTGAAAACCTCTTTATCTGATGCTGCACTAGCTACAATATCTGGTTGTCAAATCTCCAACGAAGGCTATCCGCTCGCTTTTCAAGCTTTGGTATCTCGATATCAGAACAGTCGGTTGTTAGCCAGTCTGTACGTTCAAAGGATTTTAGATTTCACACCTTTGAAATCCGCATCTCACGCAGGTTTGCAAAGTTTCCTCGCAGTACACAGGAATTCTGTCGATGCTCTGAAATCCTTAGAATTACCCGACTTGGGTGATTTCTTGTTACTCTCGCTCACGTTGGCCAACCTTGACCCGTCGACTCGTAAAGCTTTCGAGAGTAAACACTCCTCGCACACGACACCGACGTACAGCTCCGTTATTGGCTTCATTGAAGAGCAGTCTCGTACTCTTGAGTTGTGCGCGGTAGGCAAACAACCGACTAGTTGTGTCAAATCTCCTCAAAGGATTAATTCTCTTCTCGCGGCTCAAGAAACCGCTCCCCCTCTGCCTCCTGGCGCGTGCCCTCTGACACCCACGCGACCTAGTATTAAGCAACATTCTTGCCCTGTTTGCAAAGCACCTCACACCCTCTATCATTGCGAGGTCTTTCGCAACCAATCTCTTGATGATAAGTACCGCACGTTGCGACACCTGCAGCGATGCTTCAATTGCTTAGGCTCGCACTTGAAACATCAATGCACTTCGAAGAGTGTCTGCAATACTTGTGGTAGCAATCGTCACCACTCCCATGTTGCATTCGACAACCGTTGCTGTACCCCACGGCAACTCTCCGGGCAATGCCCCTCTCTCGGGACGTCCAATCATCATCTCTTGGCGTCAGCTCTTCACCTCCCAGTGCCGTTTCTTCGAACCGAGTACTCTCGTGCCACTATCGCGATACCGAGATAGTCAACCACAGTGTTGCTGGGTACCGTGCGCGCGCTCATTCGGGATTCTCTTGGTCACCTTCAACCCTTTCGCGCAGTGGTGGACCCCGGCTCTCAGGTCTCCACCATCTCTCAGTCGTTGGTGAGAAAGCTAGGCCTGAAGATGCAGCCCTGCCGCTCCGATCTGTCAGGCATAGGTCTTGCTGCCGCCTCTGCTTGCGGCAACGTGCGCTTCACCATCGCTTCCCGCCTCTCTCCCAACCGTACTCTCCACATCGAGGACCGACCATCACTAATCACCTCCCGACTTCTCAAGTCGCACGCGAAGCGTTCGAGCGCTTCCGTGGCATGGCTCTTGCAGATAATGCACTTTCCATGCCTGATCAAGTAGACTTCCTACTCGGCGCCGACCTTTAGAGATTCTGAATAGAGCCGGTGAGCAGGTCCGTGGTCACAACCCTACGGCCATCAACACCATGTTCGGCTGGATAGTCCTGGGCCAAACTCGCTCTTTAGTAACGTCTTCCGACCCTCCTGTGTCTCTCTTCGCCTGCTCCTCGACCCTCAAGCGCAACTTGCGCCTCTTTTGGGAGACGGAAGAAACTCCTCGCCCTCAGGAAGTAGATCCTGAGGATCAGTTATGTGAACGTCACTTTCTCGAGTCTCACTCCCGCGACTCATGTGGGCGTTACTCTGTGGCTCTCCCGTTTAAGCCATCTCGTCCTTCTCTCGGCGTAATACCCCTCCTCATCGACTCAAGACTCTCGTTGCTACTCGCGTCGTTGAAGTACTTGAGAGCACGTCACCCACTGACTGGGCCCACGTGCGTTCTGAGGAAAATCCCGCAGACTGCGCCTCTCGAGGCTTATCCCCGGTTCAGCTTCTTGAACAATCCCTGTGGCTTTCTGGACCTGGTTTCCTCGGCTCTGCTCCTGAGCAATGGCCTCGACCCCAACTTTCATTGGCTTCCGATTCTGAGCTCCTCGATCTGAAGCCCGCGGTCACTCTCGTCGCTCGCGTTAAAGACCCGGACCCTCTCTTGGAGAACTTTCAGAAGTTTTCCAGTCTCCTCAAGGCTCAACGTGTGTTTGCCTGGGTTTTCCGCTTCGCTCGACTCCTTCTTGCGAAGCATTCAAATGCACCTCCCCCCCGTGGTCCCGTGGGACCCCCAGAGCTGAAGGATGCTCTAGATCTCTTCATACGACTCACCCAGCATCATTACTACTCTTGGAGTTCCGCCAACTTTCGCGAGATCAACCTCTGTCATCCCGGCTCGCCTCTCTCAGCGTTTTTCGACCCTCCGGTTTTCTCAGGTGGGCGGACGATTGCGTCATTCTTCTCTTAACGAAGACGCTCGTCATCTCTCCTTCTCCCCAAGGAAGCACACTTATCGCTTCCTGATCTGCGATCATTACCATAAGGTTTCATTACATTCTGGTCCCCGAACCGTTTCAGGCATTGATCCAGCAATCCTACTGGATCATGTCCTTGCGCGGTCTGCTTCGGCAACGAATCCATCGTTGTCTCACCTGTCATAAATTTCGTGCCAAGCCTCTCCAACCTCCGATGGCGATCTTCCCGCCCCGGGTGAAAAGCTCTAGAGTTTTCTCCCATGTCGGGACCGATTTTGCGGGCCCTTTCATGGTGAAAACCAGCACTCGCCGGAACGCACCTCTCACCAAAGGTTATCTCTGCATCTTCGTGTGTATGGCCACCAAGGCAGTTCATCTGGAGATTTGGTTTCTGAGCTGTCCACTGAAGCCTTCCTGGCCTGCTTCGATCGCTTTCTCTCGAGGAGAGGTCTTCCCTCCCACATCTATTCCGACTGTGGGAGGAAACTATGTGGGAGCTGCTAGACAGCTGCGTGAAGTCCACGACTCTCTTTCACTCTCTAAAGAGCCGATCTTTACTTCTCTCGCTTCCCGTCGTGTCCAATGGCACTTCAACCCTCCGTATGCTCCCAATTTCGGCGGCCTTTGGGAGGCAGTAGTAAAGTCTGCGAAATCACTCTTGTACCGTTCATCGGAGACACCTCCCTCACTCATGAGGAGTACGCTACGTTGTTCGCCCGCATTGAAGCCGTGCTCAACAGTCGTCCTTTATGCGCCTCCTCAGAAGATCCAGCTGAAGGTGTCGATTACCTCAGTCCTGGCCATTTTTGATCGGCACTCCCCTGCTTTCTCCCCCCGAACACCTGTTGGTGAAAACATCAAGCCCTTAGCTCGGTGGCACCGTATCAGCAATTCACCAATCCTTCTGGCACCGTTGGGCAACCGAATACCTCCACACACTGATGCAACGCAACAAGTGGTTTGTGGGAGCCCCGATCTCAAAGTTGGAGACATCGTTTTTCTTTCTCGGCCACTTCCAGCCCCCTCTCCTGGCCGATCGGGCGAGTGGAAGCTCTCTTTCCCGGTCGTGACGGTGTTTCCCGCGTC
Organism: Sweltsa coloradensis; assembly: GCA_024449915.1. Classification (NCBI taxonomy): domain Eukaryota; kingdom Metazoa; phylum Arthropoda; class Insecta; order Plecoptera; family Chloroperlidae; genus Sweltsa; species Sweltsa coloradensis. The sequence continues at coordinate 329,121 of JAMZAV010001618.1, read as the reverse complement.
GCCTCTGTTCGAACGGCGTCTGGGGTTCACACTCGACCAGTCAACAAACTGGTAACCTCCCTTGTGCTTAACTGCCAAGAGAGATGCTCGTATCGTTTTCCTTCGTTTATATTGTTAGTTTTCTTGTTGTTCTTGGTTCTAGTTTAAAAAAATGATTCCTTTCATTTTGGTGGGCGGTATATGTTCACGCCGATGTTCTGTTTAGAATAGTATAGTTTCTAGGTTTGTTTATATTTTCGCTTATCATCTCTTGTATTTCTCGTTGTGATCTGATTCACCCTGGTTACCCCTCTTTTCCCCTCTTCTTGACTAGTTTTTCTGTCATCTCTTCTCTCGCGATTAGACCTCGCGAGTTGTTGCCCGTCTACCTTCACAGGGTGAAGTCTGTGCTCTTGGCTGCTCCGAGAGCAAATCAATCTTCGATTCTCAGTCATATTCAGTGCGAAGTGTACAGTGCACCAGTTCATCTCCGTTCTAAAGTTCGCCCGACTTCCAGTCCACACTCAAGCTCACAGTTCGTTCGCCATCCAGTTCATACTGCAGTCTTGGGTTCGATGCCTTCCAGGCACATTTTCTTACTTCATTCTATTTCCTTCCAAGCTCGAGCTCTTTAATTCTTTCCTATCTGTTACGTGGTGTGCTCACCAACTACGTCACCACGCTTACCCTGCTCTGAACTTCATTTCACACCCGCACTACATCTTAGGGTAAGTTCAGTTGCTAAACTCAATTATACAGTCCACAAAATACCATTTTCTCAAGGCCACGGCCCCATCACGGAGTATTGTTATCATCCTTTCCAAGTAACATTAATTGGGTCTTATTTGCATTCATTTGGAGTAAGTTAAGTGTGTACCAATTTTTAATTTTCGTCATAGTCCGTCTCAATTTTGATGTGAGATCATCATAGTCATCGCCAGAAATTGTACCAAGGAAATCATCTGCGTACAACGTTACCTTTGTAAACTTCGGGCTTTTTGGTAAGTCATTAATGTATAAATTAAACAAAGGCGGGCCGTTGACCGTTCCTTGGGGAATGCCGCAATTGACCGTGAGTGATTGTGACAGGGTGCCGTTTACCCTTGTTTTAACAGTCCTATCCATCAGAAAGCTTCTAAACCACTCCACGGTATCTTTAGAGAAACGAAAAGTCTCCTTAGTTTTGTAATTAGAATTTCATGGTTTATGCAGTCAAATGCTTTGCTAATATCAATTGAAATTAAAGCTGTTTTACTTCTACTGCTGCTGTCTAGTTTTAAAAGCCAATCATTAGAAAGAATATTGATTAATTTTTCAGTTGAACATCCTGGCACAAATCCATATTGCTCCTTACAAATCAAGTTGTTACTACTTAGATGTTCCTGGAGTTGCTCACTAATTAATTTTTCAAATACCCTAGAGAGTATATTGGTCACACTAACCGGTCTGTAATTTGATGCATTTTGAGGGTCTCCAGATTTAAATAACGGGGTTATTATAGACTTTTTCCAAGATGTGGGAAATATGTTAGTCTTTATACTTGTGTTGAATAAGTGACACACAGATGATGCTATTAAAGGCGATATTAGTTTTAGCACTTTTCCAGGTATACCATCCTCCCCTGAAGCTGTTTTAGTTGACACATTTTTTAGTTTGGAGTAAACTTCTTCTACTGACACCGGTTTAAGGGTGAGTTGTGTAATAGATTCGTCTTCATCCGCGTTCTCTTTGTCATATACACATCAACTGCTGGTTGTATCCCAACTGATAAGGATTTCTGTATTTCAATTGGGGCGTTTTTTAAAAAACGTGTTTAAAATCTCTGCCATACAACTATTGTCTGTAGTTATACTATTGTCGTTTACATTTTAATTGCTTTAATGCTTGTTTCTGTTTCCAATTGGTTAAAGATGAAGCTAATTTAGTTACCTTTTTTGCAGAGTTTAGATCTCTATCAAGAACCACATCTCTATAATAATTTTTTTCTGCTTGTCTAAGATCCTGTGTTATTTTATTTCTCGTTGCTTTATACTCATTCCATTGATCAACGCTTTTAGAAGTAACAGCTTGTTTGAAGAGGGAATTTTTTTCTGCTATACGATTCCTGATATCTTGAGTAATCCATGGCTTATAATTCCGCACTCTAAATGTTCTTAAGGAAGCATGATTATCTAGTGTATTGTTTATAAGAGATGTCAGACCGTCTGCAATTTTATCTGCCGAGTCCAGTTCCTCTAATTTATGAAACGGTAAAAAGCTACAGTCTGTGAAGAAGTCCTCCTCCGAAAATCTCTTGTAGGAACGTTTGCAAATCAACTTGCGTGGGTTTCTCTCTGGGACGATTCTTACAAAAGTTCCAATTGCAAAATGATCACTGATGTCGCACCATATGGTTTTAGTATTCAGATGTAGAGTGGGTATATTAGTGTAAATGTGATCAATGAGTGATTCTGTGAAGAGAGTTACTCCGGTTGGAAGTTGAATTATTTGCTCCAGACCAAACACCCCAAGGCATTGATCTAAGAGTTGTAAGTTATTGCTTGGTTTAAATCTACATATGTTGAAATCGCCTATTAATGTTAGTCTACAGTTTTGTGGATACTCTGATAATATGCTAGACAGGGTGTCAAAAAATGTGTCTGAAGAATTGGGAGGCCTATAAATACATGTCACATATAAATTAGGTTGCTGATTACAAGCTACTTTTACTCCCAGCACTTCAATGTCTGGTTGAATAACTTGATTGAACATTGAAGAATTAATGGTTTCTTTAACGTAGATTGCAACTCCTCCACTAGCCTTATGCTCTCTGTTTAATCTATATAGTTTAAAATTCGGTATGTTGACTCTTTCGTCAGAAACTGTATAGTCAAGCCATGTTTCAGTTAAACATATTACATCATACTCTTCAATACCTGCACCTATCAGCAATCCAACCTTGTTTCTTAGACTCCTGACATTGAGGTGAATTACTTTCAAATATTGTGGTTCCATTCCACCACAGTCGTTTTTAATACTAGGCAAAAGATTTATGAATGGAGCATGCGCAGACAGCTCCAACAATTGTAACTGGTTCATTATTAAAGTAGCCTAATTACACTATCTATAATTAAAATAATATAAAAACTAATGTAAGTAAATTAATCAAATTATAAGTACCATACAAATCTAGTGACAGCACCTGTATCACAAGTGTGTATGGGTGGCCTAAATTAATTTGTTAGCCAAAGCGTGCATGAATTTTTATTTTCAACTATGGTTATACCTATATGAGGTCGGGATATATGATTTATCTTTATTTACTGTAAATTACTCGAAGACATCATTGATTAGGTGTATGGTAGAGGATGATTATGAATAATGGTTCGATTGCATGGAAGATTTAAATGCTAGTGATGATTGCCTCGGCTGCCTCGCCCCCGTCCACTTCTGGTTGTCATCTGACTGTACGCTGGGCGTGTCCCCTCTTCAGCCTCTTGCAGCTGGTCCCGGTCCGTGGCGCTCTCTTGTATGTTCTCTTGCGACTTTCTGAAGAATTCGGCAACGGACGTTGCCGAATCTCGCGTGTCATTGTCGTTCCAGTATACCACCCCATCTCTCGTCCAGACGTTTCTTGTTCCAAACTTATTTATTGCAGCCGACAGTACCAACCTTCTTGGAGCCGTTAAGTCCTCCCGGATTACAACTCCGCTTTTTGCCAACTTCTTTCTTTCATTGAAGATCAAATTACGTGATCGATAGCTTGTCATTTTGACAATTATGGGTCGCGGGTTCTTCGAGTTAGCCACTCGCTTACCTAATCTATGAGATCTCGCAATATCCCTTAGCTCGATATTCAGTCCAATTTTGCCATTGAATACCGTCAACGCCATATTGTCGGTATTTTCATCCTCTTGCTCCGGAACTCCGAATATGCGTAGGTTTTCCCGACGACCATACTGTTCTAGGTCGTCAGTCTTAACCTCTAATTTTGTTTCAAGATTCCTAACTTGATCTTTAATTGCCTCATCAGGCTTAGGCCTACCTTCAATTCCAATTCCTTTAGTACTGCCTCTGTAACTTGTTTCACAATGAGCGGTACAATCGTTGGCAACAACGCCTCTACTAGTTCACGCAAAACCCCTACATCCTTCAAGGCCTCCAACACTGACGCTGATATTTTGGCAGATATATCATCCCCCATTTACTTAAGTCGATATACTTAAATGTACCACTAACCTGTACTAAAACACAATGCAGTCATACACGACTTGTGGCCCACAATTACTTTTTAAACTTTAATTCGTCAATTTTACGGCCACCCTTGCACACACACCACTGTCACTCTTCCGCTCACTCAATAACACAGCTTTGTGCATTTTCTATATAATATTATTTTATTATTACCAGTTTTATTTTCTAACTATTAAACAATCGCACAATATAACGGAGTTACTTTTGAAATTGGCGCGAATTTCTATAGCTACACCTTTTACACCTCCTCAAGAGGCAGGTGCAAAAAGTGTAAAAGTTGTAATTACCCCCTGGACAAAAGAACACGTCTTTGGAAGAAATATTGTAATTATACCTGGACAAAAGAACGTTTATTTCTTCAAAAGTGTGAAAAGGTGTAAAAATTGGTGGACAAAAAACCAGACCTAATACATATTCCTCTGTTGTATGTCAATAGAATGGCAAAGTTTGACGTTTGAGTCACGCATTAAAAAAAATGTTATGTTTCTTCATATTACTTCATATGATGCGAGCTAATAGGGAACCTAAGAAGCGCGCGCGGGAAAGAATCCATATCACACCTGATCTCAAGGCAAAGCAAACTTTGCTCTACCTTAATTAGTATAAACAATAATTGGACTCATCATGTTCTTTACTACTACTACTTTACTACTATTTCGGGTACTGAAAGTACCCGAAATATTGCTTTACCTTTAATTTGAGGAATTTGAGTCCAATTATTGTTTATACTAATTAAACCTAACTGTTCTAAGAATCTCAGTAGTTATAAAATTGCTCTACCTTATCTCCCGACTAAGACCAATATAAGGTATTTGAACCACACGACGGGAACACTTAATATTTTCGCTACTCATTAAAGTCAAATTATTTTCAACAACTTATACCAAATTTAAATGAGAGCGAGTTTAAAAAGTGCGGCAATGCAATAACTCGTGATTTAGAGGCGCGGCTGCGCTGATTTAGTGCTACACCGCGTAAAGCACGGCGCGCACCAGAACGACTCGGCTCGGTTTCGTCGACAGAGTGGTGTGAGTAATCGCTTCGGTATCGTCCAAAGTGCCGCGCACCATACGCTCGACTCGGCACCGCGCGACTAGGTGCTACACTCGGTTCACCAGTTCCATTATGTTTCTCGACCTCATAGTAGGACAATTCTTATAAGCTGTCTTCTACCCCGTCCGGCTGTTCGGCCAAGTTGCTTGCTCGAGCAATCGAGGATGTTGCATGTGCCTTATACACTCACACCACCCTACCTAGCCTAGGATGTTGTCTCGTCGTGTGGTTGACATATCTTATATTTGTCTCAGTCGGAAGATACGGTAGTGCAAAGTTCGAAGACTGGTTATAATCCAATGCCTTGAGATCAAAATGTGATCCTGATTTTATCCCGCAAACACTACTTTGGTTCCCTACTAGGCATAGTTATTAGCAGACAAAATCTTTCTCGGTGAAGCTTAGAATGTAGGCTTTGACTTCGACTTCGACGTGTCACTCGTTGGTTTTGTGGTTAACGTCTCTGCTTCCAATGCAGGTCCAGGGTTCGATTCCCACTAAAGTCAGAAGATTTTTACAGCTTCTGATTTGGACTTAAGTCTATCAATGTTCTTGTCTTATGAATTTGTAAACGGTGACTTTAAAGCCGTCCTAGCAACGAGGCACATAATAAATTTAAAGTTGTTCTGAATCGGACTTGTTGATTCTGGCGTTGATCCGCGGGTGTTCACACTGTCCTTACCACTGATTGCTATATATCCTATTAAGAAATATCGATCTTTGGTTGCTATCCGCTCACTCGTCGATTGTGTTGAGGCCTACACGGTTGGCTTGGTCGCTTTGGTTTACTGTCCCCCAATGAAAATCAGTCATATGACTGAGTGAGTAGACTCTAAATTTACGAAATTTATTTATTTATGTAGACGCCAATGCGAGAGAATGTCTACGAGCGACCTAGAGTTCTAGTCTAGAAAGTTCTAAAAATTCACTAGGTAATGAGGTTGTAGCTCCAGAGAAGTGGACTGAATGAATGGAGTTGATTGATTGGATATTGCTTAACGTCTCATATTTATGCAACTTGGCTAATCGAGACGAAGGGAGGGACGTAAGGGATGACGCGGGGGGACAAGGGGTGGACAGGCCTGTGCTGATCAGAACCAGCCACAAGCGTATGGGGAGGGCAGGGGTTCCCCCACGACGTGGTCGTCTCCGTCTGTGTCATCATCCGTCCGTGTTGTCATTGTCGTCGCCGTCGGGGAGGTAGTCAAAGGGTAAGGGGAAAGTTCCCCGACGACGACCCAGAGCTCGCCATTAGTTTCAGGGAGAAAAACTCCCCTAATCACGGGCCATACCACGAGAAGGTTGCGAGTTGGAATTTGATGGCCCATGAATGGAGTTTAGGTGAGGTTAGACATGACCAGAGGAATAGTGCCGTGAACAGAGCTATTAATGCCGATGCACAATTGCCCGGTAACGAGAACGGGAACGAGAAACGAGAACGGGAAGAAAGTTGAATCACACGTTAACTTACGACACGATGCACAATAAAGCTTCCCGTTGCCGGTCGTTCCCGTATCCCGGCAACGACAACGGGAACATCACCAAGTTTTAACTTTCCGTAACGTTCCCGTCCAGTACCTTACCGGAACCAATCAGAATCAAGATGTCCACGGCCTGAAACTATTTTATCAGCTGATTGATGGTTTATACGCGAGTAATATGCGAAATAAATTAAATAAACATGAGCGGAATAACAAAATAACAAAATATAATAAACACACTTATTATTTGATTTGTTCCCGTCGGCTTGCTTCACGGGCTGTTGTGCATCGAAGCCCTTAACGTTAGCGTCTTCCCGTTCTCGTTCTCGTTCCCGTTCTCGTTACCGGGCAATTGTGCATCGGCCTTTAACCACTTACTTGATTAGACGTATTGGTTGTCGGACGTGCTATGACGTGTCGACATGCTGGCAATGGATGTAGCAGGGGAGGCGGTAATGCAGTGGGCGCGTAGATCGGCACTTAGTTAGAACTTACACTAAAACTTGCGAGAGTATTTAATTGAACGAGTGAGCGTAGCGAACGTAGTGATTTCCATTCGACTTAAACGGCCCTAATTGTTTTTCTGCGTGCGTGCGTGTGTGTGTGTGTGTGTGTACGTTGAAAATCAGCCGAATCGCTGAACAGATTGCGCTAAAATTTTAAACAGACATCCGGTACGAGTTTATTGAGAACTGCTAACAAAATCAGCAAGATTCATTGCGATTTAAACCTACAAGAACTGATAAACTGAAAAATAGACTTCCAAAGTTTAGAAATTATTTTAACGACAATGTTTTTAGATTTTGAAAAGATATTTTGTTGTTTGTTTTTTCGCCTGGCCGTGAAATGCCGTGCCCATGCAAGGTCTGTCGAATGTTGGACGTCAAGGTACCCCCAAATTCCGCTCGGTAGATTGAGTAAACCTTGCAATATTTTCACGTATTTCGTACTGGCTATGTTTCCATAGTATTGTCACAGATTGATAGACTACACTGTGTTATATGCATTTCAAAACATGTTTAATAATTTTTAAATACAATTTAGGAATTTCAAAATCTTTCCCGACCAGGGGATTTCTTTTTCTCTTCCTACTCGTCCTTTTCACTTTTTTACTTTTTCAACTTCTCCGTGTAAAGCGGCCTTAAGGGCGCTTTAGCCAACTAGACTTGGGAAACGCCAAAGTCGTTGTTAGACGAGTGAGCGAGTCTGTGGTACCGGACTTTTTTGTTGATATTTATATTCGTATAATAATGGTTTTTTTTTTTAAGTTAGTAGTATCGGCGGAACTGTAAGACCATGCGACTCTCTGGCATGGAGGTTACGGGGAGGCCTTTAAATGCAGGGGCGCCGTAGTCGGCACATTTGCTTACTCTAAAACTTGCGGCGTTTCTATTATAATTGAACGAGTGAGCGTAGCGAACGTAGTGATTTGCCCTTATGGTTTTTCTGCGTGCGTGCGTGTGTGTGTGTGTACGTTGAAAATCAGCCGAATCGCTAACAGATTGCGCTGAAATTTTAAACGGACATCCGGTACGAGTTTATTGAGAACTGCTAACAAAATCAGCAAGATTCATTGCGATTTAAACCTACAAGAAATAATAAACTGAAAAATAGACTTCCAATGTTTAGAAATTATTTTAACGACAATGTTTTAGATTTTGAAAAGATATTTTTTGTTTGTTATTCGCCATGGCCGTGAAATGCCGTGCCCATGCAAGGTCTGTCGAATGTTGCACGTCAAGGTACTCCCAAATTCCGCTCGTAGTTTGAGTAATCCTTGCAATATTTTCACGTATTTCGTACTGGCTATGTTTGCCATAGTAGGCCCTGGCCCCTATTGCCACAGATGATGGACTACACTGCGTTATATGCATTTCAAAACATGTTTAATTATTTTTGAAATACAATCTAGAAATTACAAATCTTTCCCGACCAGGGGATTGAACCCACTTCTTTCACATTTCGGCTACAAGGGCGCCTTAGCCAACTAGACTAGGGAAACGCCAAAGTCGTAGTTAGACGAGTGAGCGAGTCATGTGGTGAGTACCCGGGAACATTTGCATTTAAGTTTGATAATTATATTCGTATAAATAATAGTTTTTTAAAGTTAAGTTGGCATACGGGGACGGGCGCGTCAACTGTAAGGTCATAATGCGCCTCTCTAGCCTATGATAGGCTAGGTAGGCCTAAGGTAGGGGGAAGAAAAGTAATGTAATCGGGTACTCAACACATGGCTCACTCACTCGTTTAACAACGACTTTGGCGTTTCCCTTGTATAAATAAACACACACGTGAATTTGCCCAGAGAGGCGAGAGTTTTGAGACGAATGCACAAGTAGTGGGTATACCGTGGCGAGGAGAGACTTAAGTCACTGCACTTGCATGACGCGTGGAGAGTAGATTGCTTGCACTTAGCTCAGTCCAGCGTGGATGATCGACGTTGCAAGTCGGGAAAAAATTAGTCTGCACTTTGTGAATAATAGGTGCTTATGACATTATTGAAATAAAGGTAAATTATGAAAGGAATAATTCAGGCGGGGGGAATTCAAAGTAGAAGCGCGCGAATATTTTATTTAAATGTTATTTATTTCAGTTTATGAGTTGAGTTTGAGGCACTTCCAATGGTGGTTTTCCCTATCCAAGATAGCCGCCGGGATTTTACCAAGATGGCGGACGCTACACTGGAGCGTGACCACTTTAACCTAATTCCCCCCCCCCTACAGGTTTTTTATTTATTGATTTTTTTTCCCTTTTTTTTAATATAACATAAAACTCCAACAATTTTTTTTATGAAAATTTTTGGTTTTCTGGATTTAAGATGGCGGATGCTACACAATAGTGTCTACTTTTAACCGTATTTTTATTTTTGGATTTTGGAATTCAAATTGGAGGATATTATGCTACACTAGTGTGACCTCTTTTAACCTAATCTAGAACTTCAAATGCATTGCATCATGGTATTGCGTTATGAAAACCTATCGAGACTTGTTACGTTACAAGCTTGGGTGACGTCATTTATTTTTTTACTTATTTATTTATTTAACTAGACACAAATACAGTCATATGACATTTTACATTGTGCATTGTGAACATAATAACATTACAAGGCTTACATTTACTAACTTAAACTAAACATGATAACACACAGAAGAAATTTGGGGCTCATGAATAATGATAATAGCACAAACAGAAGAACAGAAAAAAATTGCAAAATTAACTAGGCCTTATACTCACTACATAGGTATTTTCGTGTAACCATATGGAAATTGATTTTTTTTGGTTTTATACTGTGTGTTAATATTATCAACCATTTGTGAAAATTCCCGGTGCCCAATTATCACGCCGCCATCTCAAAAAAAAAGTCACTACACGTCATTTCACAAATAATTCAATCATTGCTGAGTACTCTTTTGATTTTTTAAACTTTACAATAATATTATTTAAAACATGCCTACTTTAATGAAAAATATGTAGTTCCAAACATTTAACATTTTCAGGGTCAAACATCCAAAAGTATGCATGCACGTATTTTGAAACTGGTTTATTTATGTCAATGGCTTGTTCAAATACAATTATTTTCAAATATAAAATGTAGATAATTTAACCCTAAAAATATTGCATATTTTAGATTGTTTGTTACATATAAACTGAACCATTTAGAGTTAAAAAAGTGTAGCGATGCGCGCCCGGGCGCTGCTTGCAGTCACTGTGTCGCTGACTGCGCGCGGCTATAGCTTCGTGTGGTCTTCCTCAATATGACATAACCATAAGTGCCTTCCGCTCGATTTTCGTGCCGAAATTAATTTTTTTGGTTTTATACTGTGTGTTTTTTTGTGACTAGGAAAACGCTTAAGTCCCGCCGCGTTGTTGGATGAGCGTAATTGGTGCATTGAGCTGCCATGTGTTATGCGGATTTTCTGTTGTTCTGTGAAAAAATTATTACTAAGTTGAAGATTTTTTAAAAATTAAATTAAATAAAATAAAAAATAATCTTTTTTTTATTTTTTTTATTAATCGTACTAATTAAAAAAAAAGAAAAAATCGAAAAATTGCGATTTTTATAAGAAATAATTATGCGATTGCGCTCAAATTTCACACGAATATATAAATTCATAAAATTAGGGTTCTGTGAAAAAATTATTACAATAGGATAAAGTATGTAGGTGTTATAAGTAAAAAAATTGTTTTAAAAAGGAAAAAAAACACAAAATTTCTATTTTCACGAAAAATAATTTTTATATTGCGCTCAAATTTCACACGGATATCTTAATTCATAAATTTAAGGTTCTGTGAAAAAATCAGTAAAATCGGATTAAGCATGTAGGTGTTATAAGTAAAATAAATTTTCAAAAAATCGAAAAAAATCGTAAAATTGCGATTTTCATGGGAAATAATTTTTTGATTGCGCTCAAAAACGTGGCAGTTCTAAGTTCAGAGATTTCGAAGGCCTCCATAAAATTTCATCGCAAACGGAGTATCGGTTTAGCCGGAATCGTGCTGACAAACACACAAAAATACAGAAAAAAAAGAAAGAAAAAAAAACAAAACATTCCGGATTTTTTATTATTATTATTATTATTTATTCCAACATGACATACAATCACATTGCTGGAGGTAAGAAATTAGAGCATAGCCCCATAACACAAAGTGTCTTACCACCAGGACAATATACACAATGCAATAATAGAATATACAAAATACATTCAACAATATAAAACACATAATAACAATATACTCAATTATCTCCATATAAGAAAACACAAAATATCACAAAAAATTACTCATAGATAACACACATAAATGTAATATAAAATGATGGCAAGTGTGAGTGTGAATTTGAGTGTGAATATGAATATGAGTGTATTTGTACATGTGAGTGAGTGGTATTCGTGTTAACTGGTATGATCTTGACTGTTCATTAAAGTTATTCTAAGGTCTCTCCGAAATTTATGAAAATCTTGTTCTGTGCGGACCTCATAAGACATAGCATTCCAATCTCTAACAGATCGACAGAAAAAACCTTGCTGATACTGCGTTGTTCTAGCAAAGGGAGGTATCAGAGTAACAGCTCTACCGTATCTGCATGAGCGATATCCAAGTTGTATTCTGGTCAATGGATCCAGGTCGACTAGCCCGTTAAACATTTTCTTCAGAAAAACGATTCCCAACTCCTTTAGGTGATTTTCCAGAGTAAGTATATCACACATCTTCGTTCGTTGTTGCCTGTTCAAGTCTTTTCTTTTGGTGATGAATTTTGTCGCTCTATTCTGTAGAGATTCTAATTTGTAAGCATTGGCCTTCGAGGTTGGATGCCATGCAGGACAACCATAGGACAGTGTAGGTCTAACTAGGCATAAGTACACAGTCTGCTTGACCTGACTACGTGCACCATGCAATGTTCTGGATAAAAAGCCTAGAAGCTTAGCAGATTATTCCTCACTATTTCAGTCTGAAAGTTCCATTTCAAATCCTGAGTTATTGTTATACCTAAGAGCTTAATTTTGATTTCCCGTTTAATGTAACAGCCATTGATTTTGAAAACTATTGCAGGTGCTTTTTTGGATTTTGTCAAGGTAATATGGCTGCATTTATTTTCATTAAGTAACATTTGGTTCAGTTCACACCATAGCTCAATGTTTTCAAGGTCCTTTTGTAATATATCCACATCAGTTGCTGACTTGATGGTTCTGTAAATAGTACAATCGTCCGCATATAGTCTTACTTTGGATTCCACACACCTGGGTAGGTCCATAATAAAAATGGTGAATAGTAAAGGACCAAGTACCGATCCTTGGGGCACTCCAGATGGTAACACGAAAATCAGAAGAGTCAGCACCATCAAAGACAACCTTCATGCTGCGTCCTAAGAGAAAACTCTCAATCCAGTCGAAGACCTTTCCAGATATGTTAAATTCTTGAAGCTTCATGAGAAGTCGTTTGTGGGAAACCCTATATAACGCTTTCGCCCAGTCCAATGTGATGACTTCCACGCGGCTACCGGCCTCAGAATCAATGGCGTGCTGCCAGTCATCAATTGCTCCTGTCAACATAGTCACACAGGATCTTCTCGGCAGGAACCCATGTTGCTCGATATTAATTCCCCTTACTTCTTTCAAATGATGTAATAGCCTAGTGTTGACAAGTTTTTCCATTACTTTTCCCAATACCGATGTAAGTGATATCGGTCGATAATTCTTGACATCATTACGGTCGCCACCTTTATGAACCGGCACAACATTAGCTTTCTTCCATTCATTTGGTATTTCACCATTTCTCATGGACATGTTATACAGAGAGCACAATGAGGGAGCTATGAAGGTCGCACATTTATGAAGAATTCTACTTGGCACACCGTCAGGACCTGTCGCTCCATCTGGGCGTATTCTCTTTAACGCATTGAAAACTTGTTGCGTGGAAAAACACATAGTGCTGAGAGTTGAAGATTTCTGTGATGTTCGTAGTTGGGGTGGACACAAATCACTATTATCAGAGGAGCCTGCGGAAAAATTGGTAGAAAAATTGTTTGCAAACTCTTGAGCTATTTTCTAGAATCAATTTCTGTCACACCATTAATGAGGTAATGATAAGAGGCTGAACTAACTATTTTAATTTTTCCATGAACATACTTCTACAACTTATTCCGTTACCACCTCGTAATTTCCAAATTATGTGCATGTGCTTCCCTTACAACAGATTTTGTGCAATTCCTCTGAATTCTGTATCTTTCCCAGTTTTCATCAGTTTGATGTGATTTCCAGTGTCTGTAAAGATGGTCTCTTTTGTGTATTTTCTTTATTATTAATTTGTTTATCCATGGAGCCCTGCGTTTTCCTTTAAAATTGCATTTAGGAATTGAAGCATCCACACATTGCCAGAACACCGATTTCCACCTACCCCAAGCGTTGTTTATACCTTCATCCTCTTCTTCACAAAATAAGGGTAGTTTTTCCTCCAGTTGCTTTTCTAGTTCCGTCCAATCGGCCCTGCCATAGTTATAAGTAATTTTCTGAACTATTTTAACTTTGGGCATTAGACAATGAAGACCAAACAATACAGCCTTATGATCGCTGACACCAGTTACAACCTCCAAGTCCACAAAGTTATCAGGATTGTTAGTAAGAACAAGATCAAGAATCGACCGTGAAGTTCTCCAGTGTAGTGAAATGGAATCTTCGCTTCGCTCGCTACGCTTGCTACGCTCATCCAAAAATGCCCGGTGCCCAATTTTCATGCCGCCTTCTTCGAAAATTTGGCGCTAAACGTGAATTTTAAAAAAAAATAGCCCAAAGTAAAATAGGCATGATTATGAAATTTTCTACATTCTAGCATCAAAGTGTGCAAGTTGAAAATAAAAACAAAATAAAAGTTTTATTTAATAATAAAGGGTATGAAGGGTAAGTTAGTATATAAGTGTATTTTGTATTAATTTTTCACACTTCACATGCGTCATCAGCTTGAATTTTTCTACTCGCAAACTTTTAAATGCTGAAACTTCGACGCTTTCTGGAGACAGTTCAAGGTACGTTGTAATCCACCTCTTTTTGGATATGCCCATGAACTTTCTTCCCCAATTTCCTCCTGAAAATGAATGTAAGCCGATCAACCCCATATATTTTTCTTCTCCGATTGCGCGGCAAACCTCGTTAACATTGACGTTTATCTTGTGTTTGCCAAAACCTGTAACAAACGTCAGCTTATTTACTAGTGTATTTCTCGAACAGAGATCTAGCAAAAGAATGAACACATCGGTGTCGAGAGAAAGAACGTCAATGTCACGATTTGCACATCTCTATGGAATCTAAAACATGTAGTGGAATTAATTATTCAAGTATCTGCTTCTTCATGTGAATGATTTGTTATCATTAAATTAAACAGTCCCATTTGATTGCCATATGTGCAGGTATCGCTAACAACAATGATTCGTTTCTTGTCATCACGATATACATTTAGAAGAGCATTGACCAAGTAAACTGTAAGCTGAGCTTTCGTTTCATTATGAGACAAAAATAAATTTAAAGGAACCCAACTCATTATTGATGGCATCGTTAATTATGAATTTTACAGGCTCTACTTCTCCAAGTCGTTTGACACGCGTGTTTTCTTTAAGAGAGTTTTTAATTTATCTGTCGAAGATTATTCTTCCCCCTGAATTTCACTTCTAATGTATTTATTGTTGTATTTTTGTTTCAGTATTTTGCTTCGGCCTCCTGATCCACAGCGGATGTCAGATAGGGTATCAGGTTGAATGTTTTCATTCTATTTTTGTTTCAGTATTTTGCTTCGGCCTCCTGATCCACAGCGGATGTCAGATAGGGTATCAGGTTGTGTACCTCACCTCTAATGATACGTTCAATACTTGTGGATCGGTTGTCAAACTGGTACGAGACATCCTCCACCCGATCTATGCGTTCTTTCAACTCTACTTTATATTCAAACAATCAAATGTGAGTTAATTTAACATTTACTTTAGTTTCTATTCGCCAATTCTCACTCTGCTTGTAATATATCTGATATATAAAAAAATCTTCTCACTTTCAGTTAATTCTAATTCCTTGTATATTTAAAACATTGTATTTGTGACATTTTGAAAATATATTCTATTTTGAAGTATACTATGTTTGTGTTTTGTAGAACTGCTATAACACATACTGCATTTGTAGTTCTCAATCAACTGAGTTTGGCACTTTTAATACTTACTGTTCCTGAGCACATCAGATATTCTAGGTATGAAGTCAGGGACCAGCCGTCTTAGAGTAACCGCCCTATTACACAACATTACATTAATACATAATACTAGGGAAACGCCAAAGTCGTTGTTGGACGAGTGAGTGAGCCATGTGTTGAGTACCCGGTAACATTTCTTTTCTTCCCCTTACCTTAGGCCTCCCTATAGCCTATCATAGCTACAGTGGAGCATTTTGGCCTAAACTATGGCCTAAACTTTTACACAACTCCGGACCAACAATCTACCATTAAGCAAGACCGGCAGTCACACGGAATATTCAGTTGAAGACTGCCAACAACAGCAACCTCCGGCACAGTGATTTCACCAATACCATATTATTTATACGATATAATTATCAACTTAATGCAAATGTTCCCGGGTCGGGTACTCACCACATGACTCGCTCACCGTCTAACTACGACTTTGGCGTTTCCCTATAGTCTAGTTGGCTAAAGCGCCCTTGTAGCCGAAATGTGGGAGACGTTGGGTTCACGGGAAAGGATTTGTAATTTCTAGATTGTATTTAAAAAATAATTAAACATGTTTTGAAATGCATATAACGCAGTGTAGTCCATCATCTGTGGCAATAGGGCATACTATGGTAAACATAGCCAGTACGAAATACGTGAAAATATTGCAAGGTTTACTCAATTTACGAGCGAATTTTGGGGGTACCTTGACGTCCAAACATTCGACAGACCTTGCATGGTCACGGCATTTCACGGCCATGGGCGAAATAACAAACAAAAAATATCTTTTAAAAATCTAAAACATTGTCGTTAAAATAATTTCTAACATTGGAAGTCTATTTTTCAGTTTATCATTTCTTGTAGGTTTTAAATCGCAATGAATCTTGCTGATTTTGTTAGCAGTTCTCAATAAACTCGTACCGGATGTCTGTTTAAAATTTCAGCGCAATCTGTTCAGCGATTCGGCTGATTTTCAACGTACACACACACACACACAACACACACGCACGCACGCCAGAAAAACAATTAGGGCCGTTTAAGTCGAATGAAATCACTACGTTCGACTACGCTCACTCGTTCAATTAATATCCATAACTCATTTCTTTGTCTGTTTCCATATACTGTGCATCAAAATGGAAGGTTACATTAATTGTTAATGTGCTATTAAAATGTAATTTGAGTTTTGGTGGAGGTAAGTCATGGACCAACATTTCTGCTGGGATGTGCATAGATCTTGTATTCATCAGATATATGAACTAAAGTATGCAATGCCTTATATTTTATTCCAAACAGTATATTATGTCACTTGCTGTTGCTGTCCATCATATCATTATGTCCTGATTGCATGGGGCAATGACTCATCTTCAATATTTAAAAAAAATATGACTTCATATAAAGTAGAATAGTTTGTTTAATATTATCGTCTTATAAGAAAAATGGTGCGTGACTATGTCACAACTAATGATTTATATAGACTTTGTTATGATCTTCCAGTTAATGTAATCTTCCAATACATCTTAAAGTTAAGTTTTATTTTAGGTTCGTTTGAGGAAACTGTATATCTCATTGCAAATACTCGCGTCATGAAAGCAGAGCATTTTGTAAATACCTATACTTATAATAATATGAACGACAAACGTTCATTAAGGTGTAGTGTGCCTTAAAATAGTTAAATCTAAGATTCCTTAATATTGACGATGTATAATACGTACGGTCAACCGAAACGAACTAAAAAAAGTTTTTGTTAAATGATTCAGCTATTGCATGTTTTTAAATTGTTATTTTCTTTGTATAATTCGTTCAAAGTTTTCGGATCAGTGTTATTGTTTCATCTTTTCGTTTACTTATATTAATCATTATGTAATGTTAAGTCTGGAGTGTGGGCTATTTTTTTTCTTTTATGACTGTGCATTTTATCCCCACAGTTAAGCCGCGTGGTGGCTGGTGGGCATCGAGTCAGTTTAATTGCAGAAAGTATAGGCCTAATGAAAATATGATGAATAAGTTATATGCCGGCCGGCGCAGGTGGTCGTGCGGTTGTAAAATGCATCAAGCTCGACCTCCTAATGTTCCTAAAAGTCCATTTACATCTTCTTCTGCACGTCTGTTCCAGATAATTATCAATCGGCGCAAGGAATTGGCTCGCTTTGCCATTATGCACTGTATTGGCACAAGTCTGTGCTTCTGGGTATGGACCATTATGGACGAATCCGTTGTTGCCATGAGGAAATACAACGTTGACATAGTAACTCTCCAAGTTAAAACAACGACTTTACCCACAATTGACGCTGGTTATAAGAGTATGCTGTTTATCTATGATTTTCATCATCTACTGTTCCCCCGTCACCCATTTCCTCTTTGGCCGACATGGGAGATGCCATCGCAAACTTTCCTGTCCACTAAAGTATTACAGCTTTGAAATTATGCTCTTTTTTCTCACATTGTGTCGCTTCTTGCACTTCTACTCGGACTGCGCAAGTTTCTGCTTTCGCTTTTTTTGCTATTGAGAGGTTCAAACTCCAGACACTTTAAAGTAGGGATCTATCCTGATTTTTGTTTTCTATCCTAATTATAATTAAAGATCACGCTATTAAAGCAAACGTTGTTGGTTATTTAGTTATTTAGCAATTTTAGTTGTTTTATTTAGTTATTTCCATGCTATAGAGCAGATTTTCATTCATAAAATTTGGTAGCAAATTTGTTTAATAATTTTAATGAGTAGATGTGGTAATTTACTAATCAGCCATCACAGGGAGATTTGAGAGTGTAACAGTGTCTGCCTCTTAATTTACAAAATGGAGCATATTTAAAGCTCTGTTTTTAATAATGTAATAACTCACAATTTTTTATATTCAGTAATTAATATGTCTACATAAAGGATGCACTTCATTGCGGTGGAAAATACATTGTTTGATACTCCATTTTAGAACACTTGAAGAGGAATCAGAAAATCAGCTTGAGTCACCTTTTTAGTCTCTAGCCATGGGCGACGCCAGGATTTTTTTCCAAGGGGGGGGGGGGCAACATTCTGGAGAAATGGGGGCTCGGGGACGACAGCTCCCCAAGGAGCCCCACAGGGCAACAGGGCGGTTAACAAAATATATTTTCAATACTTCATAACTGAATTTGTGTTGTTTAAATTCAAATACATTTATCCTGGTGTAAGGGTGGTCTGTGAGCAAGACGTTTTTTTTTTAAATTTTCAATATGTTACATTACAACCGAATTTGTGTTGTTAAAATAGGTTATGATAAATTAAATTCAAACATTTATCCTGGTGTTTATCCTGACACCAACGAACGAACAAATAAAATATCCCAAAATAGCCCCGAGGGCGTTTTTTTTTTAATTTCACCACTTTATCAGATTTTGGGATGTTAAAATAAGTTATGAATAATTTAAAATGAAACGGTCATATAAAAAGTAAGTAACCTTGGTTAAAGTTCAGTTGAGTGGTTTCATAATAAACGTTTCCTGGTAAATGAGTTGTAATGATAATTTTTTATTAATTTTCCTATTGCAAAATTTATAATTTTCCCTGAAATCAAGGCCCCCCCCCCCCGGCGCCCATGTCTCTAGCATTTAAGTCTCGGTGGTGAGGGATCTGGAATTCCTATGTCAACTTGATGAACTATGATGACACGTGCCCCGTCCCCTGACCCCTTGGTTCACCAAAACTATTCTTTACCATCCCTGTTGAAGGACAAAGTCAACAAAAAACGATTGTTAATCGGAGGTCGTGTTTGGTTTTTATCGTGAGACGTGGCACACGAACGCACAGATGGACGGACGGACTGGCAGAAAAGTGGTCTTATATGGGATCATGGGATCTTCGTTCCCTAATTAATTTTAAGGACAGCTTTTGCATCCATTTTACAATTTATGTTTCATTTTCTTACTTAGTGGTGTGCATGTTTTCAGCCGGCAACTACTCCAAGCCCCACAGCGACTGCGTGGTCTCGGATGCGTTTAGTAACTTCTCGCCGTACTTGTTTCCATTCACAATCGAATACAGCATCATGGTTGGTGAGTACGGAGCTTGAGTCGCGCGTTATATCATATATCATATATCAGTGAAATTTTTCCATTTAAAACAAAAAAGTTAACCATTATACAAAAAGCAAAACTGGATATCGAAGGGTATAAAAATCTCGAGTTTAAATAAGAGAAGTCTTCTTTATATAAAAACTCATTTCCAAAACGTGACGTTCCTTCAAACTTACGTTAAATCATATTTAAAAATTTATAAACACGTTTTAAAAATAGCAAAAAGTAATCAAATTAAGGCTAGTATATCTCAAGCTGACAATAAGTCAAAGTGTATCTGGAAAATTATAAATTCAGAGACAAATAGAAAACCTATTAAGCCCCATGAAAATATTAATCTACTCAATAGTAACAATGAATTAATAAATGACTTTAAAATGGTAGCAAAAATCTTTAATAGCTATTTTGCTAATGAAGCCTCTGACTTAACAAATAACTTAGTAAATCAAGGAAATAATCTAAATCTTACTTTCATTGATTACTTGCATAAGACATACAAGAGCCCAGTAAATTCTATATATTTTTATGAGACTGATATTAATGAAATAAAAAATATTGTCGGTAAGTTAAAATCATCTCCCTCTTGCAGGAATCGATGGCATATCCATTATTGTTTTATAGAAATGTATGTATCCATATGTTAGCTGCACCTCTATGTGATATTTTCAATACCTGTCTAAAAGATTGGGTCTTTCCACAAGCATTAAAAATATCCAAAATAATTCCCATACATAAAAATGAAAGTAAACTCCTTGCAAGTAATTATCGACCAATATCTATTCTACCTGCTGTTTCAAAAATATTGGAAATAATTATTTATAACAGATTGATTAGCTTTTTAGAAAAGCACAACATTCTAACAGAAAGACAAAATGGATTCAGAAAGGGAAAATCATACTAGTGATACAATCAGAAGATTTAATCTATTATTATGTCTATTATCTATTATTTTTAATTTTCTATTAAACGTAACTAGTGAAATGGATTCAAATATTGATACTCTGGGTATATTCTGTGATCTCACAAAAGCTTTTGACTGTGTTGATCACAATATACTCCTCACTAAATTAGAACATTATGGAGTACGTGGTGATACGCTAAAATTATTAAAATCATACCTAACAAACAGAGTACAATATGTAGAAATAACTAGCAATGAAAATAGTTAAATTTCACATACCATTTCGGACTCCGAGAATAGTATATGTGGTGTACCACAAGGGTCAATTCTTGGCCCTTTATTTTTCATTGTCTTTATTAATGATCTAACTGAAAGTATAGATGATGCTGAACTTTTTGCTGACGATTAAAGGCTGATGAAAGCAAAGCTCTTCAGGATAAATCAGAAGAAAGACTAAAATGATTCATATAGGTGGTTTACAGCTAACAAACTTATTTTAAACTCCAAAAAAACAAACTATATCCAATTCCACTCAATTCAAACGAGTAAATCTTTAAATAAAAAACAATACCTAACTAATTTTTCAGATAATTCAAATATAACACAAGTTTCATCAAATGTATTTCTAGGCTTTACAATAGACCAACATCTAACTTGGTACGATCATATCAATACATTAATACCAAAACTTAATTCGTTTTGTTATGCTATAAGGACCATCAGGTAAATAAGTAACATCCCCACAGCCAAAATATGCTTCTTTTTATTATTTGAGTCATATAAGCTACGAAATTGAATTTTGGGGTATATCGACTCACATTAATAAAGTTTTTATTATACAAAAAAAACAATTAGAGCCATTTGGTCCCTTGATCCCACAGAACACTGTAAACCTTTTTTTATACGCCACAAAATCCTTACCATTTCATGTTTATACATTTTCAAATCAATATTAGTAATTAAAAAAATATACACACATACTCAGTAAATGCAAATGTCCATGATCATGACACACGTAAAAAAAAACACCTACAGCTAAACTCATATCACACAAAACTTGGACAAGTAAACTCAGACTACTTACATAAATCTCTTTATCTAGGGCGACGGTCGTCGCCCGGCAGACAAGCGCATGCGACTTAGGCGACACGAACTCTAGCCCTGTACACAGCTACCAGAGTTGGGGGGTTTTCAGCTATCTGCACACGCCGCCCCGAAAGAGTTACAATCTTGAAACTCGGTATATCACCTGGTATGTGGTCCATGACATACAAAAAAAAATCAACCCGATCCGACAACTCGTTCTGTGTAAAAAAAAAGGCTCTCAACATCGTCAAATTCCTTTCGGCTGGGTGGGTTGGTGGCTGGTTAGTTCTCTGCAGAGATTAGTTGGGCCTACAGAGAAAACGGTAAATCTTAGAACTATGAAACTTGGACCACACTTAGATGTACTTCAGACGCAGTGACTTTTGCTTTCAAAACCAAAATCGGGTAACAGGAAAAGGAGAAAATCAAAATTTGGATGATAATCAAAACACGTAATTACCAAGGCGTGGTAATTTGTACAAACTTGAAATTAAACATGCTATTAACCATTATAAATATCTTGCGTCCAAAACACAAGGGGCTAAATTTGGGGATGACCATGGGCCCAAAAATGACAAAAATATATCTGAACTTTAAGAAATGAATCATTCAAAGAAAACGCTACAACTGAGATGTTTCAAACGTGGAATACATTTTGATATCTCTCATTCTTTATCACTTTTGAATATGGAAAGCAAAATTGGGTAACGGGTACCGGAGAAAATCAAAATTATCAAAAGTAGGTAATTCCGTACTCTTATGAATAATACGCTATACTGAGAAAACGGTTCATCTTAGAACTTTGAAACTTGGGCCACCTAGTGTACCTAAAAGGGGGGGAAAATCAAAATCAAAATCAAAACGCGTAATTACTCAGGCGTAGTAATTTGTACAAGCTTGAAATTAAACATGCTCTTAACCATTATAAATATCTAGTGCTTAAACACAAGGGGTATCTTTGTGGGGACCATGAGCCCAAAAATGTAAAAAATCAACTTTGAACTTAACAAATTTAATCATTCAAAGTCCATCATTCACACCTTGATAGCAAACGAAGAACAAAAAAGATGGAATATCCAACCAAATACAAAAATTTGTTAAAAAAAACGGCAGCCAAGCTCTCTTTCAAAGTCTTCGGCTGTGAATGCTGTGAGATATAGAAGTTGGGCAAGCTTTTTATTCTTTCTCCCTAGTTTCGCTTTGAAAATAAGTAAGATCATTTCGCCTGTTGACGAGCGTTAAGCCAACGATTTTTGTGTGTAAAAAAGTAACATTTTAAACTCGAAATCATAAAAAAAATGGCTTGGCCATTGAATTTGGTTCATGGCCAAGAATTTTTTTTATGATTTCGAGTTTAAAAATTTTACTTTTTTACCACAAAATCGTTGGCTTGGCGCTCGTCAACAGGCGAAATGATCTTATTTATTTTCAAAGCGAACCTAGGGAGAAAGAATAAAAAGCTTGGCTCAACTTCTATATCTCACAGCATTCACAGCCAAAGACTTTGAGGAGAGCTTGGCTGCCGTTTTTTTTTTTAAAAAAATTGTATTTGGTTGGATAACCATCTTCCAGAATCTATTAAAAACATTTCAAGCTATGACCGTTTCAAACATAAACTAAAACAAATTTTAATTATAAAAGCCTACTATTATCTTATTGATTACTTTAATGATACACTCACAGAAATTCCTGTTATCACTTGAAATTATTGATTGACTATAATATAATGAAATGAACCTTATTTTATTACTTTTCAATAATAATTATTATTTACAATGTATTACATAATATTATTACAATTTCTCATTATATATCATTATGTCTCTTACTTTCATCTGTACCATTATCTTGCACCAATTGTAAATCACCTTATCGAACAATATTCTCTTCTCCAGTTATACTTTCATAAAATAATATATTATATCAATCTCATTATTATTATTAATAGCAACTCGCTTATTTTCAAATTCCACTTTTCCTTATTAGTATTTATATTTTCCATCATTATCATGTGAATCATATTTATGG
Organism: Sweltsa coloradensis; assembly: GCA_024449915.1. NCBI lineage: Eukaryota > Metazoa > Arthropoda > Insecta > Plecoptera > Chloroperlidae > Sweltsa > Sweltsa coloradensis. Next base: position 305,619 of record JAMZAV010001618.1, on the reverse strand, counting down.
ACGTGTTGCTTATTTATTAGATTATTATATTATATTAGATTATTCATTCCCTCTCTCTCAAGAGGGGTTATATCTGTTACCATGTATCGGTCGAATGAATAAATTGAAATTGAAATTGAAATATTAGTATTAGTAACATTTATTTGATTTAGCTAAAGGACATATACACTAAAAATTGTGTTGTTGTTTTAAAAAATGTACAATTTGTCCTAATAAAAAAATTAAAATTGAAAAAAAAATTAAATTCTAAAATCATTATTAGTATAAAAAATATATATTCCTACATACCAACTCAGTAAATAAAATAAATGAACATGATCATAAAAAAACACAAGTAGGCCTTCAGCTTAATTTATACAATAGGAATCTTGGCCAGGTAAACTCAGACAACTTATTCTTAATAACTATCTTACTGACTCGGTTAACAAAATTTTAAGCTATTACCGTTTCAAACATAAATTAAAACGCTAAAAGTCTACTATTGTCTCAATGATTACCTTACAGATACACTCATGAAATTTGCTAGATAGATAGATAGATAGATAGATAAGGGTCTTTATTGTAAGGCGGGATTAAGGCTAGTGAAGCCTTATCTTCCATCCAACCTTATACTAATAATAATAATAATACATTTGATAATGAAGAGAACATTACATGATTATATAAAATATTGAAATAATACATTAAAAACATTATGGTAGCATTATTACAAAGTTAAAATTTTCTAGGTGTATAGTAATGTTATGCAAATTATGAATTTTGAATCGATTTATGCAAATCTTCAATAGTTTAAGAAACATTCATTCATCCATTCACACAAAAGTACAAAATTAATATAGCTTTAGACATTGTGTGCAGAAATACAGGTGAGCAGGAGCAGGTTGTGGTATGCATTACTCAATCATTAATTTAACAAAGGCTGTAGCGGCTGATGTTTATAGCTATTAATTAATTATAATTTCTCAAGTAATGTTGATGTACTTTATGCTTGAAAGTGTCGTAACTAATTCCGTAAACATCCCTGATGCTCGTTGGGAGAGTATTCCAGACTCGAATAGCGTTTATTGTAAAAGACTGGTCAAGAGATTGGTTCTATGGGTTGGAAATGTTAACTGAGTACCTGATCTAGATCTAGTGTTGAAGGTATGATTTGAGAATAGGTATTGAAAATTAGATGCTAGGTACGAAGGTGTTGATGTTGAGAGCAGACGATGAACAAGGGAAATCGAGTGTAGATTTCTACGGTCATTTAGACGAATCCACGCAAGATTTTTGAATCCAGGAGTAATATGATCATATTTTTTTATACCAAAGATGAAACGAACACAGGCATTTTGAGCTCTCTGAAGACGAATAGAGAGGTCTTCAGTAAGGTCATTGTACACAACGTCGCAATAATCAAAATGAGGCATGACGAGGCTTTGTACGAGCATTGTTTTTAATTTTGTTGGGAGGAAGTTTTTTAAACGGTTTAAAGAGTGTAAAGATGCGTAGGTTTTCTGACACACGTGTTTGATATGTTCGGTCCAGGTCATGTCATCTGTCATAAAGAGTCCCAAGTTTCTAAAATGACGCTGAAAAGGTATAGTCGTGCCGTTAAGGTAACGGGGTTGATTTTTGTGCGGTCTAGTTTTGCTAGCAGTTTGTGATAACCTAGAATCATAGATTGAGATTTTATGGGATTTATAGTCAAACAATTTTTGGTCGCCCAAGCATGTAAAGATTGCAAATCCTCGTTCATCATTTTAATTGCTTGGTTAATTGCGAGAGGGGAGGAATGAAGATAAATTTGAAGGTCGTCGGCATAAAGATGGTGATAACAATATTTGAGCGATTTCGATATGTCATTAATAAAGAGTGAGAATAATAATGGCCCTAGTACACTGCCTTGAGGCACCCCATTCTTAAGTGGCATCCATTCAGATTTGTTATAACCCGATACTATACATTGCTGTCTTCCACTGAGGTAAGAATGCATCCACTGAAGGGTTGGGCGGGAAAAGTTTATAGATTCAAGTTTAGTCATTAGTATATCAAAGTCAACTGAGTCAAATGCTTTGCTAAAGTCAAGTAAAGTCAGAAGTGTAAGTTGTCGACTGTCCATTTTTGTTCGTATATCGTCAGTTACTTTGATAAGCGCTGTGCACGTACTATGATTGGAACGGAATCCTGATTGGTACTGGTCTAGTATATTGTTCTCTGTTAGAAAATCAGTTATTTGAGTGTGAACAATATACTCGAGCGCCTTAGAGAGAGATGGTAGGATACTGATTGGACGGTAGTCACGAACAGTGCTGGGATTTGGTTTCTTTGGTAGAGGACGAACAAGTGCCTGTTTCCAGATGTCAGGGTAAGAGTGATGTGTTAGTGAGAAGTTAAAGAGGTAAGTAATAGGTTCGATTAAAATTGGAGACAGATTGATCATGTTTTGAATCAGTTTTATGGGGATTAGATCTACGCCTTCAGCATTCGATTTTATTCGTTTAATTGCGTTAATTGCCATTTTTGGTGTCACGTGTTTGAAATTAAATTGATCATACGTTGGTGTAGTAGATTGTTCTTTTATGCTCTTAGCATGCTTATCTTTTAGAACGGGGTTAATGTTTGTGGGCGGAGTAGTAAAATAATTGTTAAGGTTGTCGAGGGGAATTTCGATAAGAGAGAGAGAGAGAGAGAAGATAAACCAACTAAACATTATTTATAATGGCGTTACCTAACACATGTATCAGTGGGGTTTATTTATCATACGTCGGGAATCACGCCCGTAGATGTAACTGGTTATTACCGACAGTATTTGCTCGGGCTCTAAGCGCTCGACTTTGATTCGGGAGGTCGTGGTTTCGAATCCCTTTGAGACTGGCAATCCTGATTGAAGGTTTTTTCCGAGGTTTTCCTCAGTCGTTAATGCGAATGCAAGGGATCGAGTCCTCTTAAATAGCCCTCGGACATCCCCTCACAATTGCCCGATCCGCAATATACCTAGTTCACCTGAAGAAGGGCATATTGCACCCTTAACAGGTTTAATTCCAACTATAATATATATTATATATACATATATATATGTTAGATTTGAGGCTTTCGCAGTACATGATATGAAAATATATGTTTTGAGGTAAAACTGCGTGTGATGAATTATTATTACCGACGTTTCACTAGGGTTTCACCTAGCTTTATCAAGGTTATAAAACAAAAACAAAATGGAATAACAAAGTACAAGATGACAATAATTAAAACACAGCCATCTAGGAAAACAGATCTAGATGACTAGACAGAGAGTTGAGAGAGAGCCTCCAGATGTTAGCGGTGTATGTTATCTTCTACTTCTTGTCACGGGACCTTCCCGGAGGGAGTTGGTCTAATGGACGAGTTTCATTCTCAGATGGTGGTGGAGCATCAGCCTGCAATAGTCTAGTATGTCCACTTCTCGTTATACGAACACCCTGGAGAACTGGATGATATTCATTAATATTTGGTGGCGGAGCATCGTCCTGCAGCGGTCTAAGATGGGCATGTCTACTTCTGGTCACAGGACCTTCCAGGAGACCGCTGCAGGACGATGCTCCGCCACCAAATATTAATGAATATCATCCAGTTCTCCAGGGTGTTCGTATAACGAGAAGTGGACATACTAGACTATTGCAGGCTGATGCTCCACCACCATCTGAGAATGAAACTCGTCCATTAGACCAACTCCGGGAAGGTCCCGTGACAAGAAGTAGAAGATAACATACACCGCTAACATCTGGAGGCTCTCTCTCAACTCTCTGTCTAGTCATCTAGATCTGTTTTCCTAGATGGCTGTGTTTTAATTATTGTCATCTTGTACTTTGTTATTCCATTTTGTTTTTGTTTTATAACCTTGATAAAGCTAGGTGAAACCCTAGTGAAACGTCGGTAATAATAATTCATCACACGCAGTTTTACCTCAAAACATATATTTTCATATATATATATATATATATATATTATATATATTATATTTATATATATTCCATTCAGATGTATAATGCAACTACAATTCAGAGATTAAAATGTACCCGTCCTGATGGTCTAGTGGTTAAGACGTCCACCTGGAATGTGGGAGATCCGTGGTTCGATTCCCGGTTGGGGCGGACTTTTTTAATTTCTGAATTGTACTAAAAAAAAAAAAAAAAAAACTTGTTATTTATATGAAAATAAATTCAGAAATAAAATTTAAAAAAATCATCTTAGTGGGGTAGCAAGCCCCGGTCTCCCGATTGCCGGTCAGGTGCTTTACCCCAAAGCTACCGAGACGGTTAACTTAATAACTCCTGGAATTTGACACTTGAAAACGCGATTGTTTCTTGTCCAGGAGAAAAAAGGCACTCATGCACCTACTAAGTTAACGATTTCGTTGCTTTTTATGACTTTTTATGTTTTTTCGTAACCCTTATCTTGCCGTCCTCCGCCTTCCAGCTGGTGTGCTCTACATCGTCTGGCAGAACATCGGCAACTGCTCGGAAGACTTCGGGGGCCCGAACGACTTGTGCAGTGATCCAGAGTTCCAGCCGAGCAAGATGGTGATCCATGCCGACTGCAAGTCCGCCACCAAGGGTTTGTTCGCGGGGCTGATAGTCCTCGCCGTGTCAGTCGTCAACATCATCCTCTTCTGTGTCGTCATCGCAGACAGGTGCGCAAAGAAATACCACGTGGGTGCCGGGTTTTCTTTGTCCGATGATGCCAGTCACATGTGTAATTTATGTTTTTATCTGCAAATGTACCGACTTGTAATGTTATGTAATGATTGTGTTTATTGATCAAAATTAGCTTTCTATAATTTGTTATTGCAGTCGTTTCTGATATAATTAGCAATCCATCAAGTAGGCGTATCTCATCTAACAAAAAAATTTGTCACAGGCAATTTAAATGAACATTATACCATTATTATCCTCTATTTTCGGATGCCTTGTGCATTAAGATCAACAGGTGTAGTAGTTTGTGATGCTATTTATTATGTAGAAACACATATGAATACACAAGATGTGAGTGAGCTACATGGTATCTAGACAGAGACCTTGATACTACGTCGGACGTCACCCAGACGTCTGATGAACTGCCTAAGGCGTAACTATCCAATAGGCTGTTACTCTACATCTCCCTTTCTTTGGATACATAACATAAATTGATTACTTATACATGGTAATTATCAAAGCTAAGGAATAACTAAAACTACTGCATGTATCCCTACTTAGTTATCTATGAATAACATAAGAAACAAAGAGCTACAAGTCCAATTTTTTTGGTGCATTTATCACTTTTCCGCTTCTCGTGGTGTAGACCTGAGGACGGGCTATTTTCAGTGACAGGGATCTTCACTGCCACGGGAGTGTGCACAACTTGTTCCAGTTCTTCATCCAAGTTTTGGCCTTTGTCCATTAAAGGAATGGTCTCGGTTTGCATAACAAGCTCCTCAGAAGGTGCCTTGATTCAATTCAAGAACAATACAACAAAATCCAGGTCGCTGAGACTTATGGAACTCAAATAATCACGCTTTTACTAAAGCCCTGCACAGCGCGTAGTCCTCCTATGGTGACGTCACTGCAGGGCTGCCTGCTAGGCTGGCTCCAGCCGAGGAAGGCCTCGCTCAAGCTCGCTGCCGTGCCGTAAGCGGTCGCTTACGGCGGCACAATTTCCTAGGGCTAGGGGTGGCATTGCCGCCCTGACATAACCGATTTTACATGTTGAAAGAAAAAGATAAATACCGGTACCTCTGTTTCTTAATACTAACTAAATTAAAGTTTTTATAGTAAAACAAAAATGTAACATTCAACACTTTACCAAACATTGACGTTTCACATGAATCTGTACTCCCGTATTGTCCGTATGGGGGTGGGGGTGGGGTCTAACATATTTAACTTTACGTGCATTTTAAAAGTTTTTAGACCCGAGTGCAGGAAGTTTAGTTTTAGTTTTTGAGATATAAATTTAAGTTTTTTCAAAAATGTCTTTATTATTGTGCAAAACTTTCTTTTATACACATGGTGGTTTAGTTAGGCAATCAATTATTGACATTATTTTACGTCCAAATCAACTAGTGTATATCCTTCATTAACAAAACTGAAATCCCTTGACTTGCCATTTTTCAGTTAAAACTTGACGAAATAACTGTAGTATGGTGTAATTTATTTTTTCAAATATCGTTTACCTTTATATAATTTTTGGATGACACCACTGGGGGCGGCTAAATGTAATCTCGCTTACGTTGGCCCTGAGCACAGATATGTAACTATTCACACGTGAGTCACAGTTTGAGTTATAAAACACGAAATAGTAGTTTTGAATGTAAATATGTAATTATTACAAGTTACAACTTGCAATTACTCAGGCTGACACAAAGTTAAACAATTGCCACTAAAAATTCGCTCAAAATGTCAAATTAAAACACTAGTGCTCATAACTAAAATCACGTAACATAAACGATGATCAGCGCTAGTATAAATATAAATATAAAACACGTATGATATGAAACTACAATTCTCATTTACAAAACTAAACGGCAAACTAAAGAGTTCGGACGTCCGACGTACACACTGAATAGCTCGCTCCGTAGCAGGTAGCAAGAGCGAGGACCGTGCCCAGCACTGACGTCAAAACTATTTCGCGCGGGTTGAAAAGAAAGCCCCATACGACCCACACCACCCTCAATAGGCATTTTTTGCAAATACATTCTTTTCATAAATAATCTTAAGAGTTATTTAAAAGATACTTGTTGGAAACTCGGACAATGCCTTTAACTGGGAACTTTCCGCTTCATTTCCTGGTGGTATTGCATACACTGGAAGTAGATGGGAACGATTCCTCCGGATTGTTCCTTCGGGGGTTGCGATTGTGTACGAACGCGGACCATGGTTAGCGTCAAGTACTTCTCCGTACCGCTTCATATCTGTCACCCAGACTGGATCTCCTACATGGAGGGGCTTCAACTCTAATGTGCGATGTCGCCTGTCGTAGTTATGTTTCTGCTTGACTTTACTAACCACATCTTTTTCCCTGAACAGTTTATCTATTTTTCTGTTAGGGAGGATATTTTCTGAAGCTGTGGGTAAGGGTTGTTCTAAGCTTGCTGCCCATCAGCAACTCCGCTGGACTGTATCCGCTTTCAAGTGGAGTGCTACGGTACGACAAAAGTCCCAAATATGGGTCATCAGACTTTTTCAAAATGCTCTTGACAGTTTTAACTGCTCGCTCTGCCTCACCATTTGAGCGAGGATATCTAGGACTACTTGTCACGTGCTTAAACCCATACTGATTAGCGTAAGTGCGAAAGACTCCAGATTTAAATTGTGGACCGTTGTCTGATACGACTTCTTCTGGAATGCCGAATCTGGCAAAGGTTGACTTGATCTTTTTGAAGAATTAGTGAATGGTAAGAATAACACTTCAGGAAACCTCGAGTAATAATCGACAATTATAAGGTATGTTGATCCTTTGAAATGAAATAGATCCATGGCCACCTTTTGCCACGCTCGTTGTGGGAGTGCGGATGGCTTCATCGGTTCACAAGGATTTGTTCTTTCTTCAAGACAGGACTGACATTTGGAAACCATGTCTTTAATGTGTTGTCCAATCGAAGGCCACCATACAGAGCTACGAGCACGCTCTCTGCACTTATTGATTCCAAGATGTCCTTCATGGATGGATTTCAAAATCTCCTTTCTCATACCTACTGGAATGATGAGCCAGTTGTCTTTCATAAGTAGGTCATGTTGAATCGTCAGGTTTGCTCTTTCCTGAAAGAAAGGTAGACAGTGTGGTATAAGATTGCTTTTGGTTGGCCAGCCCTTTTCAATGTATTCTCTGACCAACTTGCAGGTGTCGTCTGCCTCCTGAGCTTGCTTTATTTCACTCAAGCGCTTGTCAGTGGCCGGCAACTCCTGTACAACATGTCCTACAAAGGCTTCTATCTCCTTCTGGAACGCACATCCTTCTACCAAACTGACACTTACAGGTTCTCCACCTGCACACCACGTGGTTGGTTCATCTACCTTGGATATCACCTCGGCTTCTTCCATTCTCTTGAGTTCTTGTTGGACCTTCTTGACGAGAGGAAGTGCTACACGACGTGGAGTAGATATGGAATAGGGTTCAGCCTATTCGCCTTCCATCTGACCCAGCCCTGTGAACAACTTCGGAAACTTACGCTTGACAGCGTCGACGTTAGTCAAATCTTTCTGACGTAGGCCTCCTACCTCTTCGATTTTACCCACCAAGTTGAGGCCTTGAATTGCTGGTCTCCCCAGTAATGGTGTGTTAAGGTTGCGAACAACAAGAATACTTTGAACCGTCTCTTTATCTTGATATTTCAAGGTTGCGTCGAACTGTCCTTTTACCTCGAGCACAGATTGCCCAGGTCCAATAAGACGCTTGGTTGGGATACTGAGCTGTTGATGGCGGAACTTAGAATGGTAGTGACCTTCCGAGATAACTGTAACATCGGCTCCCGTGTCGATCTTGAAACGGACAGGAACATCTTCCACGACGACCGTTGCTGCCCAAGGATCACTTCCACGGCTCTCCACTTCTCCGAGAAAAGCTTCCTCCAGCTGTACTTCTCTAACTCGAGGTGGTGTTTGTTTAGATTTTGTGCGGCAATGTTTTTCATAATGTCCGACGATGTTGCAGCCACGACACTTGACGTCACGTGCAGGGCAGTCTTTAAAGGAGTGCATCGGTCGACCACATCGCCTACACTTTCCTTGTTTCTAGGACGTCGTCGCACCCTGGTTTGGATTGTTTTTGGTTTTTCCCCAGTTAGTTCGAACTGCGTCAACATGTGTACCCTCTTCCAAAGATCGCAGCACTTTTTGCTGGCCTTTGATTTCTTCGCTGCTTCTTGCTTTATCAATAGCCTTTTGAAGAGTCAGATCAGGATCCATCTGTAGTGTTTCTGATAATTTTAAATCACGTAGTCCAACTACTAACCTATCCCTAATTAATTCGTCTTGAAGGGCACCATAACCACAATGTTTCACCAGTGTATACAAAGCAGTTATAAAGGCTGCAACAGATTCCCCTTCTTCTTGTATGCGCTTATGGAATTAAGCACGTTCAAATATGACATTTCTCCTTTTAAGGGAGTTGTTCTGTTCTTGCTCAAGACTGAGTTTGAATGACAGAAGTATATCTTCTGCCTCATCGCCCATACAATAAATCAAGTTGTGAACTTGCTTGTTACTAGGCTCAGTTGAAAGCCCTGAAGAAATTCGAAATCTGTCAAACCTCCTAATCCATTTTGGCCAGGAAGGTGGATCTGAGAAGTCAAAATTTGTAGGTGGTTGAAGTTGGTATGCCTGTTGGCTTCTAGTGCTTACTTCACTCTGGTTCCCGCCGCCGGTGCTACCTTCACGCTGGTCTTGGGGCATGTTTCAGCTCGTGCCTCCTTTGAGGTTAACTTCTAATTATGCACTTACTTCGTGATACATAGATTAATATGAACAGTGTTTCATACCTTGTTCTTCACCGCTGCCACCATGCATTAAGATCAACAGGTGTAGTAGTTTGTGATGCTATTTATTATGTAGAAACACATATGAATACACAAGATGTGAGTGAGCTACATGGTATCTAGACAGAGACCTTGATACTACCTCGGACGTCACCCAGACGTCTGATGAACTGCCTAAGGCGTAACTATCCAATAGGCTGTTACTCTACACCTTGGAGATGTACAAGAAAGAGTCTGATTTCTACCTGAAATGAACGAACAACTTATATGGAATGATTGTGAACTTTCGAAGCGCATTGAAAGGGAAACAAAACAGCATTACCTACTACACTAATTACGCTAAGTCCTTTGCTCAAGCTTCAGAAGAGTTATTATCTCGAATGGAATTTCATCTAGGGGTTTACTGAAAAAAGTTACTTAGAAATGCGGTTTAAAAACTGAGTGAATGCGACTGTAGTTGAATTTGATGCGGAGAACTGTAAAAAGCAGTTGGAAAGAACGACTCAAGATTTTAGTAGAAAGAAGTAGCAAGTAATAAAGGGATTCAGAATAAAAGTGGTTCCCAGTATCATAGATCCATTTCCACAAGTCGTTCAGGTGGAATAATTATTGCAGTCAGACTCCGAGGGTGTAATTTGGCTCATCGCTCTTATGCCGGTTGCCAACAATTCCCCATTCTTAGTTCTGTTAAAATGTATCAGAATTGAAAGAAGAATGACATTTGAGAGGAAATCTGTGGGCATAAGGAGTGTGTTTGTCTTCTTTGGTACCCGAATGCGTCTTTGCTAGAAAAAGTTGGATTTTCCCAGTCGATCATACAGTTTTTTCCCGTATTTTCCCAGTCTCTTACAAAGTATAATTCTTGTTGCGCGCTTGTCCTATCCGCAACATAAATAGTAAATCACGTCGAGAGTAATAATGTACATACATTGATAAGAGCATTTTACAATGATGTTTCCAATAATGATCGTCCTTCATGTGACTTTATTTTTCAAGTGAATACCTCTATCTGGGGATGAAAGTGAACAAGATTTGTGCGCTGGTGATTCTCATTGTGATGAGCCTGGCTGTATTCCTGGCTTACTACCAGATAACTCGCCTAGACGCGAGCCACCATCCCGTCAACCAGCTAGACGACCTGTTGCTCTTCATCTGCATTCCAGCCTACTTCATATACGCCATATTCAGCATCCCGCCGGCCATAGAGGTCAATGACTATGTCAATGCTGCCAAGATAATTATTCAAGTAAGTCAAACTATATCAATACCGTAACAATAATCCTCGATGATACTAGGTACCCATATTTCGCAAACACATGGCATTCAAGTAGTCTGCTGAATTTGTGCTGAAGTGAAGCATATCCGATTGACCCCCGTCATCATAAGCGCCTTATAGTCGTAACTCGTCAGGTTAGCGACTGATAGTTTACCAGTAGATGTAACTTATAGCTCAGCGGTAGATGTAGGAACTAGCTAAGGCCTTTGTTGTTATTGGAAATATCGAAGATTCAGTGAAAGCACATTATCATGTGAATCATATTTATGAACATATTAGTTATTAAGGATTATTCATTCCCTCTCTCCCAGGAGGGGTTATATCTGTTACCATGTATCGGTCGAATGAAAAAATTGAAATTGAAATTGAAAATTGAATTGAAATTGAAGTATTACTTAAACCGCTAAGTAGTAGGCAAAGAAGCTGATTGGCAAGTTGTCAAGCAACGTCACCGGCACATCCTTCAACGGTACCTGCTCATCACACAGCACCATATTAGATATTACTATATAATGAAACGAATGAATACCCATGTATAGCCCCACAGTGTTGTCAAGTTTCTTGAGACATCTGTTTTGCACAGGTGTTTCAGGTGATGATACAGACGTCGCTTATAATGGACGGTCTGCGTCGCTGCTGTAACTCCCGCAGCCTACGCCACCAGAAGCCGGGCAAGGAGCTTATAACTTTCCTCGTCGTCTGCAACCTGTCTATGTGGATATCAGACACATTCTCGATCAAGAGCACCTCTGTCAAGGACTATCGCAACGACGAGTACGGCTACGTGCTGTGGATCGTCATCAAACACATGACCGTTCCACTGCAGATGTTCTATCGGTTTCACAGCTCTGTGTGTCTGGTGGACATTTGGAAGTCTGCTTATAAGAAGGGCTGAACATTGTACACACTTTCAATCGCAAATACGCACTCACATGTATACGCACTCGCACGCAATACTATTGTGTTTATGCTAGGCATGGTTTATTTTGGACTTCATTTCAAAAGAAAATAATATGAAAGTGTAAGATTGTTATCTATTTCCATCGATCTAAAGTCTGAACCATTTATTTCTAGATCTGCATCACGAGTTCAGTTTTGTTTTATGGTACTTCTCGGTTGTTGACCCCACCTTCTCTAAAGTTCTTTACCACATTTGAACAAACCAATCCTTCCTTATGTATATTCAAGTAGAGTTGGCGAAGTACCCAAAATAAAAAGTGTGGTATCCCGGTTATATACTATGTTTCGTCTCCTAGTAGTGGAGGTGCCCGATTCATAGAAATTCTCCATTTATAGTTATTTATTTATTTATTTATTTATTTATTTATTATTATTCAATGATTATGACTAAGTACAATCATTAGGAATATCACAACGAGCAAAGCCCTTAAACACAGAATTGTATGTGATATCCCTAAATAATAAATATAATAAAATTGATATTAAAGTAGGTAATTTAACATTTATGTAGCAAGTTTAAACAAAAATAGATAGTCAAATACTATATAAAAACTCGACGATTAAACACAGTAGTAGGCCACAATTGACCCACAATACAAACATTCAAACAAGTAACATTATAGGCAGAAGTGCATTATCTAAATATATTAAAATTCCCCATTATAAAAACATACAACATTTGAACTGAAAAACATAGTGATAAAATTGTACAAATCTCACTAAGAAAACAATATAATTTGAAGGTGACAATTATTAATTGAAAGTGTGAGCTTTTTTTATTTTACTTTATTGATTCCCTAAAAAGTTTCTTGTAATCCAGTGCCTTCATGTTGAGAGCCTTCAGATCCAGAGGAAGTTCCCTCCACAGTCTGATCGCATGAGGATAAAATGAAAGCCTGTTAGCCTCCGTTCTTGCAAAAGCATCAATTTCCACCATCTCACCTCGAAGTCTTGACCTGTTTCTACTTTTGAGAATATGCTTAGTGTCCAGATCAAAATCGCCCACTTAGCACTTTCTCAGAAACAGTACATCCAATTCTTCTAGGTGATCTTCAATAGATGGTAGCTTGCAAGCTGATCGTCTACTTGCAGAATCGAGGCCAGAGTGAATAGTTTTAGCCAGAATCATTTTTGTGGCACGGTTTTGAATTGCCTCAAAGGATTAAATGTTCTGTCTGTAGGTAGGGTGCCATGCGGGAATACCATACACCAAGGAAGTCCTAGCTAATGCAATGTATACTTTTCTACGTACTGACACGTTGTCTAAGTATTATTAGGAATTAGAACACAATATACATTTATCTTCATTTATTGATCAAACCGATCTAATAAAATAATGTTATATCTTAATCTTTTTCTCTAACCTTCATCTGTCTTCCCAATCACAACCGACTTCTTCTTGATCGGTTCTTCACCATGATATCAAGCTGAGCCTTCTTAATGATATTACACAGGAACAGCCTCTTGAAAGATCATTGCCAATTCAGTAGGCCCAAGTACTAGATAACCAGTGACTAAATAGTTGCACATCTAGTACCTAACTAAAGATAAAACAGTCGCACATGCAACATTTCCCCCCCCCCCCCTTAATCTGTGAACTACGGGTTCTGGTTTGCCCATTCTGGTGTAGCCAGCCAGGGCTGAAGTTGGTCTGCATTCGCTCGTCCCGCGCGTTTCTTTGTACAAACATCCACTAGCTCGAAGGAATTTGGAGCAAGGCATGTGGTGTTCCTATATGGTCCGGAGCGTCGAGCAGCCAACCCGGATGCAATTCCTTGAGAAGCACACACACATTAAAAGCATGCTTGCCTCGAGTTTTATCGTAACGTGTTTTACGGGAAATTTGTGTAGCGCTTATATTTTCTTTTGCCCAGCTCAAGGCTTCCCTAAGTTTAGCTTCCAGATCATTAGCATATTCATGAACATCAAGTGCAGTAGAAGGTACTGTTGGGTGTGTGTTAAGGTCCCATGGAGTACGAAGCTCCCGCCAATAAGTCAAACAGGATGGAGTGTAGCCTGTGACCTCACTTTCTGCGGTTCTGAGTGCAAATGAAAGTGCATTAATATGGGAGTCCCAAAGCTTATGATTTTCACAGTAACATCTAATGGCAGTTTTCAGTATACCATTGTGACGTTCCACTTGTTGTCCACGGGGGCGATATGGAACGGTGTGCCGGTCAGAAATGTAAAGTTTGGCCATCACCGATTTCCAGAGCTTCGAGACAAACTGTTTACCGTTATTGCTTGAGACTGCTTCCGGAAAACCATGTCTGCAAAACAGCTCAGTGATTTTTTCTATTATGATCTTTGATGTAGGACTTCTTATGGTAAATATTTCAGGGTAACGAGTAAACTTGTCTATTATACCACCAGAATATACGAAAATCCTTGTGATGAACGTGGAAGAGGGCCTATGAGATCGATGCTTATTTCGGAGAATGGTTTTAATGCAGGTGAACTGCACATGAATCCCAGGGGTTTTCTATTTCTTTGCTTCACCCGTTGGCATACCTGACAAGAACGCACAAAGAGCAAAACATCCTGTCGCATTCCAATCCAAGAGTACTTATTTTGGACTCGGCGCAATGTTTTGTAGAAAACAAAATGGCTGCTTAAGGGGTGTGAAGGAATTGCTTCAAGTGCTACTGACCTAAGTGATTTTGGTAACCATATAGTTAGAACAGCATACGAACTGACTCGCCACAGCACTCCTTGCACGTCAACTTCACTTTCTGCTGCCATATCGAGAATACGTCTCGAGAATGGTTCTCCAGCAGGTGGTGGATCCCCAGCGATGGCTGCTCTCAAGATGACAAGTTTATCATCTAAACGCTGCTCTTGGGAGATCCTTGTTACATCCACGAGTGGACTGACATCTATGTCCACGACCTGTACCTGGTGCTCTGGCATCTCAAACTTTATCCTACCGTTGCGTCCTCCACATGTAGTGGAAACAGTTCCTCTGGCAGACTATCTGGTTTCTTTGAATTTGAAGTGCTCTCTACAGGCGATCGACTCAGAGCATCTGCCGGGATGTTGGAAGTTCCTCGTCTGTATCGTATTGTACAGTCTAAACCTTGCAGACGCAGTACCCATCTGTGGCCTCGGCTGGATGCGAGGTCTGAAGAGAACATCCATGAGAGTGATGCATGATCACACACAAAGGTAAAATGAGACATATCGACATATGGCCTGAGTTTTTCAATTGCCCATACCACCGCCAGGCATTCCCACTCCTGCACTGTGTATTGCTGTTCATGCTTTTTCAGAGTTCTACTGATGAACGATATGGGTAGCAATTGAGATACACCAGTGGTAGGATGCACATTTTCTTGAAGCAGCACAGCCCCTAATCCCACGCCACTAGCATCTGTTTCAATGACAAAAGGTTTGTTCATATCAGGCAGAGCAAGGGTTGTTATTTTAATGAGTGAACTCTTCAGGTTTTGGAACGCCTCGATTTGCAGATCTGCCCACCTCCATGTAATATTATTTTGTAAGAGAATGGTGAGATTCTTGGCAATTGTAGAAAATTGAGGAATAAACGTTCTGTAAAATCCCACCAGACCCAAGAAAGCTTGCAACTCTTTAACAGATTTTGGAGCAGGATAATTTTGAATAGCTTCGACTTTCTGTGGGTTCGGGCTTACCCCGTCACGATGGATCACGTGACCAAGAAAGTCAATGAAAGTTCTGAATAACTGCAACTTATTCGGATTGGCCCTAAGACCTGCTGCACGGAGCCTACGAAACACCTCCTCTAAATGTCCTCTCTTGAGTATACTACAATATCATCCAAGAATGCCATATAAAATTTGTGTAATATGTCCTTGAGTACTGTGTCCATGAGCCTCTGGAATGTTGCAGGAGCTTTAGCCAGCCCAAATGGCATTCGTGTGAATTCAAATGTTCCTGGGTGACATATGAACGCAGTCTTACTGCAATCCTGTGGAGCCATTGTTATTTGAAAAACCCTTGTGACAAGTCAATGGTAGAAAACCATTGTGCAGATCCTAATTGTGCTAGGACCCAGTCAGTACGAGGCATTGGCCATTTTGACACTTCAGTAACACTATTTAACCATCTGTAATCAACCGCCAAGCGGTAGCCCCCCAACTTTTAAGCACCAAAACCGGTGCACTAACCCAAGGGCTTGTTGATGGTCGGATGAGATTCTGGTCTCTCATATCATCGAGCAACTCTCTTTGCCTGGTTAACAGGCCGCAACCTGCATTTTAGCAGTAGTGCTGAACTGGTCGTGATTGTGTGAGACACGACTTGCGTGACTCCAGGAGATTTTGAGAAAAGTGTTTTGTACTTTGCCATAAGGCTTGTTAGTTGTTTTTCATGTGATACGGGGCAAGTAGAGGTAAAACTCAGCAGGTCATTTGTGGTCACATTGGACAAACACATTTCATGATTATGGCCATCTACTTGTGGCAATAAAGGTTCTTGAAGTGGTACAGAATTACCTGTCTGTCCCATCAGCCAGTGTTCATTCACCATCTGTAAGGTGATTTCAAAGGCTCGGAGAAAGTCGCGGCCCAGTATAATATCACGCCTCAGATCAGGCAAGAAGAAAAATGTTTGATTTTTGATAACCTCCCCTTGTCGAATAGGAACCAGAAGTTGATACTGACAGCTCGTGCTTCCTGACGCCATAAGCAAATCACAGTTACTCATCACAGCAGTGAAACCCATGCCCTGTAATACAGAAAATACAACTAGTCCAAGCAGAGAGCAATTGGAACCTGTGTCTAACAATGCTTTAAATGTGTGACCCGCCATCTGTAGTAACACAGTCGGTTCATCATGAAAGTTTGTCTCAACATTCTTACTCATTACAGCAAGTGGTGGCCCTTCAGCTGAAATGACAAACATACCATGCATATCTGCATGAACTGGCTTCCATTGTTGCACTTCCCTTACAATTTGATACGCAAAGTTCGGAGTGGGTGGTGTTACTGGAACTGCGTTCGCCCGTTTTCCGCCAGCTGTGGACAATTCCTTTTGAAGTGGTGTGGAGAACTACACTTCCAACAATAATTTTTTATCTTCTCTACCTGCTGACTACCACCTGATCTTTGTAGAGGAAGTCTTGACTGAGTATCCATTCTATCAGACGAACCAAAGAATGCCAGGTCTTTAGCAATGCAGCCTACTTGATGTGGGGGAGGTTTGTATCATGACTGACGCCATATTATTGCTTGGATTTCCGGAGCTGCTTGCGCCATTTGCTGAAGAGATGTAAATGTTCTGCCTTGTAGAAAAGGATAGAATTTTGGGTGCATCTGGCATAGAACCCGCTGCACCTTCTGTTTATCAGATACCTATCCCCCGAGCCTGTCATAATAGCTAGTGATGGTCCTGATAATAGCCGATAAAGGCTCTTCTAGATGCTGTGTCCTGGCTTCTAACTCAGCATGTAAACAAGACATATAGCCGGGACTACCAAACTCCTCCTAGAAAGTTGTACAAAACGCATCCCATGATACAAATCCCCCTTCAAAGCTCAACCATCTGAAAGCATCCCCAGCCAATGAGACTGGAAGGATTTTAGTCACCATCATATTCTTTGAGAGGCCCTGGGCTCTCCTGTAACATTCCAGTTTACCAATAAATTCCTGCGGAAGACATGGATCCCCAAAACCGAAGAATAAAGTCAACTCCATCCATTTGTGATACGAATTTTTGGTGCAGGCCTACTGATAGGTCTACTGGCACATCACCAGTTTGTGGAATTGACAATCCCCAGAGTACATGCTAATCCTTCATTGAATTGTGGTCTCTTTCTCCTGCACTCGCCGACGCCTGTAATCTGCATGGACTGGAATTAACCCCTACTGCAGCAGAGGGGCTGGGTGCTTCTCCAAAGCAGTAAGGAGCAGAGACTTCCGCCACTGGAGCGATATGGTCCGACGTACTCAATGCTAGACTAGGTACCTGTGCGTCTTCTAAAGCTTATCGCAAGATGCGATGGAAACTGGCTTCGTCTTGCGTTTGCAGGTTCAACATAGCCTGCACAATGTCCAACGGTAAGCTATCACTGTCCATTTCCACTCAACACGCTCTGTTCATCACTTGATAAAACCTCATTTTAAAATAATAAAAAGTTAGGACGAGCCCCCAAATTGACACGTTGCCTAAGTAATATTCGAAATAGAACACAATAATTAACATTTATTAAATCAAAACCGATCTAATAAAACCTTTTTACATATTAGCAGAGTCGATAAAGAAGTTTCCCCGTTGGGGAGGTCCCCCAACTCCCTATACCGCTCTAGGTTAAATAAAAAGTCGATTTTTAGCGTTTGGAATCTAACGTTCCGCGCGACTCTGTGTGACGATTGATGGAACTACTTCAATAAAACTACGTCACATTTCTACTAGAAGTTAACGTTCGTTGACGACAAATACCGTGAAATGTCAAAATATTAAATACAATCGAATGTTGGCGAATGTTTTGGCATAAAGCAAACTCTCTTTATTGATGAGGATATTTCTGATGGAGTAGACCTTATAGTCAGAGGGCAGATGTCTCGCACTTCACGCAGAATGGCCAACTTTGATTTTATTTCTGAAATCGATTATATACATAAAAGGAAGTATTTTCTCACTTGGTGTCACACTGATACATAAATAAAATCCAAGATGGCGGCTAAAACATAAATTTTAAAGAAATAATTATATCTCAGCAACCAAAGGTCAAAATAAAAAAAACACAAGAGGTTAAAAATACTGGTAATTGTGTTTAACTTATGAAAAAAAATTGAAAAAAGTAAAATTGAAAGATCATTGCCAATTCAGTAGGCCCAAGCACTAGATAACCATTAACCAGTGACTAAATAGTTGCACATCTAGTACCTTACTAGTCGCACATGTGACAGTACTTCAAACTTGACACCATTTAATTTTCTTGAATTGAAACCAAGGAGCTTAGAACAAACTGTTATCTCTGGTAACTTGCACATGATAGTTCCATTTTAAGTTTGGTGTTATGTTCAAGCCTAAAAGCTTTAAATTTTGACATGCCTTAAGAGACTGACCGCATAAGGGCTGGTGTAATGTCCATCAATAGAACGTTTAGAACAAGTTATTCTCAAAAGTTGACTCTTTCTTTCCGTTCAAAGACATTTCATTCAACTTAGACCATTCAACAATGCCTATCTTAAATCCATCTGAAGCGCTATGACATCATTTAAATTGATTATGGGACGATACAAAGTACAATCATCGGCATATTGTGACAAGCTGGAAGAAACACAATTTGGCAGATCAAGCATAAATATAATGAACAACAGTGGCTCAAGTACAGAGTCCTGAGGCACATCAGAGGTTATGTCACTAAGGGAAGAGATTGAACCATTAAAAACAACAGCTTGAGTTCGATTCGAAAGAAAGCTAGTAATCCATTTTAATAATGATCCTTCTACTTCGTAGCCAGGAAGCTTGTCCAGAAGCCTTTTGTGGGGAACTTAATCAAAAGCTTTCGTCCAATCCAATGCAATTACATCCACTTGCTTTAGCAATACCATTATCTAAGGTATTCTGCCAATCAGCAAGAACCTTTGTAAGCATAGAGCTATCTATGGCTCTCTGGACCCCAGAATCGTCTAACACATTATTTACGCATGCAAACCGAAGGCCCTGTTTTGTTTTTATCGTAAGATGTGACACACGCACAGACAAACAGACTAACGGACAGACAGATGGACATAAATAAATACGTGTTGCTTATAGGCAAGCTTTGATCCCTTAAATGATATGTTTCAAGTTTTTTTTTCACATCTGAAAAAAACCCTGTAAAACAATGATCGCCCTACCTCAATGCACATTTTACCGTATGTCAATGACATCTGAATGTGTTTATGTTTATGTAATTATTGTAAACTATAAAATGCAATCAAATCTAAATCTAAAGGTTATAATATTATTATGCTGGACAAAGTTATGTTTAGTAGAATCTTCATTTATGCCAGTCACATTATACAATGCAAGTGTTTAATTTTTAATTTTACAATTCCTACCAGTTTGTTGCCACGTACTAGCTATAGCGCCATATACCTGTTGATTTCATAAATAATGTAGGCCTACTCATTGAAAATATTACCCTTCTGTTGTTTTTTTTTATTAAATATACCTGTTTCTGACTTCTGTCATTCAAGTCGGGACCAATTTTGTTCACTCGTAAGATCGTATTATTTAAGTTACTACCTAATGATAATTAAACTAATTCACATTTAAAACTTTTAAGAGGATGGGATAGTCGTGAAATTAAAACCACGCGAAATTACAGTTTTTTCGTGATATCTCGAGAACGATGCAAAATATCTAAAAACTGATTGCAGACAGCCCTGTGGTTTTGGAAAAACTATAGCCTGTACGAAAAAATATTGTAATGTGATGGTAATTAAGTTTTTATTTGATATATTTAATTAATTAAAGGCACATCTTATAGTAGAGGAGCAAGAGGTATGATTTCGTTTCCCGTGCATCTTTCGTGGAAGAGTTTTGCGGTAAGTTGTATTCTATTAGGTAGTGGGATACAAGTTTTTTGCACTTTCCTTGCAGGTCATGCTATGCTGCAGAGGGCGTCGGGGCGTCGCGACGCCCTTACACGTTTTTTAAGAGGGATGATTTTTTATCTCATGTGCCTTTCGTGAAGAGTATTGGGGTAAACTGTATTCTATTAAGTAATAGCATACAAGGTTTTTGCTCCTACTTTGCAGGTCCTGGCACGCTTCAGAGGGCGTCGGGGGCGTCGTGACGCCCTAAAACGGTTTTTAAGATGCATTATTGTTTAGCTCGTGTGCCTTTCGTGATAGAGTATTGCGGTAAACTGTATCCTATTAAGTAATATCATACATGGGTTTTGAACCCACCTTGCAGGTCCTGGTACGCTTTAGAGGACGTCGGAGGCGTCGCGACGCCCTATAACGCTTTTTTAAAGAGGGATTATTTTTTATCTTATGTGCCTTTTGTGATAGAGTATTGCGGTAAACTGTATTCTATTAAGTTATAGCAAACAAGTTTTTAGAACCTACCTTGCAGGTCCTGGTAGGCTTCAGAGGGCGTCAGGGGCGTCGCGACGCCCTTTAACGTTGATAAAGATGCATTATTGTTTAGCTCGTGTGCCTTTCGTAATAGAGTATTACGGTAAACTGTATCCTATTGAGAAATAGCATACATAGTTTTTTAACCCACCTTGCGGGTCCTGGTACGCTTCAGAGGGCGTCGGGGGCGTCGCGACGCCCTATAACGTTTTTAAGATGCATTATTGTTTCTAAATATATCATTTATATTATATAAGTAACTAATGTACCTAAGTAATGTAGGCTAATACCTACTTAGAGAAGATATCATAAAAGTAATATTTTTCTTTACAATGAGCCAAAAATATACCCTGTTATTTAAAACTGATAAAAATTTATTATTGAGAACTTGTCCATGATGTCGCGACGATCCCGACGTCCTCTGGGGTGTAGGTCCTGACAGCTAGGTGTAAAATATTTGTAGTGTATCACAAAATAGAATGTAGTAAACAGCAAAACTTTGTGACGAAAGGCACAGGAGATAAAAAAATCATCCTTCTTAGAAAACGTTTTACGGTGTCACGACACCCCCGACGCCCTCTGAAGCGTACCAGGACCTGCAAGGAAGGTGTAAAAACCTTGTATGCTATACAGTTAGCCGCAATACTCTTATCACAAAAGGGACACGAGATAAAATTCATCCCTCTTGTTAATAACCATTAAAGGGCGTCGCGACGCCCCCGACGTCCTCTGAAGCGTACCAAGGTGGGTTTAAAACCCATGTATGCTATTACTTAATAGGATACAATTTACCGCAATACTCTATCACGAAAGGCACACGAGCTAAACAATAATGCATCTTAAAAACGTTATTGGGCGTCGCGACGCCTCCGACGCCCTCTGAAGCCTAGCAGGACCTGCAAGGTAGGTGCGAAAACCGTGTATGTTATTGCTTAAAAGAATATATTTCACCGCAATAGTCTATCACAAAAGGCACACGAGATAAAAATTCATCCCTCTTTAAAAAAAAAACGTTTTAGGGCGTCGCGACGCCCCGACGCCCTCTGAAGCGTGCCAGGACCTGCAAGGTGGGTTCAAAACCCATGTATGATATTACTTAATAGAATACAGTTTACCGCAGTACTCTATCACGAAAGGCACATGAGATAAAAAAATCACTCCCTCTTTAAAAAACGTTATAGGGCGTCGCGACGCTCCCGACGCCCTCTTTAAGCGTACCAGGACATGAAAAATAGGTGCAAAAACTTTGTATGCTATTACCTTAATAGAATATAGTTCACCGCAACACTCTATCACGAAAGGCACACGAGATAAAAAGTCATCCCTCCTAAAAAACGTGTAAGGGCGTCGTGACGCCCCCGACGCCCTCTTCAGCATAGCATGACCTGCAAGGAAAGTGAAAAAAACTTGTATCCCACTACCTAATAGAATACAACTTACCGCAAAACTCTTCCATGAAAGATGCACGGGATACCTCTTGCCCCCTGCTATTATACAAACCGCACCGATTATTGGATTAGCGTAGCGAGCAAAGTGAAAACTTCAATTTCACTGACCCCTCAAAAAATTTAGCTCCAAAGTTTTTTCTCTTTTTTTGTCTGTTGGTTCGCACGATTCCGGGCAAACGGCATAAGCGATTTTGATGAAAATAAAAGGGGACCTTCGAAATCTCTGAACTAAACGTGCCACGTTTTTGGGTACAATCGAATAAATATTTCTCATGAATTCTCACTTTTACGATTTTTTCGATTTTTAGTGCGATATTTTCTTGACATTTGGTCCGATTCTGACCAAACAGGTGGGGCAACAAAGTTCATATTTTACATGGACATTAAGGTTATGGTGATGTAGTACCTTGTGAAAAAAAAAATTGAAAAAGGTAACCAGAACCCATAAAATAAACGTACTTTTACGATTTTGTTCGATTTTTAGTGCAAAATATTCGTGACATTTGGGCCGATTCTGACCAAACGAGTAGGGCTACAACGTTCATATTTCACATGGACATTAAGGTTATGGTGATGTAGTACCTTTTGAAAGAAAAAGTTGAAAAAGTTAGCCAGAATCCATAGAATAAAGGTTTTGATATGATTTTTTTTTAGGTTTAAAATAAAAAATAACAAGTAACATTAGAAACTCGACAACAATCACCTACAATGCATTCACAAAGCACTTGCAAAGGTAAAGTAGTTCCACGCAAACTAAAAACTTATAAAAACGCTCATCCATCAACGCGGCGGGACTTTTGCGTTATCCTAGTTATATTTGAATATTTTTTCTTGCATTAAAATGCTCTAACAAAACCACAGGGCTGTCTGCATCGTTCAGATTTTAGATATTTTGCATCGTTCTCGAGATATCACGAAAAAACTGTTATTTCGCGAGATTTTAATTTCGCTATTACGTACCGTTTTTTTTTTGTGTTACGTACCCGTACCCGTACATTACGTACCTCGACGTTTCGTTACCTCTGTCAATCTGTCTGTCTTGTCTGTCTGTCTGTCTGTTTGTTTGTGTGTCTGTGTGTGTGTGTCATGAGAACAGCTGAGGCTGATTAGTTTGTTTCAGCCTGAGCCAAAAGCTCCTCCGTGGCGGTGTCTCCCGTTTGGAAGGCTTAAACAAATAATTCAGCCTCAGTTCTTCACAGAAGTAACGAAACGTCAAAGTACGTATATCTAGGGCGACGGTCGTCGCCCGGCAGACAAGCGCATGCGACTGCTTAGGCGACACGAACTCCAGCCCTGTATACAGCTACCAGAGTTGGGGGGTTTTCAGCTATCTGCACACGCCGCCCCGAAAGAGTTACAATCTTAAAACTCGGTATATGACCTGGTATGTGGTCCATGACATACGAAAAAAAAAATCAACCCGATCCGACAACTCGTTCTATTTTAAAAAAGGCTCTCAACATCGTCAAATTCCTTTCGGCTGGCTGGCTGGCTAGTTCTCCGCGGATATTAATTTAGCCTACAGAGAAAACGGTAAATCTAAGAACTATGAAACTTGGACCACACTTAGATGTACTTCAAACGCAGTGACTTTTACTTTCAAAACCAAAATCGGGTAACAGGGACCGGAGAAAATCAAAATTTGGATGATAATCAAAACGCGTAATAACCAAGGCGTGGTAATTTGTACAAACTTGAAATTAAACATGCTATTAACCATTATAAATATCTTGCGTCCAAAACACAAGGGGCTAAATTTGGGGATGACCATGGGCCCAAAAATGACAAAAAACATATCTGAACTTTAAGAAATGAATCATTGAAAGAAAACGCTACAAAGTAGGTAATTCCGTACTCTTATGAATAATACGCTATACTGAAAAAACGGTTCATCTTAGAACTTTGAAACTTGGGCCACACTCAGATGTGCCTCATATAACCAAAACCGGGCAATTGGGACCGGGGAAAATCAAAATCAAAATCAAAACGCGTAATTATTCAGGCGTAGTAATTTGTACAAGCTTGAAATTAAACATGCTCTTAACCATTATAAATATCTAGTGCTTAAAACACAAGGGGTATCTTTGGGGGGACCGTGGGCCCAAAAATGTCAAAAAACAACTTTGAACTTTACAAATTTAATCATTCAAAGTCCATCATTCATACCTTGATAGCAAACTAACAACAAAAAGATGTAATATCCAACCAAATACAAAATTTGTAAAAAAAAAAAAACGGCAGCCAAGCTCTCTTTCAAAAGTCTTCGGCTGTGAATGCTGTGAGATATAGAAGTTGAGCCAAGCTTTTTATTCTTTCTTCCTAGTTTCACTTTGAAAATAAGTAAGATCATTTCGCCTGTTGACGAGCGCCAAGCCAACGTTTTTTGTGGTAAAAAAGTAAAATTTTTAAACTCGAAATCATAAAAAAATGGCTTGGCCATTGAATTTGGTTCATAGCCAAGAATTTTTTTTATGATTTCGAGTTTAAAATTTTTACTTTTTTCCACAAAAATCGTTGGCTTGGCGCTCGTCAACAGACGAAATGATCTTACTTATTTTCAAAGCAAAACTAGGAAGAAAGAATAAAAAGCTTGGCTCAACTTCTATATCTCACAGCATTCACAGCCGAAGACTTTTGAAGGAGAGCTTGGCTGCCGTTTTTTTTTTTTTTTACAAATTTTTGTATTTGGTTGGATAATGATTTCTCCCACACGGCGAAATAACACGAAACTCTTACACCTTTGATTCTAATTAACGGCCGGCAAAAATTTAAAATGTAAATTATTATATTTTTTTTTCAAATTAAGTCTACTTGTACTTTTAGTGGTTTTAGATTAATTATCTTTGCCCAACTACTAAAATCTCTCCCATATATCACACCATTGATCCCACTCTTTTGGTTGTGAGAAATCAAATTGGCCTGGAGGTTGGATATAAAAAAGTGATGTTGCGCCTTGGTCTGTTGTATAGCTTGTTGGCATTGTGACAGGACTTATTCCCTCACTATTTGCGACTTGAGACATAGTTTTATGAGATGCACAGCCAATGTTCCTAACCCAACTTTTAAGTTTGCCATGGGGCTTTTATTAACCATTATTACTAGATTAGGAAAACGCTAAAGTCGTTGTTAAAGGAGTGAGTGAGCCATGTGTTGAGTACCCGGTAACATTCCTTTTCTTACCCCTACCTTAGGCCTTACAGTTGACGCGTCTTTATACCAACTAAACCTAAAAACCTTTTTATTTATATCAATATAATTTTCAATTTTCAATGCAAATGTTCCCGGGTACCCAACACATGACTCTCTCACTCGTCTAACAACGACCTTGGCGTTTTCCTAGTCGAGTTGGCTAAGGCTCCCTTATATCCGTAATGTGGGATTCCTGGGATCATCCCCTGTTCGGGAAAGATTTTGTAATTTCTAGATTGAATTTCAAAAATTATTAAACATGTTTTGAAATGCATATAACGCAGTGTAGTCTATTATCTGTGACATAACTTTGGAAAACATAGTCAAAACAAAGTACGTGTAAATATTCCAAGGTTTACTCAATCTCCGAGCGGAATTTGGGTGTACCTTCAGCGTGCAAGATTCGATAAACTTTGGGCACTGCATTTCACAGCCAGGCAAATTACAATCAAAATATATTTTTTCAAAATCAAAACCATTGTCGTTAAAATATTTTCTACACAAGAGCAGCCTATTTGTAAATTTATTATTTCTTGTGAGTTTAAATCGCAATGGATCTAGCTGATTTTGTTAGACTTTCTCAGTAAACTCGTACCGGATGTCTGTTTAAAATTTCAGCGGAATCTGTTCAGCGATTCGACTGGTTTTCGATGTACGAGCGCCAAGCCAACTATTTTCGTAGTAAAAAGTAAAATTTTTCAAACTCAAAATCATAAAAAAATAGCTTGGCCATTGACTTTTTAGAGTTCTCGTAATGAACCAAATTGAATAGCCAAAGCAATTTTTTTTTATGATTTTGCAGCAGCAAAATGCCCCTAGTATAAGAGGGTGACAGGTACTCACATACTATTAGTCCAAGAGCTAATTCTTGTAGGATCGATATTAACGAAATTGGCTCAACCCACTTAACATCTCAAATCTGACTTGACCACATGGTAGTATGCACATTTTGAAACATCTTTTGGGAGGATGTCACTTCGAATTATGGTAAACGTTTTTTTTTTAGCAGCCATTTTGTTTTTGGATGTGCGATCATTGAAAAGCTTAGTTGGTACTTTCTTAAAATGTACATAGCCCGTGACACAGTTAACCGATTTTATTTTTTCTTACACCGCTTTGTAGGTAATTGTATGTTTTAATTATTGTTTAAAACTAATTTCTAATAGACATATGATTTCATTGTTAAAAAATAAAAATGGCGAAAATAGTGTAAATAATTTTACTAAAATGTGATTCAAGGAGAAGTTCACAAATTATTTTGGTCAGTTAGGGCTATGTTTTTATACAATATTAGGATTTATAAAACTAACTCATGGACAACATTTATATGAAAAATACAGATTATTGCACATTTGAGCACATAAACGTTGAAGGCTGAGCATTTTCATTGGATTGTACGCAATTTAACTATGATTTTCATCCAACTTCATTTTGTCATTGCTAGTATAGAATAACATTTTTAAAGTAGTTCCAACAAACAATACAATGCAAATGGAAAAAGTTGAAAAGTGCGATTTTCGCGTGACAATTTATTTGCTGGCTCTTATATTCTTGGAAAGTATAACTTAAGAGTTTTTTTAAGGTTGTCTGAAAATTTATTCTTATTCTCAGCAGTCATTTGTCATGGACAGCAAAGAAATTAACGCAGACATGTTCAAAAAATCAAAAACGTCCGAGGAAATGGTGCAACAATATTTCATTGGAGGTCACAAGCATAAAAATTTGGGAAAAGGTACTTTATGACCTAATGAACAATAATTGATATGATTACAATGATGATTTAACTCCATTAACTCACTGGAGGTCAAAAAATTAAAATCTTTATAAAAAACAATTTTACTGTAAAAATTACACACACATAACAAAAACTTGTAGAAATACAGCCAAACCTTACACACTCAAAAGGAATGAGATCTAAAAAAAGCAAACCTTACACATCTTACCCTTCCATATTTCGCGCATTCTTAATTCATAAACGTACAGTGTCCCATAACAGCATCCTCGAAAAGCTTGGAAAAATAGAATTTGCGATTATTAATTTAAACGTAATAGTTTATCAAGTTCTTGTTTTCTAATTAATTTAAACGTAAACATGCAAATTCTATTTTGCCAAGCTTTTCAAGGATGCTATTACGCGACACTGTACGTTTATGAATTAAGAATGCGCAAATGTGGAAGGGTAGATGAGCTTGGCCCTTTTTTTAGATCTCATTCCTTTAGAGTGTAAGGTTTGACTGTATTTCTACAAGTTTTTGTTATGTGTGTGATCTCATTACTTTTTCAAGTTCCATTACAAAATTATTTGTAAAAATATAATATTTTTATCAAAGTTGATTTAATTTTTATGGTATAACCAATAACAATAGGATGTAAAATATCTAGGCCCGGATTCATGTACATCCTGGGTATAGGTGGTATAACCATGGTATAACGACGGTATAAGGACTGGTTAAGTCTAGGCAACTCACATCCAATTAAAACTTTCCCATGTAACAACAAACGCACAACTAATGTTATTTTACACCTATTTCACTGCATCCACAGCCATGTAAATCATCAGATAATCAAAAGAATATTGAAAATTTTCACCATCTTTTGTTTTACATTTTCATTAAAAGTGACAGGAGATTGCGTGAGTTTATTAAAAGAAAAGAAAATGCTTATTATTGCCGTAAATTTTGGAATAGCCTAGGACTATCATACCATTGTTTATCTGCATTAGGCTTTTAGTAATCAAAACTAGTTATTTGTACGGGATGTGTGTCAGAACAAGGTTGTGCTGGCCTAGGGTTGGCTAAGAAAGGCCTAGGGCTTGTCAAACATGTAGTGTAAGTATTTATTTATCTAGTCCTATAGCCTAATGGAACTTTAGACCTACACTGTTGTATTATAAATAATTTTCTACATCTGGGCCTAGGCCAGGGACGGTTTCTGATTTGTTTTATGAGAGTATAATGACACCTTTTCTCGTTCCACACAAAGAAGAAAAATTTAAAATGTCCGCTATTTGTTTACGTATCGCACTTTCCCGCCTAACTCTGCTTGTACCGTCAACAAGTGTCAAGTAACTATAGTTACTTGTTGATTGTATGCCTAGTGTATAAGGCTTATTTTAAAACCTTTTTTGGAAGCCTTCCAGCAAACTTTTCCAACTTTTTTTTTCAAAAGAGACTATATTACTATAACCTTAATGTCCATGTAAAATATGAACATTGTAGCCCCACCCGTCTGGTCAGAATCGCGGGCCGATTGAAACTGACGAATTAGATGTTAGCAGTAGTAGCAGTAGCTAACATCCTTAAAGTGATTTTGAGCATGTTTCAAGCCATTTTTTCACCAAGAAGGAATAATCGTACCCCAATAAAATTTGGTATGTGTTGTCAGGTACCTAAATCCCCTCGATTGTGATAGTTTTCAAGTTTACATCACGTTACATGACGGCTGGGTAACACCTCGAAATCACCCCAACTCTGCTTGGTGTATAAGGTGCTTGAGTGTGTAGCGCACCGCGGCTTGGCTGCGGCGCCCTAACGGGCACCTAGATATTTTTGGAGTTTGTTTAATCCTTATTATTGGTTTATCATGTAATTATTCACAAAAAGTTTCAAATTTAGATTTTCTTTTTACAAAAATTGAAAAAATTTGTAATATTTAATTTTTAAATATTTTTTTATAAAATCAAACCAATAATTAGGATTAAACAAACTCTAAAAATATAATTTTTACAGTAAAATTGTTCTTTATAAAGATTTTGATTTTTTGACCTCCAGTGAGTTATTGGAGTAAAATCATCATTGTAATCATATCACTTATTTTTCATTAGGTCATAAAGTACCTTTTCCCAAATTTTTATGCTTGTGACCTCCAATGAAATATTGTTGCACCATTTCCTCGGACGTTTATGATTTTTTGAACATGTCTGCGTTAATTTCTTTGCTGTCCATGACAAATGACTGCTCCGAATTAGAAAAAAAATTCAGAGAACCTTCAAAAACTTTTAAATTATACTTTCCAAGAATATAAGAGCCAGCAAATAAATTTGTCACGTGAAAATCGCACTTTTCAACTTTTTCCACTTTTGAAACTAGAAATTCCATAAAATCGACTATTCTGCAAAAATCTTTAAATCGCATTTTTAATATCATTCAATTTTACCATTTGCATTGTATTGTTTGTTGGAACTACTTTAAAAATGTTATTCTATACTAGCAATGACAAAATGAAGTTGGATGAAAATCATAGTTAAATAGCGTACAATCCAATGAAAATGCTCAGCCTTCAACGTTTATGTACTCAAATGTTCAATAATCTGTATTTTTTATATATATGTTGTCCATGAGTTAGTTTTATAAATCCTAATATTGTATAAAAACATAGCACTAACTGACCAAAATAATTTGTGAACTTATCCTTGAATCACATTTTAGTAAAATTATTTACACTATTTTCGCCATATCTGCATTTTTTAACAATGAAATCATATGACTATTAGAAATTAGTTATAAACAATAATTAAAACATACAATTACCTACAAAGCGGTGTAAGAAAAAATAAAAGCGGTTAACTGTGTCACGGGCTATGTACATTTTAAGAAAGTACCAACTAAGCCAACTAAGCCAAAGTCGCTATGCTATGCTATCAAGATACGATAAATGGCGGCCGTAGCGACTATTTTACAGAATCAGGTCGATAACGATAATTTATAACGATTGATATTTCATATCAACCGTGATCGCTATCGCTATCATAGCGACTATTTTACAGAATCGCACTGCTGGTCTATATGGGCTAGATGCTCTTTCTGTCATTCTCGTATTTATTATTAATACTAGGAAAACGCTTAAGTCCCACCGCGTTGATGGATGAGCTTTTTTGTAAGTTTCTATTTTGCGTAGGACCACTTTTCCTTAGCAAGTGCTTTGTGAATGCATTGTAGGTGATTGTTGTCAAGTTTCTATTGTTACTTGTTAATTGTTACTATAAAAGTAAAAAAACTCATATTATAACCTTAATTTTATGGATTCTGGCTAACTTTTTCAATTTTTTCTTTCAAAAAGAAATACATCACCATAACCCTAATGTCTATGTGAAATATGAACGTTGTAGCCCCACCCGTTTGGTCAAAATCGGCCCAAATGTCACGAAAATATCGCGCTAAAAATCGAAAAAAATCGTAAAAGTACGATATTCACGAGAAACATTTCTTCGATTGTACCCAAAAACGTGGCAAGTCTAAGTTAAGAAAATTCGAAGGTCCCCCCAAATTTTTATCAAG
This sequence comes from Sweltsa coloradensis, assembly GCA_024449915.1. NCBI lineage: Eukaryota > Metazoa > Arthropoda > Insecta > Plecoptera > Chloroperlidae > Sweltsa > Sweltsa coloradensis. Next base: position 274,951 of record JAMZAV010001618.1, on the reverse strand, counting down.
ATCGCATGTGCCGTTTTAGTACAGTGCAATTAGCTCATTTTAGGCCTGAACCCACGCATTCAAAAAACAAGCAGGGACCACTTGGAACTTGTTTAGGTAGGTCTCCTGAACATCCCAACAGAATCCCAAAAAATCCGGTTGCGGGTTATCCGCCATTTTGAAGATCAATTTTCAGAATTTTTAGTTTTGTCGAATAATGGAAAATTAGCGATATTGAGTGAAGTATTGGACCGAAATAGCTCAAAATTGTTTTAAAATGTTTGATAAGAATCGGTTGTTTGATAATTACGCGTTTGGCGCGCCCTGGTTTGAGTCACTGGCGACTTGATTGACTTAATTCAAATTATTACTCTCTTTTTAAAAACTATCTTAATTGTTTTTTACATATTTATTGAAATAAAATAGAAACTAACGATCTGATGAAAATTTGTTTCAAATAAAAGTTGTAGAGCATGAAAAAACACATCCATTTAATATTCTAGACTGTCTTCGTAGATAGCAATGGCCGAACGCTACATGACAAGCAATACAATTGTGCGGTGAGCAGTGTCAGATGATTGCTCGATGCTCTATCACTAGCGCAGTCCCTGGCCATAAGTCTCGTGTGAATTTCGACCTCTATAGATTTTCTCTTCTGACCCTGTTAGGGTATACCTTAAGGATACAAAAATCTTGGTTAAACCTCTGGCATCCCGGGGGTTAATTTCTTTTGGGCATACGAGAAGTACACGCACTTGGTTTTCATACATTTTACATACTTTTGACAACATGTGTAATAAATCTGACTTTATATTTGGATTCTCCAACAAATTTCTAATTAAATGATATGAATTTGTCAATTTAGTCATTCTGGGAACATTGTGGGATTATTTATAGGGAAATACATATTATTATTAGTCCTGCATAAAGGTGTTCTATTATCGTCAAATTGTGCGTTTCATGATAGACATATAAAATTTTGGCACACAGTTACGAAATGTAATTGGATAATTATTGTCTATATAGGGCAATCTCATTATTGCCCCACGACACCAATGACGGTCATTTTACAAGGTGGCCCGTGGCCACAAAACATATTTTTGAAAACTTATGACAGAATGTTGAAATTTGATCATTGAAAAATGACTGTTAAACAGGGCCATGTCAAACTAAGACAATGGCACCAATGGCGGCCATTTTAGAAGATGGCCGACACACACATTATTATGAACCACGTAAATTTTATGATAGAATCTTGTTATTTGGTACACACATAGGGCACTCCATTGAAAAATGTCATATTTATGTGTTATATCAATACTTTTTAGAAACAATGTGGTATGGATCCGCTATCGTGTATCTAGATTAGTTGCTATGGCATTACAAACAACCAATAATGCTCTTATAATTATACACTTGTTTTCCTTATACACTGTAGGCAATTATTGACAAGTTTCTATAATTACACTATATTGTTTGAATGTTTATGCATTTTAAATGCGCCCAGCATCAAACTATGTTTGATGAATCCGCGAGAAATCGATTTGAACACAAAAGTTCTGTTTTACGATGTTCATGAAAGCTTCCATAAGTATTTTAAAAAATCAGGTCTGCGAAATTAGATTTTGCATTTACCCGGAATTACGGTTTTTCCATTGTTGGTATTTTCTCAAAAATGCCATATTTGACTGTCCATTGTTTAGCACTAAATTGCATTTGAGGAAAAATTATTTCTACGTACATTGAAATGACTTAAATAACGATCCGATTACAACCAAAGTTGTAATCCAATATGGCTGATAATTCCTAATATCCACAATATGAATACTCTTTTCGTGCTGTTTTTACACTCTTTTGTTACATCATCACTTAGATGTTGTGGATATTAGGGATTATCAGCCATACATTTGGATTACAACTTTGGTTGTAATCGGATCGATATTTAAGTCCTTTCAATGTGCGTAGAAAGAATTTTTCCTCAAATGCAATTTAGTGCTTAACAATGGACAGTCAAATATGGCATTTTTGAGAAAATACTTACAATCAAAAAACCGTAATTCCGGGTAAATGCAAAATCTAATTTCGCAGACCTGATTTTTTAAAATACTTATGGAAGCTTTCATGAACATCGTAAAACAGTACTTTTGTGTTTAAATCGATTTCTCGCGGATTTATCAAACATAGTTTGATGATGGGCGCATTTAAAATGCATAAACATTCAAACAATATAGTGTAATTATAGAAACTTTGTCAATAATTGCCTACATTGTATAAGGAAAACAAGTGTATTATTATAAGCAGTATAATTGGTAGTTTTTAATGCCATAGCAACTAATCTAGATACGCGATAGCGGATCCATACCACATTGTTTCTAAAACGTATTGATATACAAATAAATATGACATTTTTCAATGGAGTGCCCTATGTGTGTACCAAATAACTAGATTCTATCATAAAATTTACGTGGTTCATAATAATGTGTGTCGGCCATCTTCTAAAATGGCCGCCATTGGTGCCATTGTCTTATTTAGTTTGACATGGCCCTGTTTAACAGCCATTTTTTAATGACATGTGTACCAAATTTCAACATTTTGTCATAAATTTTCAAAAATAAGTTTTGTGGCCACCTTGTAAAATGGCCGTCATTGGTGTCGTGGGGCAATAATGAGATTGCGCTAGATAGTCAATTAATTATCCAATTACATTTTCGTATACTGTGTGCCAAATTTTATATGTCTATCATGAAACGCACAATTTGACGATAATAGAACACCTTTATGCAGGACTAATAATAATATGTATTTCCCTATAAATAATCCCACAATGTTCCCAGAATGACCAAATTGGCAAATTCATATCATTTAATTAGAAATTTGTTGGAGAATCCAAATATAAAGTCAGATTTATTACACATGTTGTCTAAAGTATGTAAAATGTATGAAAACCAAGTGCGTGTACTTCTCGTATGCCCAAAAGAAGATGGCGTCGTAAAAAAAACTTAGGCCCGGGATGCCAGAGGTTTTCCCAAGATTTTTCATCCTTAAGGTATACCCTAACAGGGTCAGAAGAGAAAATCTATAGAGGTCGAAATTCACACGAGACTTATGGCCAGGGACTGCGCTAGTGATAGAGCATCGAGCAATCATCTGACACTGCTCACCGCACAATTGTATTGCTTGTCATGTAGCGTTCGGCCATTGCTATCTACGAAGACAGTCTAGAATATGAAATGGATGTGTTTTTTCATGCTCTACAACTTTTATTTGAAACAAATTTTCATCGGATCGTTAGTTTCTACTTTATTTTGAAAAATATGCGAAAACTATTCCAATAATTGAAAGAAAAAGAGTAAAAGTTTCCATCATGGGCCGTAGGTCGCCAGATAATCAAAACAAAACGCACCAAATGCTTTAATCGTTTCTTTAAAACAATTTAAAACAAATTTGAGCTATTTCGGTCCAATACTTCACTCAATACAGCTAATTTTTTATTCTTCGACAAAACTAAAAAAATTGAAAATTGATTTTCAAAATGGCGGATAACCCGCAACCGGATTTTTTGGGATTCTGTTGGGGATGTTCAGGAGACCCACCTTAATAAATCCCAACCGGTCCCTGCTTGTTTTTTTGAATGCGTGGGTCATATCACAACGGCCCTGTACTATTTACCCAGTAGAGAGTGAACAAATAGACCAAAAAAAAAAAAAAAAAAACACCCGAGATAAATTTTTGGGGGGTCAGTGAAATTGAAGTCTTCGCTTCGCTCATCCAATTATATGTTCAAATGTTGTACGAATAAATGCAAATATTACTAGGAAGCTTCGCAAACGCTTTTTTTAGTCGCGTTGATGGATGAGCTTTTTAATAATAAAATGTTAATATTAATTAAAAATAATAACAATATATTAACACGGCCCATACAAAGAAATTATTAGGTCTGTTGGATCTTTGGTTGTTATAAACAAGGCTGTGAGTAAGGTATAAAATCTCATGAGAAGTTTTCATACAAGGCTGTGAAAAAGGTCTAAAAACTATCTATATTTTCGTGCTATTTGGGCGGATTCTGACCAAACGGGTGGGGTTACAACGTTCATATTTCACATGGACATTAAGGTAAGGATGATGTATTGACTTTTGAAAGAAAAAGTTGAAAAAATAGCCAGAATTTATAGACATAAAGGATTTAATATTTAACACCTCGAAAAACTCAAATTAAAACCTTCATTTCTATAGATTTTGGCTAACTCTTTCAACTTTTTCTTTCAAACGTCAATACATCACCATTACTTTAATGTGCATATGAAATATGAACGTTGTAGCCTGAACCGTTTGGTCAAGATCGGTCCAAATGTCACGAAAATATCGCACTAAAAATCGAAAAAAATCGTAAAAGTACGTTATTCTTGAGAAATATTTCTTCGATTGTACCCAAAAACGTGGCAAGCCTTAGTTCAGAGAAAACGAAGGTCCCTCCCAATTTTCATCAAGAAACGCTTGTGTCCCGCCACGTTGATGGATGAGCTTTTTAAAGTTTCAAGTTTGCGTGGGATATCTTTACTTTTGCAAGTGCTTTGTTTTGTTGCCTACGCATTGTAGGTGATTGTTGTCAAGTTTCTATTATTTCTTGTCAATTCGCGTTATTTACCGTAATAACTTATATTAAAAGTTTTATTTCTATGGATTCTGGCTAACTTTTTCAACTTTTTCTTTCAAAAGGTACTACATCACCAAAACCTTAATGTCCATGTATAATATGAACGTTGTAGCCCCACCCGTTTGGTCAGAATTTGCCCAAATGGCACAAAAATATCGCACAAAAAATCAAAAAACTTATATTTAAAGCTTTATTTCTATAGATTCTGGCTATTTTTTTAAACTTTTTCTTTCAAAATGTACTACATCACCATAACCTTAATGTCCATGTCCATGTATAATATGAACGTTGTATCCCCACCCGTTTGTTCAGAATTGGCCCAAATGGTACGAAAATATCGCACAAAAAATCGAAAAAAATCGTAAAAGTACGATATTCATGAGAAATATTTTTTCGATTGTACCCAAAAACGTGGCAAGTCTAAGTTCAGAGATTTCGAAGGTCCTGTCAAATTTCATCAAGATCGCATATGCCGTTTGCCCGGTAGAGAGCAAACAAACAGACAAAAATACAAAAAAAAACACCCGAGCCAAATTTTTGGGGGGTCGGCGAAATTGAAGTCTTCGCTTCGCTCATCCAAAAATAAAATAAAAAACAAAATTCAATAAAATAAAATATATAGATAATTTGGTCCTAACGAAAGAATGCAGACAGCTCGAAAATTTTTTTCCCAACATTAATCTATGTCAACCTTATTCACGCTAGCTCAGCGTGGATCTTGCACACGGAAGAACTCTGTGATCTAGCACAAAATAATTTTGGCTTGTGTTGGTAAAAGATATTTCTCTTGTATACACAAAAGCGACAATCCTTTTACCACGCATTCATGCATTTTTTGCATTCTTTCGTAAGAGATGCACTTAAATAAATGGCCTTAATGAATTTCAATTCAAGCGGCTGTTAACCATGGTATGGTTATATTAAAATAATATTTTAAGACTTTTACTTGTTCTTATATGGCATTTAATAAATACAATTATAAAAATATTTATAAGAATTGACTATTGACACGCCGTATTTTAAAAATGAAATTATTGCAACTATGAATAATAAAATGAAAAGATTGCAGAAGATTGTAGTAAATTAATTTTACATAATATATTTAATTAATTGATATTTGAACGGGTTTCATGAGTGTGGAGTTTCGTTCCTCCATCTGAGACCTCATTCTCTCACTGAGACACGAGAGAATGCCCGTGTTAGCTGCGATCCACGTGCAATACGATGGCACACTGGTGTACACTCCGGGGTTTCCTGGTCGGGCGCAGCCAATTCCCCATGAAACCACCCCCATGAGACATCCGAAGCTCACCAGCGGTCCACCAGAGTCCCCCTGCGTGACAATAATAACACCGTTAACCACGGTGAGCACCACCACTGGCACAACTGAGACTCCCAGCGTGACACTAGTACTTTATTTTATTAGTTATTTGGTTAAGTTGAGGAGTAAATGTATTAATTTAATTTTTGTTTCTAGACAATAAGAGTCAACACTTATGAATGAATCATTGTATGTATACTACAACTTACCCCACAGACAAGCTACTGCGTAGTTTTGTGGGGTTTGTCTAATCTGTATTTGCTTTTTGATTAATAAAAAGTTATTTTAAAAAAAAACTACAACAACAACTACTACTACTACTACTACTACTACTACTACTACTACTACTACTACTTCTACTACTACTACTACTACTTCTACTACTACTACTACTACTACTACTACTACTACTACTACTACTACTACTACTACTACTACTTCTACTACTACTAAAGAAAAAAAAAAATTGATAACACTTATAGTAAATTGGGTAAATGTTCATCTGGAGTACCCCAAGGGTCTATTTTGGGCCCTCTTCTGTACCTTGTTTCTGTTAATTATATGTTGAAAGTGGTAACAAATTGCTATATATACCTTTACGCTAATGACACTATTATTGTAGCAATACACAAAGTTTTAGAGATTGTAAATAAATTCCTTCAAATTGATTTCTTAAATATTCTGAGATGGTCACACGACAACGGTCTGACCATGAACTATAAACAAACTAAATCCATGCATATATATTAGCCTTTTACTAAAGTGCAAAAACTAAATATAATTTTCCATGATTATGCATGCCTGCATAAGAACTTTCGGAAGGACTGTATTTCACACAATGTCTTATGTAACTGCCAAAAAAAAAACATGGAAAATACTTTTGAGCATGAATATTTAGGTGTGGTCATTGATGGCACGTTTAAGTGGGATACGCATATTGCTTAGTTGTGTTGTAGATTAAGGTCAGCATTGTACAGTGTACGCGTCCTAAAACCCTTTGTCACCACGGGAGTTCTTGTAACGGTATACCATGCCCTGGCTGAATCTTTAATCAGATTTGGCATTTTGGCATGGGGACAAACTACCACCTCATACTTAAATAGAATAGAAGATATACAACGATCAATTTGGAAGGTGATTTATGGTAAAGATTTAAATAATTGTGAATTACTGACAGTTAAGAAACTACATTTTTATGTTTTTATATTGGCACATTACTTATCGCAAGAAAATAAAACAGTTGCAGTGCACGAACATAGCACCAGAAATAGAGGAAGATATTTAATGCTGAGTGACACAATTAACTGATATGAAGAACAAAGTGATAAATATTTGGTGCCTTTACTGTTCAATAAACTACTATGTGATTTAAAAAACCTAACAAAGTGGTCAGAGGTTAAAGACCGCATTAAAAAAATGGACTATGGAAAATGAACTATAATACTGTAATCTGTTTAAAGGGGTATTTAACCGCTAAACTCAAAAAATATATTTCATTCATGCTAACAAGTAATGAATTGAGCAATTAACAGAAAAATTATTGGGGCCACCATGACCTCCCAAAAAATTGTCAAACGTGACATTTTTGAGCTAGGTCCCATCGGCAAAAATCTCCCATAAGAAATAACATGGGGACGATCTTTATGCCCCGTGACCTTGGAGGATTTTGATCCAAAAAAATATTGGCCATTATTGACGTACTCGACAGCCTTTTCTGTAAATTCTATATATTTTGTTTTGTATTTTATTTATAATTTGGTCAAAATAAGCTGATTACCAAGATGGGGTGTGATTTTGGAATGCATATTTTTGCGTGTTTGAGGGTATATTAGGGCACAGTTTCAAGACACGATGTTATAAAGGGGCATTTTAGATTGGTACTATGCTCTAGTATCTATGTGGACCAAAAAAGAAGAAGGTTAAAGCCGATTTTGGAAATTTTCCAAAACACCAATTTTCGCCAATTTCTGGATCAAAAAAATTAAAAAATTCGTGTTAAATCACAGTTACAAGATATAATTTTTTTAACGGTCATTTAAGTGTAGTATTGTGCTATAGATCACGTGGTAAAAAATTACTTTTTGGGGGTTTTAGCCCCTTTAATGTATTGGGTTAGTGGATTTATTAATTATTTATTAGTTATTTGGTTAAATTGAGGAGTAAATGAATTAATTTAATTTTTGGTTCTAGACAATAAGAGTCAAGACTTATAAATGAATCATTGTATGTATATAACAACTTACCCCACAGACAAACTACTGCGCAGTTTTGTGGGGTTGGTCTAATCTGTATTGTCTGATTATAAAAGTTTAAAAAAACTATACTATACTACTATACTACTACTACTATACTACTACTATATACTACTACTACTACTACTACTACTACTGCTTGGCGACGTCGTCATCGGCCCATCAATAGGCAGCGACCATCTCCCACTTGTCGTTTCCTCGGATGTACTTCCTCCTCCACCTGTCCGCGAACGGTTTAAAATAGTCAAGGATTTCCATAATGCTGACTGGCGTCGGTACAGGGCTGAGATCGGACGGCTCCTCCCAGAGGAGGTTGATGCTACGTCGTGTCTGGCACTTAGGACCACTACGGAACATTTGGTGGCAGTACTGAAGACTGAAGAGGGCTGCGGCTGTTGCGGTTCCGATACGTGCGATCGACACTTACCGCCCTGCTCTACCTGGTCATATTGTTGATCTTATTCGTCAGAAAAGGAGAATTTATAATGCCTTTAAGGTTGCTCGTGATCCTGACCTCAAAACCGAATGGAACTGATTGAATGCTCTTGTTTGCCGCAGCATTGTCCAGTTCCGCGAGCTTCAGTGGACAGTCGTTTGCGAGTCGCTGGACTACAAGGACGGTTCCTCATTTTGGCGCACCTTCAAGCGTATCACGGGCCAGTCCACTCGCGCCAACGGACCCCTCATTGTCAACGACCGAGTGTGTGCGTCGTTTTCCGACAAAGCGCAGGAGTTTGCGACTTCTCTTGAGGAAGTATATCAGTTTCCCGAGGACGCAGTCTTTGATGACGTCTTCAGAGAGAGGGTCGAACTTTCTCTTGCACACCACGAACCGTTCTTCGCTTCCCATGACATCATCCCAGATGAAGAAGATCTCCACCCCGACCTCGTCCGGGATATCAGCGCGGAGGAAGTTCCGTCTGCTATACAACACGGACGGAGCTCATCGCCAGGTGCTGATGGTATCACCAGACTGATGTTTCGCCAGGTCCCTGCCAAGTTCGTCTCTCACCTCGCTACTCTCTTCTCTGGGTGCCTCAGTTTGGGCTACTTCCCTCCCAGTTTAAAATCTGCTGTCATCGTCATGATTCCAAAGTAAGGACAGCCACCAACGAATCTCGCTAGTCACCGACCTATTAGTCTCTTGAACGTTGTGGCAAAGGTTCTTGAGAAAGTGATTCACTCCAGGCTGGTTTCTTTTGCTGACCGCCTCCACATCATCCCCGAGTCACAGTCCGGCTTCCGAACAGGTCGCTGCACGACAGACCCCCTCATCAAGCTGGTGACGGAGGTTTCAGGGGCGTTAAACGATGGCCAGTGTGTGCTAGCTATTTTTCTGGAGATATCACGCGCCTTTGACAAGGTTTGGCATGACGGACTCTGTTACAAGCTGCTGCAACTAAGAGTCCCTTTTGTAATGGTGCGCTTCATCCGAGCTTTTCTCACGTGACGTCTCGCTTGTGTGCGTGTTAACGGTCAAGTATTCCGCTCGTTTACCCCTCTTTCTGGCGTGCCTCAAGGTTCCTGCCCCTCTCCCCTTCTCTACCTGATCTACTGCCACGATATTCCTTCTCCCTTGTCCTGATACCTTGCCTTAGCCCTCTATGCAGACGACACGGCCTACTGGTACAAAGGGCGCACAGCGAGAGAAGTCTTCCGCCGTCTACAGCGCCAAATTAAAGCTCTGGAAGCTTGGATGCGTCGTTGGCGTGTTTTGCCGAATTCCTTAAAGACACAGCTTATCCTTTTTCACCACCGGCACAAAACTCAGAAAATGTCTCAACGACCACTCCGTCAGTCCATCTCACTTGGGGGCGCTACGGTGTACCCTAGTCGGTCTGCCAAGAACCTTGGAGTAACCTTTACAGACATTCTGAAGGGGTGCTCGTTGCCGTGACGTCATCAACCGTGCGCGGTCGAGACTTAATTTACTCGTGATGCTTCGTGGGCGACTTTCTGGATGCAGCTTCCATACTCTACGGCACACTTATAAAACTTTCATCCGTCCCCTCTTTGAATACGCGGCCCCGGCGCTGACACCCGTCTTTGGAGGATGTCTCCAGCAATACTTCTCGCTGGAGCGAAGAATCCTTAGCCGCATCGCGCGGCTTCCTCCGATGACGCGGAATAAAGACGTGTATACCCAAACCGGCATCGGTGGTATCAGCGCTCGACTCGACACCCTCGTAGGGGCTTACGTGCAACGTCTTCACGCAGGCGGCAGGAATGAGCTTCACGACCTCGTTTCGCGTCCTCGAGCCTTCAGACCGCTACCCCGCTTCAAGTACCCTTATCCGTCTTTTGCCTTTCAATTTGTCTAACTTTATAAATGTCATGTTCTCTTGTTGTCTTTCATGTACTGTTAAACTTGTAAATCTGTAATCACTGTGTCAGGCTACCGAGGGCCACACTTGCCCTGCATTAGCCTTCCTGCCGTATGGGCAGGTAAAATACAATAAAATAATACCACTACTACTACTACTACTACTACTACTACTACTACTACTACTACTACTACTACTACTACTACTACTACTACTACTACTACTACTACTACTACTACTACTACTACTACTACTACTACCTACTACTACTACTACTACTACTAGTAGTCCTACTCCTACCTCTACAACTTGAAAATATCCTTTTTGACTGGACTTTCGTTGACTGGTATCGAGCCAAAAACCTCTTGAATTTAGATTCTGACTCGACCTCAGTTAATAATGTTCGTTACCTGACAGGTGTCGATCTTCCAGTTTACTGGATCACCGGCGCAAAACACCCTGTCAGATATAAGCTTGGCCCCGTACACATCTCTGCAGTAATCGATGTCTATTGCCTCAATGTCAGCCGAGAGTAGATCTTTGCTGGTTGTTCCCCCTTCCTACAACATATCAGCAGTTTTCTAAGCAAATTACATTTCGGTATTAAAATTTTATTGCTACCAAAGTACATTGTTTTCCAGATTGCAAATTTCTAAAAATAATACTTTAAAACAATTCTGTGAACCATTTCGTTATGAACAAAATAGTCAGACATAAAATAATGACACCGAAAGAAATAATCATGTTTATCTCAACAAATTCAAATATAAAAAAACTAAAATAACGACATAATTATTTCGGGCACTGACAACAAAAATATATTTTATAAAACAAATCTGGGCGTCGCAGCAAAGCCACTGTGCGCTAACACACTCAGGCACATTATATGCAGCAAGCCAAGCTTTACCGTTTTCTAGATGTCACCCAGCCGACATGAAACGTGATATGATCTTGAAAACTGCATTTATCTGGGGATTTGGGTTAATGATAACTCATGTCAAATTTGATAGGGGTACGAACATTCTTTCTGGGTGAAAAATGGGCTGAAACATGAGGGGTATTTAGTATTTACCGGCTAAACTCAAAAAATATTTTTCATTTAGGCTAACTAGTAATGAATTTAACAACTAACAGAAAGATAAATGGGGCTACCATGACCTCCCTAATAAATAATAATTGTCAAATTCGGTTATTTTCGAGCTAGGACCTATCGGCAAAAATCTCCCATAAGAATTAACATGGGGACGATCTTTATGCCCCTTGACCTTAGAGGATTTTGAACCAATAACTTATTGGCCATTATTGACGTACTTTACAGCCTTTTCTGTAAATTCTCCTTATATTTTTTGTAATTTGGGCAAGTGGTTCGGTCAAAATATGCTGATAACCAAGATAGGGTGTGATTTTGGAATGCATATTTTTGAGTGTTTAAGAGTATTATTTGTTCACAGTATTAAGACACGATGTTATTAAGAGCCATATTAGATTGGTACGATGCTCTTGTATCTATGGGGTACAAAAAAGAGGCACGTTAAAACCGATTAAGAAATTTCCCAAAAAAACAATTTTTTGCAAATTTCTGGTTAAAAAATTTGAAAAATTTGTGTTAAATCACAGTTACAAGATATAAGTTTTTAAACGGTCATTTGAGTGTATTCCTATGCTTTAGATTATGGTAAACAAAAAATATTGGGGTAATAGGCATTTTAAGTTATACAATTTATTTCTTACACGATGAAGTTATCCGTTTCAGTTCCAGTTTTAAGTTTTCATTTGCTATGATGAAGTTCTTCAGATGTTTGGGAGCGGTCCTTTTGCATGCAAGACAAATTATATTACATTTTAACTAATTTTTAGTAATGTTTGATAAAATATGTTATAATCGTTAAGGCTATTCCAGAGCACTCTTACCGATATTTTGAAAGTCAACGGCAAATGGCTAAAAGTTGGTTGGATGAAAGATCAACTTGAACAAAAAAGGAAAAAATAACCTTTTTTTTGGACGGGACAAAAGCTCTATTTTGGCCGTTATATGCAAATTTTGGGTCATTACGGAAATGAATGTTTTGGATGCAATATTTAATTTTTTGCTATGATTTTTTTGTTAATTTCTTCTACACACCTTTGTCTCTGGACTGAGTATGAAAGGGAAAATAATTTTCTGAAATAATGTTTGATGTAGATTTTTTTTGTCACATGGTACAAAAAAGAGTTTTGAACCGGAACACGAAAAAAATCGTTCATCAAAAGTTATTTCATAAAATTAGTTTCCCTTGTATTCAGTCCAGAGACAAAGGTGTGTTGAAGCAATAAAAAAAAAATCATAGCTTAAAATTAAATATTGCATCTAAAACATTCATTTCCGTAATGACCCAAAATTTGCATATTTTGGCCAAAATAGAGCTTTTGTCCGTCCAAAAAAAAAGTTATTTTTTTTCCTTTTTTATTAAAGTTCATCTTTCATCCAACCAACTTTTAGCCATTTTCCGTTGACTTTCAAAATATCGGTAAGAGTGCTCTGGAATAGCGTTAAAATACCCTTATTAGCATAATAATTATGGTTTTCATTCATTCATATCATATACAGTTTAAAACGTATTTACAAAGAAAGACCACTCAAAAAAACTTATCACATAAGTGCAATCACAATAATGAACTATATTAATTAAGTAGTTTGAAATATAGTAACATTACAACAACAATGTATTAGTTACACAATAATTTTGTTAACAAATTCAAAATGGATATATAATGGAAATTTAAATTGGAACAAAAGAAAACTTTGTTTCATTCCTCTATATCATATTTGGCAGTCATACAACATTTACTAACTTGTATGTATAAGAACTCACCAATGTGCGACCCCAACCAATCACTTTGGCAGCGTCACCTTCTACAAGATACATGTCTTCTGTGCAAAGTGCGATGGGTTTCACTAACGTGGTGAACTGTATTTTAATTGCCACCTGCAACAAATAAACAGGCGCGTCATTTACGTGAGTGATTCATTATCCATTATCCATAACTATATTGCTAACAGATCTTCGATTGGCCAAGTAATAACGTAGTGCTACAGTCTGAATGTATAAAGCTATCACGTTAGACAACGTAAATAATGTGCATTTGAAAAGCAAATTTACCTACCTCTGATGGTCATAAAATATTGTATGTTAGAAATGCCCGGTTAGTGGTTACAGTTTCGCGTGGACGTGGAATTTCACCACCAGACTGTTTTTGAGTGGAAGTGGAAGATACTAGGAAAACGCTCAGTTGGACGCGTTGTTGAGCGAGCTCCGGTACGTGCAACACGACCCGAGTACGACATTCCCATAATGTTACATACCAATAAGTCTTTAAAGGTCTTGACCGATTTAGCTGAAAATTTGTAAAATAGGAGAGAATGGATAAAATCCACCGCCATCTAGAGGACCTTGACATCATTTCTTTGGGAAAACTATTTTTTACTTCTATGTGGCAGTACATAGTGACCAGAATTCTTGTGCGTTTTTTCGTTGCCATGGTAACGTTACTTTTGTTAAAATGTAATTTCTATCTACACTACTTATCGGATCAAAATAAAATTAACATATTCGTGACCGGACGGACATTCTAAATGATTTGGCTACCTCAGATTTTGTCGCCGTTTAGTTTAAAAAAAAAACTTTAGATTAACTTTAATGTAACTTTTTAACTTTTAGAACGATTTTGCCACAAAACTAATGGCATTCAATCGGGAACGAAGCTTGCGTATGGTCAAAATTTCAACTCGATCCGAGCCTCCGTTCGACCGCTATCATGAGCCAAAAAAGCTGCTCGACTTTCCGTTGCCATGGTAACAGTACTTTGTTATAATGTAATTTCCATCTACACTACTTATCGGATCAAAATAAAAATAACATATTCGTGATCGGACGGACATTCTAAATGATTTGGCCACCTCTAGATTTTGTCGCCGTTTAGTTTAAAAAAAAAACTTTCGATTAACTTTAATGTAACTTTTTAACTTTTTGAACGATTTTGCCACAAAACTATACAGCAACCCGCCTAGGTGGTATGTACATGTGTGCAAAATTTCAGGTCGATCAGAGAAACGGTGCGACCTGTACCGAAGCAGTAACAGAAAAAAAAACAGACATTCGAGCCATAAGAGTCAAATGGAGACGCTCGCTACGCTCGCTCAATTATATATTATTATAAAGCGGATCATCAGCCAGTTATTAGTTTAGTATGATTGCGGTAAAAAATATATATTATAAATAAAAATAAATAAAGCTTTCTCTTTGGCATCCTATTGCAATGGACAGCCGTACTAGAACAGTAAAATATTCTCGTACAATATAGGATCCTCTCTAATATACCTCAGAAGTCAGTCAATCATCGTTGTCGTCATTATCCTCTGTGGTCCTTCTTCAACTTCTTTGGTAGGTTCTTCACAAGAACACCACACGTCTTAACAGCGAAGCTTCAGTGATTTGCACTCACATTTATTGTAGAACATAGCATTTACATGATATCAATTATTCCAACACCGTCTCAAGGGCTGACTTTGTGGCAAGTTATTGGATAGCAATCGATCCAGGATCCAGGCACCAGCCAAATCGAATCGGAGAGGGTAGATGGATCGTCTGGATTAGGACAAAGATTTGCCAGATACCTGCTTGCTAGTTTTACGTCTCAATGTGAAACCTCAAATTGAACGACATGGGAGGTAGAAGAATAGGATCGTCGTTGTTTCCTAGATAAAACAATGCTATCGAAAGAAAATAACATCGTTTGTTTTTCAAATACAAATAATTCTGCTAGCACGCTGTACAAATTTTTCTTTCATAATTTTTGATGCCTTATCAAGATTTTGATGGGATTCTTTCTTTCTACATTTCCCCAAAACGGATGATCAGTGTCACATTCTATATAAAAGCATAGAAGCTTAGGATGAGCTTTTAAAACATCGCTGAGTTGAATCTCATCTGGTAGTTTGTACCGTTGAACCACATTGGTTTAAGCAATGATTCCGTATTTATTCTGTTTTCCCAATCGCATGTATATTTTGCATCCGATTTCATGCAAGGTAGCAGGAAACAGAAGTCAAACATAACATCTCTTGCCTTCTGCGTGAACAACAACAGCTTCTATGTTATGACCAATTGTGCGGCATGTCCGGCAGCCCAGTCACAAGACAGCTTCAAGCGTCGAAATATCCTATATCGATAGGTTTGATTTTCTACACATCACAACCCAGTGTAGATCCAGTAAAAAAAATAGCTATTCTGCCAATCATCGAAATGCCACCACGAGCACTTACCACATGTTTGCAATTCTGCATTTAAAAACAATATAAGTCGTGGCTTTTGTGTTGACTTGTGAGGGGGTTGGTAGGTATTAGCACTACGAACTTTGAACACTATGGAATTTTCGGATTTTGTATACCAAAGTTATTAATATCACGTTCTGATTAATAACAATCAATCAATATTATGGAAATAATAATAAATAAATAATTTGTAAAGGAGTGGTAGTTCAGGGCGTAAGGGCGTAAGAGCCTTCTGACGTATGAGAAACTTTGCTTTTTGGCTTTTGCATACCCAAGTAAGAAATTTCACGTTGCAACACTATCAAAACACATTTGATTGTAACAATCAAAATTTAGAATATTATATTTGCACGGGGTGGGGTTGGGGAGGGGGTTAGAGCTATCGGACGTCTGGGAAACATGCATTTTTGGAATTTAAGCTGTAAATGTTCCAAAGGTTCGTCAAAACCATTGGCGTTTTTTCAAGGGTTGGGAAATTTGGCCAGGTTACCTGTATCAAATGTCGGTTCTTGGGGTCTAACTAATATTACCAATGGTATACACAAAAAAAAAAATTAGGCCCTACTTCTTAAACAATAAATCAACATTTGATTTGTTTTTGTGTTGTGTATTCTTGATGGTGGTGATGAATATTAAACCTTTATTTTAAACAGTTAATTAAACGAGGGAGCGGAGCGACTGAGTGTCTCCATTCAACTCAAACGGCTCTCATTCTGTGATTCTGAGTGTCTGTACGTCGAAAATCAGCCGAACCGCTGAACAGATTGCGCTGAAATTATAAACAGACATCCGGCACGAGTTTACTGAGAACTGTTACAAAATCAATCAGCTAGATCCATTGCGATTTAATCCCTGATTTTTTAAAATATCGATACCATTTGTTTAGTAGCAGCTAGCGGGACAAACTCTACGTGTCTGCCATGGGCCCATAGCATAGTGGTAAGCATAGAGCCACCGCACGGAGGGTTGGGGTTCGATACCCGTTAGTTTTGAACTTTTTTTATATTTTTACACCTACATATTATTTTTGAGGGATGTGAAATGGGAAATAAAAATTAGGTGATTTTGTTTTATCTTGGAAATTTGTTAATGTTTCACTCTTATACGTTTTGAACACGATTCGCATTTTGAATGTTCAATTTAAACTAGGAAAACGCCAAAGTCGATGTTAAACGAGTGTGTGAGCCAAGTGTTGAGTACCTGGGAACATCGCCTTTTCTCCCATATACCTAAGGCACGATCTAGCCCAGTATGGGGAATGATACCGGGTACTATACACATGGCTCACTCACTCGTTTAACAACGACTTTGGCGTTTCCCTAGTAAGACGAAGGAGCGTAGCGACTGAGGATTTTCCATTCAAGAAATATGGCTCTTCCGTGAGTCTGTGTGTCTGTACGTCGAAAATCAGCCAAATCGCTGAACAGATTGCGCTGAAATTTTAAACAGACATCCGGTACAAGTTATCTGAGAACTGCTAACAAAATCAGCTAGATCCATTGCGATTTAAACCTACAAGAAATAATAAATTGAGAAATAGGCTGCCAATGTTTAGAAAGTATTTTAACGACAATGATTTTGATATTGAATTTTTTTTGTTATTCGCTTGGCCGTGAAATGCCGTGCCCATGCAAGGTTTATCAAATGTTGCACGTCAAGGTACCCTCAAATTCCGTTCGTAGATTGAGTAAACCTTGCAATATTTTCACGTATTTCGTACTGGCTATGTTTACCATAGTAGGCCCTATTGCCACAGATGATGGACTACACTGCGTTATATGCATTTCAAAACATGTTTATTAATTTTTTATATACTAGGGAAACGCCAAAGTCGTTGTTAAACGAGTGAGTGAGTGAGCCAAGTGTTGAGTACCCGGGAACATCCCCTTTCCTCCCCTATACCTAAGGATCTAGCCCAGTATGAGGAATGATACCGCGGGTACTCAACACATGGCTCACTCACTCGTTTAACAACGACTTAGGCGTTTCCCTAGTTATATAAATTGAACATTTGAAATGCGAATCGTATTCAAAACGTATTATCGTGAAACATAATAAATTTCCAAGATAAAACAAAATCACCTTAGTTTTATTTCCCATTTAACACCCATCCAAAATATAATGTGGGTGTAAAAATATAAAAAAGTTCGAGCCAACGGGTATCGAACCCCAACTCTCCGTGCGGTAGACTAAATGCTTACCTACAGGCCATGCAAGCCACGTGGAAATTGTCCCGCTAGCTGCCACTAAACAAATGCTATCGATATTTTAAAAATCACATTTTTATTTATTGTAGGATTAAATCGCAATGGATCTAGCTGATTTTGTTAGCAGTTCTCAGTAAACTCGTACTGGATGTCTGTTTAAAATTTCAGACCAATCTGTTCAGCGGTTCGGCTGA
Source organism: Sweltsa coloradensis (assembly GCA_024449915.1). Lineage (NCBI taxonomy): Eukaryota > Metazoa > Arthropoda > Insecta > Plecoptera > Chloroperlidae > Sweltsa > Sweltsa coloradensis. Next base: position 256,709 of record JAMZAV010001618.1, on the reverse strand, counting down.
TTTTCGACGTGCAGACAGACAGACAGACGGACAGAATCACAGAATGAGAGCCGTTCGAGTTGAATGGAGACACTCGGTCGCTCCGCTCCCTCGTTTAACAATCCAGGAATTATAATTTTTTCCCGACCAGGGGTTTGAACCCATGTCTACCACATTTCGGTTACAAGGGCGCTTTAGCCAACTGGACTAGGGAAACGCCAAAGTCGTTGTTAGACGAGTGAGCGAGTTATGTGTTGAGTACCCGGGAACATTTGCATTTAAGTTTGATAATATTCGTAAAAAAATAAAAGGGTATTTAAGTTTAGGTCATAGTTTAAGGCTGGCCATAATGCTCCACTGTAGCCTCTGATAGGCTAGGGAGGCCTAAGGTAGGGGGAAGAAAAGGAATGTAACCGGGTACTCAACATATGGCTCACCTACTCGTATAACAACGACTTCGGTGTTTCCCTAGTTATAAGACACGATACAAAAAAATAAGCTTATACTTGATAAGACGATTTGAGATGGGGACGCCAAAAAAGACGTGGGTTTGTAGAAACTGCTTGCTCCGTGAAGTCGTCTTCTTCTGGGCGTGGCCTACTACAAAGATCGAAATTTAATCGAAACTATTACTATCGATCTCGCAAACATCGACTATGCGACCTGGACCCCGATTCTATAACTCTGACCGAGCTGGACCCGGGCGTTTTCTACTCGGCTGTTAGTGATCGACCTGGTTGAGGTCGATCGTTGCGATATAATCCGTGACAACCGAGTCCGGCTCGGTCGTTAGCCAAAATTTGTTAATGTTTTATATGTATAAATGGTGGATGATAAGCCTTGGCCTAGACGTAAACACAACGACATTATTAACTTTCTCAAACGAATAACAATAGTATGCTCAAAGAAAACCTACCTTTAGTAAGGGCCTACCCCTAAAAGTCCCGTGCGTTCCCCTTTTTCATGAAATTATACCATTTAAATCCAATTTCCCCCCGATTGGAAATAATACACATATTTATTATTTATGTCATTTCACAGCTTACCAAAATGGTTTCTACTACAGGACTTGTAATGAATGGAATGCTCTTCCTTTGGAGTTAAGGGAGGTTTGCTCGTTAGACTCTTTTAAATCTTCCCTAAGCACACATGTTTTTGCATTACAAAGTTAATTCTGCAGTTTCTTTTTACTGATTCATTTTTATAGTAATTCATTGAAGTGTATATTTATTTACTTATTTTCTATATTTTATAGGTTTACTAATGATTGTAATAATGTTGTTATCTTTTATTATATTTATTGTTATAAGGTTGGCAGTCACCAAGTGTGTTTGGAGCTCTGCTCTTTTCTGCCATCCTTGTGATACATTTAAACAATGAATGTGTTACGGAACAAATAATAAAATAAAATAAAATAATAAAATAAATCAGAAGTTAAAAAACTTCTGACTTTAGCGGGAATCGAACCCTGGACCTTCTGCATTGGAAGCAGATACACTAACAATAAGACCAACGAGCCACACAATAAGACACAATAAGAGTTTATGTTTGTTTTTTTTATTTTTTTATATAAAAACGAAAAAAGCGTAAAATTGCGATTTTCATATGAAATAATTTTTTGATTGCGCTCAAAGTCCACACGAATATATTAATTATATAAAATTAATTTTTGTTAAAAAATCATTACAATCGGATAAAGGAAGTAGGTGTTATAGGTCGAAGAAATGTTTGAAAAATCGAAAAAAAATCGTAAAAATGCGATTTTCATTTGAAATAATTTTTCGATTGCGCTCAAAAACGTGCTAGTTCTAACTTCAGAGATTTCGATGGCCTCCAGAAAATTGTATCACAATTGGAGTATTGGTTTAGCCGGAATCGGATTAACAAACACTTAAAAATACAAACAGGAAAAAATAAATAAAAAATAAATAAATAAAAATATTCCGGATTTTTTTCTTCGGTGTAGTGGATTGAACTCTTCGCTTCGCTCGCTACGCTCATCAATTATATTACCAAGCGTGTCTCGCAGGCCATAGTAATGGGAAAACTTAATCAATTTAAATACCATCAGTATAACACATGGCAGCTCAAAGCACCAATTACGCTCATCCAACAACGCGCCTGAAAAAGCGTTTGCGAAGCTTCCGAGTTGTAAATAAAGTCAGCCTGTCGAAAAGAAGTGGAATTTTTCAAAATTATTGCTACATAATAAAAAACTTATTTTCCCACCTAAGAACAGTGTTAAATTCAATTAATTGTTAAATAACATTATTTCATGTTACACAGTTGATGCTAAGAAAAGCTACTATACTAGAGCCAAATGACAACCAACTTAGATGAGCAGTTGAACACAGATATCACATTGCTTTTCCTTGCAAAAAAATAAAAATGCTCTCTATATATTTATGAATTCATAATATGACAGCCCATATTTATAAAACACAGGAGGCAAATATCAAGTAAATATTTTGTTATTATTGTCTATGATCTTGTTTTAAATTAGTCCTTCATTTAGAGTGAAAACCACTCTCCGGAAAGCGGGAAAGTAGCAACGTATGTCATTCAATTCACAAAACCCCAAGAAAGAATAGTTCACTTGTTGCTAATGATCTAGATTCAGCGTTTTTGCGTCGCGACGCTTTAAAGATGGCCGACGTCGTTTTTTTTATGCACGCGCATCGGAAGAAGAAACGGCATGTATCTAATAATCTGTTTGTCCGATTTGGCTGAAATTAATTTTATTCTCTTCACAATTTAATTTTCAGTGTGACTGTACAATATAATTTTGATATTCAAACCATTATATATTATGTGTTTAAATACAATATGTACATCAAAATCATATATTTTTCACTTTGTAGTCTTTTCGATTGGTACCAGAGGTATAAATTCACAGAATAATTTTTTTGAATGTACATTATAACACTTTAATATGTTTTAACAACATGGCTATCTTGAAATTTCATTTAAAAAAATATTTTATATATTTTTTAAAATTTAAATTATTCGGTGTGTCTTTCTAGGATTGCCGCCTAGCTGCGTTGGCGCATGCCAACCGATGGGTAAATTACTCACTTGGGCTAGACTTTTGTGGAAATATCTTCACAATAACAAAAGTAAATACAAATAAATAGTATATTATATATTTTAATAAATATTAGCCAATATATATCATTATTTAAGATTTTAGGCTGGGTGGTATCAACTCTCTAGGTTTCTAGGGGTTGTTATTACGCATAACGCTAAGATTTAGGTGGTGGTGCATTGCGCGGTTGAGCATTCTTAATAATTGTTGTCAGGGGGAGACGCTTGGTGCCGTGTTTTGTTTTTTTATCCAGATAATGTATTGATACAGATATTTTGGACGAGCGAAGCAAAGACTTCAATTTCACAGACCACCCAAGAAATAAGCTCTTTTTTCTGTTTGTTTGCGCTCACCGGGCAATCGGCATAATGTGCGATCTTGATGACAATTAGAGGAAACCTTCGAAATCTCTTAACTTAACCCTGCCGCGTTTTTGGTTACAGCCGAAGAAATATTTCTCATGAATATTGTACTTTTACGATTTTTTCGATTATCAATTCGATATTTTCGTGATATTTGGCCCACGGCAGAGCAAACGGCTACTCCGATCTTGATGAAACTTCATAGTATAGTTTGAAATCATTAAAGTTAGATATGTTTTGATTTTTCGGACATTTAAAGAATTTTTTTTTTAACCCACATCTTGTCTGGTAAATGAAGGACTACCCACACAGCACACACATATCCCACGAATATCCTATGAATATCCATGAATAAAATGTGTATATTCCAGGGATATACTATATACAGCATTTTATTTCAATGGCATGTCCGGCGAATGTGCAAATGTCACGATATTCATCTACTGTGGACCTCCCAGATATATTCTACTGGATATTCTCTGAATGTACCATCAATACCCACGTTTCGTATGTAGGATATACATGGGACATACCATGTAATCGGTGTATGACCATAGCATGTTTGCTCAATATACAGAATAATATATACTTACGAACAGAGTAGACTTATTGATGGTTTATGAAGAATATACGTAGGATATACATGTGACATTCTATGTCATCTGTGTATGACTATGTGATGTTTGCTCAATATACAGATTATATACTCAATTGCGGCCGAGATGTGTAAAGTTGCTTATTATTGTGTATATCTAGGACATAAAGTGGACTTACTATGTAATGCGGTATTTAAAAAGCATATTCTACGTATCTTAATATAGGTTATTTGCAAATATCAATGAATAGAGAAATAAGTTTTTTATACACGTGTATGAAACGTTGTTGGGATATGCTGTGGATGTACATGCCAATGCTATGGATATTCTCTGAACATACCGTAAGCTCCAATGCAGTATATCGTTTTGAGGATATACCTAGTATATTCCTGAAATATCGTGGATGTTAATTTCACTTTGAAATCCAAAATGGGATATCCCGTCAATATCGTGTGCTGTGTGGGTAAATGGGTGGTACACTCGTTGGAGAGACTTTAACACTTTTCCGATCTGCCTAAACTACATAATTGAACCAAGCTATTTTTCTTTTGGACCGGTTTTTCCCCTCAAAGTTTAAAGCTACCGATCTCGTATTTGGGATGTCTTTGCTGTTATCAGGGGAAAAATCCCTCTCTCAGCTTGTTCGGACGATTGATCCCATAGTCTTTCTTGTAAGTATACCATCGGTCGTCTGAAATTACACGAATTACCAGTCTTCTTACCCTTATCAAACATATGTCGGCATATGTTGTCGACTTATTGTACTCGTAATGCTTAATCGTTTGTGCTACAGGGTAAACGGTTCCTCCGGTGCCCTTTAGCGTCGTCCCCGCACGAAGCTTCATAGTAGACGTAGAATAACCACAACAATGAGCCGCACACAACACCCACCAACTGCTGATGACCGAGGCTCCACATGCGAGGTTACCATTTATCTCCAGACCCATCTGGAATAAGAAAGACTTGAGTCTTGACAACAATATGCGGCACACAAATAAATATAAGAGGTTGCCATCTGCAATAGGGAACCTTAGTGGGCGTTGTCCGGTTCTCTCCGGTCAGCGTGGTATAGGCGATTAACCCGTGCTAAATGTTTCGTAAGCGATAGCGCGAGAACCCGACCACGGACCGGAATTATATTCATACTGTAAGAAACTATAATCTTTCCTCTTTGCGTGGATATACATAACTCTGCTCTATCACAAATATTAATGACATTTGTTTTGAGTTGAAGTGAACTCTACATTTACACTGTTGCCAAACCTTCCAAACTGCTCATGAAAAAGCACGTAAAAACATTTTTGTTCGTGGCATCAGCATAACATTTGGTATCCGACTTGCTTTGTGGCTACTGTGAGGTCACTGGGTTGTACTAGATTATACATTACTAATAAAATATCCTTTAATGTGCCAACAAAATCTTGAATACGAAGTACATTTAGCAACCATGGACAGGCGCGTGGTATGCGAGGATGCCACAGCTGCACACAACGTGGCTGCGCCTCGCTTAGGTTGCCGCTCAGTCAGAGTACATTTGCGACAGCGCGGAAACATGGGTCCATTTAACTCATAATAGTTTGAATTTAGAAAGCGTCATCGAGCAAAGTAGAACGCCATCATCTTCTTTACAAAATTATGCATCTTGTGATGTTTTTGGTTTAGATTTCTTTTGCGCGAGTCAAAAAATACGGCGAGTTACATTTTCGTACCATGCTAATTCTTATGGGCGCTGAGACCAGAGAGAACCAATTTCCTTCCCGCCTTCAAAACTTAGGTTCCCTATAGGAGGCGTAAGCGGGATGGTGGTGGGTGGAAAATGTGTTAATCGTATTAGTGGTAGTTTAAAAAATGTGTTATTATCTTACAAAATTATTATACAATTATTTGGTCGGTTCAATTCGCTACGTCGATTATTTATTTACATTTAACATTTTATCCCAAAATTCTAGCCCAAACAGTCTCCTGCAGCCAGTGATTTTGTGTACACGATTCACACGAATCACCACCCTCCACAAAACAGAGTGTTATTAACACGCTAGTAACCCGAGCTCACAAAATGTCAGACGAAGCAAGTTAAGGAAGATATAATGTTGTACTCAGAAAAGCATTACTAAACAATGGCTACAGGAAAGCAACCATCTACACGGTTTTTATAATATAGTGCCTCAGAGACATGAGATCAGCATGTTCTAGGCTGTAACTCTGACAGAAAGGTAGACACGTCGACCATCAGAATATCGTAATAGTTAAAATCAGAATGGGCAACGCCAAGCATGGTGAAATAGTCAAAATTTTGTTTAATTGCTTTTTCATTTATGTCCGATAAATGCAGTAGCATAATTTACCGCAGGAAAATGTTTAAATTGTAGGGGGTTCGGGGGTGGATTATATTGGAGACCATATTGACGCGGTGAAAACTAATGCTTAAAAAGGTCCACCAAAAAGGAGTTTGTAGGGAGTAGGGGGTGGTTTCAGTAAGTCCCTATTGGTGCGGTTAAAAATTTGCAGTTAAAAAGGACTTTCGACCGAAAAGGAATTATGGCTAAGGGGTGATTAACATTTGGGCCCCTACTGGCATGTTGAACAATTTGTGCATAAAACGGACTTTAGCATAAAACGGAGTTAATAGGGTACATTTGGGACCCTAATGACGCACTGATAATTCTTTTAAAGAGGACTTTCTTTCGGAAAGGTGTTAGTAGGGGGTTAGTGGGTGATGTTCATGTGGGCACCTATTGGAGTGTTAAACAATTTGTGCATAAAAAGGACTTCAGCGTAAAACGGAGTTTATAGCGGGTAAGGGGGTGGTTTACATTTGGGCCAATAATGACGCCGTGTTAATTTTCGTTTAAAGAAGACTTTCTTTCGGAAAGGCGTTAATAGGGGTTAGGGGGTGGTTATCATTTGGGCTCCTACTGGCAGGGTGAACAATTTGCGCTTAAAAGAACTTTTGCCAAAAGGAGTTTGAATAGGGTGTTTTGGGGATGGTTTACATTTGGGCCTCTATTGATTGAAAAATTATTTGCTCATCTTTAAGGACTTTTAATAGAAAAAAAAGTTGTAGGGGGTTAAGGGGAACAAGTTGCGCCCGGAAAGAAGTTTGTAGGGAGTCAGTTGGACTCACCATACTTATAATATACTGATAATTCACACGTATCCTTTCGTTTGTCCAATGTATCCCAAATTCAACACAAGAGTAGCCTAGTCGACCATATTAACTGAATAACTGCACCAATAATAATCATAACATTCAAAATTAGCAACATCCGCGAGGGCGAAATAGTCAAAATTTTAGAAAATGTATTTTATATTCTGTCGGAAGCATTTTGGCGCATGTGAGAAGTGCATCACATCTCGCAAAAAATTGTCCAATGCTATAGTGATTTTCTTTGGGATGGGCTGTGGTGAGGTGAGGTAAGGTCGAATTTTTTTTATTTGGGAACCACGTCCAAGGCTATGGTCCCGAACTGCGATCAGTTCCACGTGGCCAAAATCTTTTTTGGAATTTCTCTAATTAGAGGCGCAAGAATTTGGGAATCCAAAAATCCCTATTTTTTTATCCCTTCCGCAATAAGTGTTCGATCCCGGCCATCTCAACCTCTAATGAACCGGGCGGACGAGACAAACAAAATGGCCTATCGGAAAAGCGTCCAAGAATAACATTTGAACCGGATTTTTACAAAAGACGCAAAATTGTCGTGATTTTGATAATTCTTTTTCTTGCGACTTATCGGCGACGGGACGAGTCAGAGGTGATGTCCCGGACAAGCGTCCCAGAAATAACCTTTGTCCAGGATTCTTGGAAAAAGTTCGGGAACGGACGAGACAGAACGAAATGGCGACCCAAACCGGGGCGTCACGGAAGAGCGTCCCCGGAAAAAAATGTTCCGGATTTTGGAAATTGTGCGGGAAGGGACCCGAGCGGACTTATCCAAAGGCGTCCCGGAAAAGCGTTTTGGGAAAAAAATGTTGCGGATTTTCGAAAAACGAGGGGACTGACCCAAAAGGACACGAATGCGGCGTCCAGGTAATGTATGACCGGAAAAAAGTGAACCAAAAGGACGCAGAACGGGCTGAGGGGAGCTAAAAATATATCAGATCAGTTACAAATGGCTTACCAGAAAAGCGTCCCGAAAAAAACATATGTACCGGATTTTTAGAAAACGCATAAAAATCTCCCGACTTCAATGATTCTTTTTCCCTCGACTTTGGAGTCAGGTGTTGCCGGAAAAGCGTCCCATAAATAAAATTTGACCCTGATTTTCGAAAAAAGCGCGATAACGGACACGAAAGGACGATACAGAACGAAATGGCGGACCGCAAAAGTCCTGCGGCGTCACAGAAAAGCGTCCCGTAAATAACATTTGTACCGGATTTTCGGAAAAAGTGCGGGAACGGACCCGAAAGGACGAGACAAACAAAATAATGTACCAAAAGAGATTCCTGGAAAAACGTTATACCGTATTTCTTCAAATTGACGATTTCGAAAATTCTTTCTTTCTCTACTTCAGGGCAACGGGACGAGCCCTTAGGCATCCCTTCCGAAAAAAAAAATCGGTTTTGATTTTCGATAACTGACCCGAAAGAGTGCGGAACGGATGAGGGGAACCCGAAAATATTTCGGACCAGTCAAAAATGGCATACCGGAAAAGCGTCCCGGAAAAAACATTTGTTTCAGATTTTTACCAAAGGCGTAAAAATGTCTTGATTTCGAAAAAACGCAGCTGCAGGGCGGCGGAACGTGTCCGGCTGCGCCCCGGAAAAGCGTCCCGGGAAAACAGTTGTTCTAGTTTTTTGCTGACCCAAACTGACCCAAAAGGACGCAAACGCATCGTCGCGGGAAAGTTTCCCGAAAAACATTTTTGTCCCAGATTTTTAAATTAAAAAAATTAAAAAATTAAAAATTAATAAAAAAAATGACAGAACTAGCCCGGAAGATCGTGAGACGGGACACGAGGATCGAGCGAACAATAAATATTCGAAAAACGCTTCGCGACAGGTGGTAAACGGGTGAAAAAAAACGCCGGTGAGTAGCCGATTTTGTATGACAGCTTGTTTGGCATTGGGAAAGCCTCTTGTACCTGCATGGTAGAAACCGGAGTAAATGCTGAAAGACGGAGACGGGAATTGTGCAAGGTCGCGTCCGTCCGCAGGGGAAGGAAACGGAAACTTATTGCGGCGAGGTGACTCCTTGGCCGGAGTTGATCTGTCAGGCTCGGCCGTGTCCAAACCCCACGGGCCAACCAAGACGCAGCGAAGAGACGAGGCATGGCGGAGTCTCCACGCAGCGTTTGGGGAGGAGTTTGGAGGGGATTACCTAGTTGGGTTGTTTACATTTGAGCCCCTATTGGCGCAGTGAAAAATAAGAGCTCAAAATATACTTTTTGCGTTTAAGGTGTCCGTGGTTTGGGCACTAACGGACCTGCTTCGGGCGTATCGGCAGATGAAGGTTGACTCCGTGTCAGTACGATTTCGTCGAAACTCGACTCGAGGGTGAGGCAGTTCACCAAGGGCATAAACAAACCATCAAATTAGAAGCGGGAAACGCCCAGGGGGCAGATGGTCGAAATTCGTAAAAGGCAATCATAGCATTTCAAACGTGCCAACTTTGGTCGGAAAGCGAGTTCCCCCGTAACTCGAGCATCGTTTGCCCGATCGACACGTGTCTCGGACCGGCACGGAAGGATCGGGAGTAAAGACCGAAATACGGTGCAGGGAAATGTGCAAGGTCGCGTCTGTACGCGGAGGCCAGGAACAGAACCCAATTGCAATGCGGTGACGTCTCAATCAAAGTCGATCTTCGGGGGCGATTCCTCGGCCGTGCCGTTGACATCGCCACGACCGCGTCCTGACCACACGGGACACGCGGGTCAAGACGAAGAGACGAGGGACGCCACGGCCTTTGCGCAGCGTTTCGCGGCTACGAAGTTTTCCAACTACGTGGTTGAGCGACTTATCTATTTTTATAGTTAATTTGCTGTTGACCATTTTTCAATACGGTCTCTATTATATTGTACCATTTGTAAGGGTTTGTTTAAATAATCCTAACAAGCTAGTTAATTAATCAACAAATACACCAAATATTTCCTACTTTGTTGTCCATACTAGTGATTGATCTTGATAAACAAACTCTTGCAAAAAGTAATGTGCTAAAATAAACAGTAACATGTAGTTTCTAAACTGTTTGTTACTCACAATTTTAAAAACCTTTAACATGAATCACATTTCGAATTGATCGTTGTAATTCTTATATTTTCTTTCAGGTTGAGATATTTACTCTGACCCCATTCCAAAATGCAATATCTGATTAAAGATTCAGCTATGAAATGGTATACCGTTACTAGAAGGTATGAGGATGCTTACACAGTACAATGTTGATATGCATTGCTTTATTTTTTAATTTAGCAGTAATAGTACGTGTTTAAATGAATGGCTTTAGAGAAGGTATTTCGATGTTATATTAAATTTTGTATTATACAGTTCGGTATGTTATCATCACGTTGCGATATTGTTGTAATCATTTTAGAATAAAAATTAACCCTTTTTAAGAAGCGAGGGAAGCAGGGGAGTCAATCGCCCCTACCGCCCACTGAACACATTGGCAAATCTGATTAGTTCTGGAACGGAAGGTAACGCACACGGTATTCACAATGCGCCTCACGATACTCACTAAAAAAGGTACATTGCCAGTCTTGACGCCTCCAACGATTCTGTTGCCACCAATTTTGTGAGTGGAAGCGTTTGCCACAGCTGTTTTCTGTGTAGTTTTCTCTATTGTAGGGGGCTGTGACGTAGAGTTCGATGTAGGAGACACCGCTTTGCCCTCTCTTGGCTGTATTGTGGCGGTATCAATGTCACAAGCTACGAGTAGTAACAATACGAGACAACACTGATTACTTTGCTAAACGTTCAATTTGTAACGTCAGTAAGAACATTTTACTACTTACTTCCAAAAATTAGACATAGACTGATGACGATTGTGAACATTTTCTTGTAACCGTGGAACTTGATGCCTCAGGTCTGTAACAGTATAGGTGTCTTAGCTTTCCCATCATATTGCATTATTTGCTTTTAACTATCAGACGATTCTATTTGTTAAGAAATTGTGGTGCTTTTAAATATTATAGATTTCGTTCAATATACACTATACAATAATATGTTCATCAAACACAGTAAGAATCACTCTTTTTAAACCATAACTCACGTCTTCAACCAGAACCTCATTTTGTTTTGGTATTGGAATAAATTTTTAGAACACATAATTTCAATAATGTTCTCTCGATTTCATATTTAAATTAATTTGAATTTATGTATTAATAATAACAATTGTCATCATAAATAAATTAATTGCTGTGAAAGTGTGTTGCCTTACTGTGGACGATAAAAAGTTTTGGACTTTTCCTAAAACATTTGTTAGGCATAATTATGTAGTCGATAGCCAAGCCGATCAAATAATAATTTAACATACCCCATCTTCGTTCTAGTCTTACTAAATTTGTTTCACATAAGACAGAAAACATGCATTATTGCTTACTGCAGCTACAGAATTGCAATTCAAGTCAAACGAGACTTCTTCTGAGATTTTGTGGGCACGCTAAAAACCAACAATCGCTAAACCGATGGTGCTGAAATTTTAAACTGACATCCGGTATCAGTTAAATGAGAACTGTTAATAAAATCAGCATAATCCGTTACGATTTAAACAAAAAAAAATATGTTCATAATGAGTAGCATTTAATTTAACTACAGTTTTATACAAAACCTTAAAATTCCATAGCGGCCGTTCACGGAAACTTATTGCTAATTGACGGCCTCAATTTTATTGGCATTTTCATGTGTTTCCCTATATGTCTGTCAAATCAGCTGTGAGCCCGAGCCTACACAATGGCCGTGTAGGCCCTACTCAATTTTGGTATTTACAGCTATTCAAGTGATCCAGACCTCTTTGTACCATAGCAATATTGTGTAAGCTTAATTTTTAGTCAAAACATATCTTGATCAATATTTATGTTTTTTTTTAAATTATCTTTTCGTGATTAGAATACCCTAATATAAAACTCGCATTTTATAGGCTTACTGGTAAAATACTTGCAAAAACAGCTGTAAAATGCTGTGTAAAGATAAACTCTAAATATGACCTAATAATGTTTAAATAGGCCAGACAAAATTCGTGTTTTAACACGGAAAAGATTAGTTGACATTTTGCTTTGCCAGTAAAATGGCCGCCGTCCCGCGTTGACCTACTATGGTTGTGTTCCGTAAAGGCGACCGGTCGACCATTGGTCGAACATTCTGGGCTCGACTGAGGATTGCTATTTTCATTGCTTCACTCAACGTCTGATTTTTGGGGACTGCTTGGCAACGGAATGGTACGTGCTACTACCAGGCCGTGTTTAAAAATTGTGATATCTCGTTAAAATATTACATAAATCATATCATTTACTAATTATTGAACACATGAATGATTTATTGTCTACCCATGTGTAGTTACAGGAACATTGTCGGTAGTGCACATTATTCCATGATTTTTCATGAAAGAATTTGAAATAACCGCGCTTTCCTCAAAGACCAGCCCACGACCGGTATAAAACTATGGGCTTCTTGGTCTCGATCACAACAATCATGTTTTGAATGTCAGGCGGTGAATGCATTGCTGTGACCAAGGTGTATCAAATCTTGCACGCTCAAGGTTCTTCAAAATTTCGCTGGGAGATTAAGTGAACCTTGCAATCTTTACACGTATTTCGTACTGGTTATATGTGTTACATAGTTATGTAGGTACCCGGGTATGCATTTCCAAACATGTTCTATAATTTCTTTGGTACAACCCAGAAATTACGAAATCTATCCCGACCGTTGTTTACCCGGTCTCCCACATTCCGGTTATAAAGGCGCCTTAGACTACTAGACTAGGAAACCGACAAAGTCGTTGTTAGAGAGTGAGCGAGCCATGTTTTGAGTACCCGAGATTCCGGGAACATTTGCATTTAAATTGATTGATACAAAAGGTATGAATGATAGGGTTTTGAGTTAAATTGGTATAAGGGAGCGTCAACTGTAAGGCGCAACTCAAGTTGAATCGGTTATTTGAGAAACCGAATAAGTCATGTAATCATTGTTCTGAGTAAAACACAAAAAACGTGCATTTAATACTCTGAAATCCAAAAATGAATGTTTTTTATGTAGTAATTTAGATGTGGCATAGGTACATTGATTTTGGTTGATATTGATATTTATGAGCACGTAATTTCATAATTACGAGGGTGTAATTAGCGTGGTCTTATTTGGTTTTTAAGTGGGGCGGGTATAAAAAAAAGTAGTAAAAATAAGGAAGTGTCATAAGTTTTTATGATTGTTTATTATAGTAAACATAAAACTAAAAACATTTTTTAAAACTCTCTCGGCAATGACTCATTTTACTGAAAGTGACTGTAATATACACAGGCATGGTCGAAAAATATTTCGTTTCTCTACTAATCGATAAGTCTTGAAATTCTGAAGAAAATGGCTATCTCAACTCATTTACGCAATTTAGGGGACTTATTCGGTTTCTCAAATAACCGATTCAGTTAATAATCATATAGCCAAGGGAGGAAAGACACAGGCTGGATCCAGCCTTAGGTAGAGGAAGGAAATAGAATGTTACCGGGTCTCGCTCCCTCGTCTAAGAACGACTGTATTTCGTCGTATTATTCTTATTATGAATTTTGGAAATGAATGCTATTTCAAACATTATAATCTACAAATTTACCCAGTAAGAAAGAGTTTCACCAAAAACTGATATTTCTCTTTTGCTTCAAATTAACTATTTGCTCTATTCTGATGTATGATATTAAAGAGTCGGGTGATAGCATAATTTGGAAATCAATATTGTTTACTTTTCATTGGTTATACCGTGCAAGTGTTTTCCTTTTGTTAGGTGTTTTTCTTCTCAACCCACTAACGCCATCATTCAATAAAAAATATGACACGAGAGTTAATATAATACAAATCTTTAAATTCAAAATTTTGCAGCACGAACTTCAAGGAATATTACAATACACATACCAAAGAAATTAGAATTGGTACACATTTGCAAATGGTCTTAGTTAAATGTTAATTTTCAGTCATTATATACCAATATCCCATCACTGTATGGAACGTAATATGGATGTGAGTATACGAAGTACGGAGACTATAAGTTTAAAGCAAACGATAATAGCAATATCCAATCTCTATGCCTCACACATCATAGCTATATTTTTTTTGTAAAAACACGCTCACGTTTACTACAATATTAAATTGAACTGCTTCAAAAATAAATAAGCTTTCAATTTTAAAACAATGACAATTTTTTATTATTATATTTGTAGACTAAAATATGTACAAAAGGAGATAAAGTCAGAAAATTTAATCAAAACTTCGTATTCATTTTCTTAAAAAATCAAGACGTATCAAATAGTTTACCTCGTATGCAGAATGTTGCTGGTCAGTCTCTTCAAGTAGCACTACCGAGCATTGAACGTTTTGTGTTGAGCGCCTGGCATGTCAGACGTGCCCACTGCCCAGTGTGCTCGCCACTCGCCAGATGCACTATCACAATGCTTTGTGGCTTTATCCGCACGTTTCTCAAATCACGTAAACTATTAACATATTTTATATTTAGCACAGGTTTTTTACACTAAGACGTGTTATTGTGTTATCGTGTTATTGGTAATCGGGGTAAATGTTTACGACATTGCTTACACTCGACAACTTGGCTTTCTCGTGGCCCCATGGGGAGAGATGAGAGTGATTTGCTACAAACCATGTGATATTTCTGAAGTTATAGTAAGATGCAGAATTCTCTTCGATTTCTATCGTGTCACAAGATAACTCTGTGTGAAAATAAAACAAAAAGTTACTACAGGACAACTACGCAGTAAAAACCACAACGCACTCATTCTGCGTGATATGTAGGCACTCGGCAGCAGTTATAAGTTAAAATATTATATGTCATACAAATAAATAAATAAATTCGTATTTAGAGTCTACGCACTCAGTCACGTAACTGATTTTCAGTGGGGGACAGTAAGCCAAAGCAACCAAGCCAACCCTGTAGGCCCTGATGCAATCGACGAGTGAGCGATAACCAACCAAAGATCGTTTTTTTAAATAGGAAATATATCAATGAGTGGTATGGACCGTGCGAACACTCGCGGATCAACGCCAGAATCAACAAGGTCGATTCACAAAAACTTAATTTTATTATGTGCCTCGTTGCTAGGACGTCTCCAAAGTCACCGTTTACAAATTCCTAATACAAGAACTGATGGACTTAAGTCCAAATCAGAAGTTAAAAACTTCTGACTTAAGCAGGAATAGAATCCGGGATCTTCTGCATTGGAAGCAGATACGCTAACCACAAGAACAACGAGCCACATTACAAGATCAACGAGCCTCACTAAACGAAGTTTCTTATGGTGGCACTGAAGTTTCCATTTCAATTTTAAGGAATCACCTTTATGGGTTAAGAGTGTTCATGAGACAGACATGTATACACGGCACGCTCGTAAGCACTCAAATGAAGATGATTGTACAACGCCCTGGAGAAAAATTGAAATAAATACTGTAAAGTCAGTAAAGACGTCTGAAAAGTATATAGAATGTAAGAGGGGCTTAATAAAAGAGCGGATTATTTTTTTGAAATTTTTTTTGACGGGACAACCTCAGAATCAACAATTTTATTCAAATTACTGGAATCAGTTGCAAAATTGTTCAAAATTGAATTTTTAGCAGCGGTTTTTTGTATATTATTTCTACACTCCTTTATCTAAAACCTTAATATAAGTATCATTGTTTTTATATGATTTCAGGCGTTGCACGATTTTTTCCGTTAAACGGGTACAAAATTTGATATTTTACCGGCAGGCAAAAAAAATTGTGCAACGCAACAAACAATATAAATACAAAAATCCTTTTAATTAGTTTGTAGATAAAGGAGTGTAGAAATAAACTACAAAAAACCGCTGTTAAAAATTCAATTTTGAACTTGAGCAACTGATTCCAGTAATTTGAATACAAATTGTTGATTCTGAGGTTATGTCCCGTCAAAAAAAATTCAAAAAAATAATCCGCTCTTTTATTAAGCCCCTCTTACATTCAAATTACTTTTTAGACGTATTTACTGAATTCTTAAGAAATCATATTTTGGTCTAGGGATTCCCCTTAACAACTTCCGAAAACTCTCCGATTCTCCCTTGTGCGCGTCATCATTTTAAGGGCAAAAAGGGCTTAAAGATCCAAAGGTAGTTTTTTTTTTATTTTAAAACTATCAAATTGGCCATATAAATTATTTTTGGTACTTTATAACATACTACAACTCAAGTTCCTTCCCATATGCACGTAATAATTTTTTTCATGAAAAAGGGCTTATATAACAATTTAATCATTGTGGCCCAAAATGGATCCCACAAGCATTTATTTAGAACTAAGTTCCCCGTCTGGGCCCGGGGTAGAATATTCCTAGAGCATGGCTCTGCTTTATCGTAAATGGCGATTCAAGAGAAAAAGTCCACCTCGCAAACATCAGCTAGTATGAAGGGAAGTAATTTACTCCCCGAAAATAGAGGCGAACTCTAGCAATGGTCGTCGGGGACCTTGCCCCATTCACTTGACGACCTCTCGACGACGATGACGACAATGACACCACGAACGATGACAAAGACAATGACGACCGTGACGTGAGGACCCCCTATCCTCCCCTTACCCATGGCTGGTTCTGAACAGCATGGGCCCCTCTACCCCCCCCCCCCTAAGTTAGAGTGGTGCATTATGACCTCAGGTTGACGAATCAAAAAAAAATTAAAAATTAAGTTCAATTTTCCTATATTTATCAACCTTACAAAGTCTTAGTACGTTTGATTTTCATGACATAAATTTGTGTTGGCCAAATAGGCGTAGGCGACAAAAGCCGTTGCGGTCTTAACAATGATTGCACTGGTCTCAGATTAAACACGAATTTCAATTTTTGCTTCATACTTAATATCCTTGAAAATTAAGCACATAAACACATTATGTGTAGGCATATTCGGATTAAGGTTGCGTCAACCAATGGTCATAATAAGCCAATCAAGCCCGGGGGATGTGGGGAGTATAATCCCATGCTAAAAAGGGGAGGGAAAAGGGTTTCTCCCATCGTGGCCCTCATTGAATTTGTCGTCATCGTCGTCGTCGGGAAGCTCTTAGCTTTTCGTTCTGTGATCTTCTAAAATGATATTGAGGTCCCTCTTTTTTCTAAGTGTAAGGCCTTGAATATGTTGATGGACTATTCAAAAAAGTTTTGTACTTTTTATGTTGTTGTTTATGTTGTCTTTGTTTATTGGAGGGTGTGTAAGAGGCGGATTGCTAAAGCTTATGAGAGGTGTTTTGTTTTTATTATTTTTATCAGCTGGCTCGAAAAAGTTAATGATCTGAATTTGTATTCTTCTATATCGTCATCAAACTGGTAAGGGAATCATGATGTTACTTCTGGCCATAGGTTAATATGGCAAAATTGCTTTCCGTACGTCGCGGTTGCCTCTGTTATCGATCATTTAATCGTTTTCGTCGTCGGGGAGGTGTTTGAGATGAGGGAGTGGGACCCCGTCAATGACTGCCAGAGCTCGCCTCCAGTTTCAGGGAGTAATATACTCACCTACTTGCAAGATTATGTTTGCACGATGGACTTGTTTTCTCGCCTTGTACGACCAGCAGAGGAATGCCTTTTTCCAAATTCTACCCCTGTATGTACTGCTTAAGGGCATATCAACCAAGGGGCCCTAATGCACTACTTTAGCTTAGAGGATTGAGAAGGATAAACGCATGCTGGACACATCCAGCCACAGGCAGAGATAGGAAAGTGGTTGAGGATTATCACGTCGTGGTCACAGACATCTTTGTCATGATTCATGTCGTCGGAGAGGTCGCCAAAGAGAGGGTGAAGGGTCCCCGGTGACGATTGCTTGAGCTTGTCTCTAGCTTATACATCAGATGATCCTATAAAGAGCTCCAGCTCGTAGTGGGAACAAAGACGTAATAGCCCAAGGGCTATTTAGCAATAAGAAGAAGTTCGCCCGTCTCTAGTTTAGGGAAATAACATACACCCCAACTTACTAGCTGATGTTTGCGAGATAGACTTTGCTTCTTTTCTCGCCTTGTTAAGGATCGGCAAAGGACCTTCCTGGACCAAATTCTACGAACGGTCATGAACAGACGGAACAGTATCGCGCATCAAAAGACAACGAGCGATGTCGACTTTCTCGACACTCCGATTCACTTGTGTTGCGCTACTCACCCCCTCCTCCACCCCCAAGCGACCGACAGTTGGGTGTTGTTAGGAAGCTGTGTTACATTATATCTAGGACTCAGACCTGGGTAAAACAAAACGTTTGACCAATGTTTAGACCAATTTGATAATTTCAAAATCCATTACCTTATTCTGGCATTTATGCCATTTTTGCTCCGAAAAATGATGAGGCGCACAAAGGAGAGGAGGGGAGTTTTCAGACGTTGTTTAGGACACTCATTGGGACCTGTGTACAAATTTTCAGCTTGATACTATTTTTGTCAAGGTTTTGCCAAAATTTTGTCTTATATTCCAGGTTTGTGTTCACTGTTTGGATGCTGCGCAGACCGCTCACAGTTTCAGTAGGATTTAAATTATGAAATTAATTAACAATAATAATTTTTAAAAAATATAATAGATCTTTTATATTCGTTACTGACATTGTTTTGTTTTAATGCGTTTTTGTTATAATATTACTATTTCAAATATTTACTTGTTACTGTAGTTCATTGCTGTGTCTGCATCTATTTAATTAGATTTTTTGTTGTCCTCCTTTGTAAATCAGTTTTAATAACTGAATAG
Organism: Sweltsa coloradensis; assembly: GCA_024449915.1. Lineage (NCBI taxonomy): Eukaryota > Metazoa > Arthropoda > Insecta > Plecoptera > Chloroperlidae > Sweltsa > Sweltsa coloradensis. The sequence continues at coordinate 237,821 of JAMZAV010001618.1, read as the reverse complement.
GTAGACGTGAAATAAATTTTTTTTAAAAATGAAATCTAGATGTTTAAAGATAGATGAAGAATATTTTCCGAGCTACAAATTTTTAAAACCAGTCGAGCAACTTTGTATTTAAACTATAGGTTTAAGCAAACAAGAGTGTTGATTAGTATTTAGTAGTGTTGAACTTGAATAATTTTAATTACTCATTTCCATTATACAACATAATTATAAACATCAATCTCTTATTATGATATAACTGATATTTTCAATTATGTCTGTGGAATCTCACTCTTGCTGTACTGTTATTGTACTAATAACATTTTCAATGTGATTAAAAATTACAAAATACACTTGTTACTCTGAATGTTCTTTTGTTGACTATCAACTTATCTTTTAAAGAAAACTTTGCATGACACATACATTTATAATAACACAAGCATGTAGTATTTGTGTTTGAACGATCTTCCTTGATACAAGTGCAGCATTTTGTGTCCTTTGACAGAGTACTTCCAGGGTGGGTGAATTATGTTTACCGCGAAAATAATTGTCGTTGACTGAAGATATCGGTTACTCTCCAACACATATTAAAAATCTGCTATGAGCTACTAAACACGGTCAGAGTGGCGCTTAACGACCTAACGGTTGGCGCGCCCGTGGACCAAATAAACCAAACAAAAACCTTAACTCGTTTTCTATAAACACAAATCGATTGTATCGACGTTTGAAGAATGAAAAATGAATGTCAAATCCCAAATACGTGCTCACATGTCACAAAATATTGCATTATTATTGCACAATTACTGTATTCCAAGTCATCTGCGCTGCCACATGCGATTAGGGCGCTGGTTTGAAGCGATACAAATGCTGAATATAAATAACGTGTCTGGAGGAACAATTGAAGAATATCCTACAAGTATCCCATGAGCACAACATTTGGAAATGACGCCACAAATTCAATCGAAACATTGAGCGGGAAATACACAAGGGCGCTTCGAGACAGAATTGCGGTGGAGGGGTAATTACAGATGCCAGTAGTTCAGTATGAAGGAATAAGACCTCTTCACCACGAGGCTGTTGTGCAGGAGGCAGACCCAGTCTCTACGGAAAGACGCGAACGCTGGAAGACGTGTTCAGGTACCTCGCTGATAAGAGGAGACCAAGAAAGGTTCTACTTCTTCAGACTCACTAACTAGGCCTAATCACATTCTTGTTCACCACTGAACCCAACATAGCGACTTAGGTGTGTCAAGTGTGGGTGGCGTAAGCGAGGTCAGGCGGCAAGAGAAGGAATGAGTGCTGCGTTGACAGGAGGAAGAGCTATGTCCTGTTCTTCTGACTACGAATCTGCAAACGCGGTAAGATTTGCCTAAGTCGATCAAGGGCAGCTGCACAGGGCGCCAAGCCTTGCACTCAGCCCTGAAGTTGTCGCTGGCGATACACATGGAGGCGGCTGTCCCTAGTAGGTCACCAGCGCACGTGTGCCCCGACTGTAACTGTGACGTAGGAAGGGATGAGCTTCGTGAGGTCCAGCCTTACCGTGCGAACCCCGTTCTTCACGAGGTGAATTACACCTCGAACATGATGTCATAGGCACGAAGGAAAGCAAGGAGACGATCATTGGAGAACGCAAGAGGCATGTTTAAAACACGGATCTGCCTGTAGCCCAGGTCAGCGTGGACGATAGCAACTTTACTGAGGTAACCATCAGCAGTGCAGAACGGAAAAGAACTTCTTATCTTAGTGATGAACTCCTCACACAGGCGATCTTCGGATAGTTTGCCGAAGACTGCCTGCTTAGCGCCATCAAACACTACAGCTGTGACGGAAGCTGGCTCTCAACGCAACGTCGCAGAACATCCACTCATGGACCTCGGCTCCGGACGGTTTGGAGAAAAAAAACGGTCAAATTCACATTAAAGTGTGTCAACACGAGAAGTAGAAGAGGGTACGGGCCGTGGGGTTGAGAACATGATTAGTAGAGGGTACAGTCCGTGGGGCCTAAAACATGACTAGGAGAGGGTACGGGCCGTGGGGCCGAGAAAGACTAGGAGAGGGTACAGGCCTTGGGGCCGAGAAAACGACTAGGTAGAGGGTACGGGCCGTGGGGCCGAGAACATGACTAGTAGAGGGTACAGGCCTTGGGGCCGAGAAAACGACTAGTTTAGTGGTCCCAACGAAAGAATGCAGGTGGCTCGAAATTGTTTTCCCAACATATCAATTTTATTAATTCTATTCACGCTAGTTCAGCATGGATCTTGCACACGGAGATCTGTGATCTAGCCAGATTATTTTTGCTTGCGTTGGTAAAAGATATTTCTCTTACATACACAAAAGTGACATTCCTTTTACCGCGCATTCATTCTAACCCCACCACTACCAAGCATATGCATTCTTTCGTTGGAGCAAGTATAGTGGGTACGGGCGAGGCCCTCGTGATGGTACAGGCCAGCAACTGCATTGAGTGACGTCACGAGCGTAGGCCGACTGGCGAGTGGCCGTAGCATGGCGCATATAGGAATAACACGACGCGGAACACAATTTTTGCCTGATATATTACAATTATTCATTTATGGTGCCCTCATATACATGCCGCAAGGTTAAGGATAGTTTTATGGTACTGTTGGAACTTATTTTGTTCCGCGTTTACATCGTGTGACAGTGTAAAGCGGCACCTAAAGAGAAACTATATTGACGTTTTATTCTTCGTTTTAACCATCGAACTTTCACGTACGATATATTCGAATGATACGTATATTTAAAACATTTTGTTGAATTGCCAATTGTATAATTGTATTATCTGTTCAAGTTGCATAAATATGAGACGTAAAGCAATATCCAATCCAAATTGTATTCAAATAATGTCATAACATTAAAGTATAATCGGTCATATTCAGGCACTGCTCCGACACTTTTTAGTTATTTGTCCCAGTGGAGATTATATTCAAAATTAATAAGCCATTAGAATGTACGTGTATGGTATTACGACGCCTGCGAATAAAATGCCGTCAGTTGGTACATTTAGTAGAAACTTTTGGAATATAGAGAAATTAGTTTGGTCACAGTCACATTATTAGGTCAGGTCGGGATAACTATACGAAAACTGATATAGAGGATGCACCGTGTAAACATACTATAGAGAATGCCACTGGGTTCAGCGACTAAGACTCTTCTGCCGCACGAAACCGAGAAAACGGCTAGGAGAGGGTTACACACCATGTGGGCCCGAGAACATTAAATCTGTAGAAGAGATACACCATACTCTGGGGCGGAAAAAACGAACTAATTAAGTGTCCAACCGAAAAATGCAGGTGGACTCGGATTGTTCCAAAGACAATTTTATTATATCTATTCACGCTCAATTTCAAGGATCTTGCACACGGAGATCTGTGTTGAAAAGTCAGGATTAATTAGCTTGCGTTGGCAAGGAATGCCATGACAACAAAAAGCGAGATTTTTTAGCGCGCAATTCAGCTCGCTAAGCCCCTACCTCTACCACAGCATCTGCAATTCTTCAGCCTGGAGGCAAGTATAGTGGGTATGGGCCGTGGGGTCGAGAGCATGACTAGTAGAGGGTACGAGCTGTGGGCTCAACTTCAAGGCTGTAACTTATTCCACCTATACCATTTTTAGAGCTCGTTATTTTGCTAACGTTGCTTGTTTTAAGAAAAAAATTCTCCCCTATAAAGCTCAGGTACAGTCACGAATGCATATGGTATTAAAAATTAAAAAGGTTTTATGGTTGCATTTTTCTAATGCTCTAGGCTAGATATTCTCTGTAGTGATATCTAGATAAGCATTATCTACTGTTAGAAATTGTAACGAATGACATTATCTTTTGCAGATAAATAACTAACTACTTAACGCTTAGATCCTACATAACCACGGCAACAAGGAAAATACAGAAATAAATTTAAACTACGCACATAAGCACCCGTAAGTTTATACCGTGGGGTAATTTATCTTTATTGCAACCAGTAAAATCTTGTAAAAATACAGCCAAACCTTACACACTCGAAATAAATGAGATCTAAAAAAGGGCCAAGCTATTCTACCCTTCCACATTTGCGCATTCTTAGTTCCTAAACATACAGTGTCCCGTAGTAACATCCTAGAAAAGCTTGGTAAAATAGAATTTGCAACTAGTATTAATTTAAATGTAAAAGTACTTCCCTATTCTTTTTTTCTAATTAATTCAAACGTTATGGTCATTCAAATTCTATTTTGCCAAGATTTACTAGGATGTTGTTACGGGACACTGTTCGTTTATGAATTAAGAATGTGCAAATGTGGAAGGGTAGATAAGCTTGTCCCTTTTTTATATCTCATTTCTTTTTAGTGTGTAAGGTTTGTCTGTATTTTTACAAGTTTTTGTTATGTGAAGGATCTTATAGCTTTTTCAATTTCCATTGCAAAATTATTAGTTAAAATATAATAATTTTATCAAAGTCGATTTAATTGCTATGAAATTAACAATTAACAACAGAATGTAAAATATCTAGTGGCCTAAAGACATGCTTTGACCTAATGGGTCATTTTGGACTTGACAGGACCCTAGAACAAATACAACATCATTATTGGTTTGCTGGAATGCGTAGGTACACCAAGCAACATATACAATATACATCTGTGTATTGAGTGGCTTCTTCATAAGAAACCCGGAGGAAAGAAGAGGGTCACTCTGCATTTAATTCCACCTGGCAAGCAACCATTCAAGACGGTTCATCTCAATCACCTCGGGCCGCTACCGAAAAGCAAAACAGGACACCAACATATTCTCTTATGCTGTTGACAGTGCAACAAAATTTGTGCTACTATTCCCGTGCAAGTCAACGAACAGCTCTAGCATCGTCAAGATTCTAAATGAAATTATGCTGAGGTTTGGATTGCCTGAGAAAATCATCAGCGACCGCGGAATGGGGTTTACATCGCAAGAATTCGAACAATATTGTAAAACTAACAGCATTAAAATATTCAAAATTCCCCGAGACACCCACAGGGAAACGTGCAAGCCGAGCGCGTCAATCGGACCCTAATTCCCATGATATCTATCGCAACGCAAAACCCAAACCACAACGACTGGGACGAAACAATAAAGAAAATTGATCGAAACCTGTTTGAAGACAACCCGAAAGACACAGCCACAGCGTGGCTAGGAGCCACGACGAGCTTCAGCAGTAGACAGTGCTGCTATCTATTGACAAGGTGTTGTATTTTTGTAACAGCTTCTACATGGCGACGTTCCCCTACACGTAGACGGTGTTCTACGGAACGCGTTAGCAACCGAAGACACATGGAATGATCCTTATGAGTTAAGAAACACTGCATGAGAAACCATCCTAAACCACCAAGAAAAATGGCAACAACGCTTTAACCGATCCTGTGTCATCGAGCCTTCATACGACGTTGGTGAGGTTGTTGTTATGCAACGAGCCTTCATACACACTGGTAACCCCAAAACTATCCAGCAAAAATACCGTGGACCCCTAAACGTTACCGAGGTACTTCCAGGCAATACCTACAGTACAGGGTAACCCAATTGGACGAGGGTACCTCTGGCATCTACTACGCGACAACTGCCCACAAGTCGCAGTTGAAAACTTGGAGATGCCCTAGAGAAAAGATGAAAACTCCGGTGAAGAGTCTGAAGATTTTCAAGCAGACGAGATGGACCACATGGAAGACACGGCAGTGACCTCAACCGTTCCTGTCCACAAACCTCGTCAGGAGGTCAAACGACCTTCGTATCTTAAGGATTATGTTTGAAATAAGCCCATTAGGCCCATACATGTAGTTTGTAAATATTTTGTATCTAATCTAGGTTTACTGAGAAACTTTCTAAGAAAAGTGCCTTTCAGGCGTTATATTTCGCAAATTATAATTATCTGTTTGTGTTATCCTAAATTTGAGTTGACATATTTCATGTTATCAGAGCCGTGACTTATACTTGATCATTTTCATTAATTTGATATTAGTAGTTTGTAATTTTAGTTTGTATTATACCTATACCTCATGTTCTTATCTGCCAATATCAATGTCAGAAGATGTACATAGTATAAGGATGCCTGAATGTTATAACTATCAACAATTTAAATTACCCCCCATCTGATTTTACCTCTGCTACTACCTGGTGGTAGTATTGGGAACTGCACCTATGCCTTCCAAGAGTGGCCGTCCAAGTACGTCGACTACCATTCCAAAAACCCGACTTGATAGACGCAATACCGCGCGTCATTGAAACGTCTGTATCTCTGTCATTTATCTTATTTAATAAACCATTAGAGTTACATTTAACATAAGTGCTTGTTTTAAATTGATTTAACCTGCTCTTTATCACGCTCACGACAACAGTACTAACCAATCGCATTCACACAGATCGGCGCACTGAGATCGAAGCTATGATCTAATAGCAGGTGAGTAGACAACCAGCAAATGGCTCAGATTTCTTAACCATACTACAATCAAGACTGTATGTGTCACAGGATCGCTTGATGGCATTTGTTGTGATTTTATTTATAACCCAACGCTTCCAATTAAGTTAATAACATTATAACCGCACAGAACCACTCAGTGCGCGAGGCTGTGTACGCATCTGATTGGCTAGGAGCCACGACGAGCTTCAGCAGTAGACAGTGCTGCTGTCTATTGACAAAGTGTTGTATTATTGTCCCAGAGCGCAGCAGTGGGCCGAGGCTGTGTATGCATCTGATTGGTTTGAGACCTCAACGAGCTTCAAACACTCAATGTTGGTTGTGATGACCCGGGCTAACAGACCATGCAAGTTCAAGGGGCCAGGTTTTGATCCCCTCTCACTAAAATACTTCAGTGAGGTAAGATCATTATTGGTAAATGAAATGACTTATTCAGGTAGGCTATTTATTATTTAGTTTTAAAAATCATGTGACTCTTTATATGTTTTAGGTTGTTCACCTCGCTTACAAAACGTCGACCAAGTTAATAAAGTTCTCCAAGAGTGGATAAGTTCACATGGATTAAGATAATTACAAGTGTTAATCGAACACATTTGAATGTTTCTGCCTTGTAAGTTGAACTTCCAAGAGGATGTTGGACTATCTTATAGGCTGCAGTGTTGAGGTAGCTACCCCTCAAGTTTGATCGGACACCTCATTCAGCGCACCTGTCTGACGAGCTTCTGGTGTCGGGACATTTACTCTAATGGACACTTAGATCGCGCACGGCTGGTTGTGTTCACTGTTTGGAAGCTGCGCAGACTGCTCACAGTTTCAGTGGAGATTTAGAACTTCCTAGAGGATGCTGGACGATCTTATAGGCTGCAGTGTTGAGATAGCCACCCCTCAAGTTTGATCAGACACCTCATTCAGCGCACCTGTCTGACGAGCTTCTGGTGTCGAGACATTTACTCTAATGGACACTTAGATCGCACACGGCTGGTTGTGTTCGCTGTTTGGAAGCAGCGCAGACTGCTCACAGTTTCAGTGGAGATTTAGAACTTCCTAGAGGATGTTGGACGATCTTATAGGGTGCAGTGTTGAGATAGCTACCCCTCAAGTTTGATCGGACACCTCATTCAGCGCACCTGTCTGACGAGCTTCTGGTGTCGAGACATTTACTCTAATGGACACTTAGATCACCCACGGCTGGTTTTGTTCACTGTTTGGAAGCTGCGCAGACTGCTCACAGTTTCAGTGGAGATTTGGAAGGTTTTCCACTTCTTAGAGTTCTAGAATCGATCTGGTTTAAGATAATTTTTTAATTTTACCAAGATTTACACTTTGAAAACAAGCTTATCAACTCAGTATTCAATTTTAAACTATGGGTTCATTCATTAGAACAATCCAAGATGGCGGCGAGTCACGTGATCCACCATATTGGATCCGCGCCGTTCCGCAGATCATTGCGCCAACTACGCTGTTTCTGTCTAGTCACGTATGTTGGGTACCAGACTCAGATGAATGTTTTTAGTCCTGAATTGATTTTTGTTTATTCTATTACACCTTCGGGATGTTTCCCGATGAATGAATTTAAGAATTAGCATTATAAGTGTATTTTTCTTATACTTACTTTGCACGTGTCCATATTTATCATTAAAATCTTTATTTTCCGTAATACCACGATGTCTACACACAAATCCACAGCTGTGAAACTACATTTGATTTTACAATATTACCTTCAATGTTTACGTTTATCATTCCAATAATATGTAGTCCTAGTCATTATCATTATCAATAATAATTATCAATAACTTTGTCTTTAAATTTATATCAATTTGTATTTTGTGCTTCGAATTGTTATCGTATTTATTTTAAAGTGTAAATTTTAGTTTTATCTTTTAGTTTGTTACCAAAGGGCAGTGGTGACTGTCTTCTAGTACATATGTAGCAAATATTATATTTATTATTCCAATAAACTATACTACTATACTCACTATACTATTCATTGGAGCTCACAAGCATGTAATACCTATATATCTAGGGCGACGGCCGTCGCCCGGCAGACAAGCGAATGCGACTGCTTAGGCGACACCGAACTCCGGCCCTATATACAGCTACGAGAGTTGGGGGGTTTTCAGCTATCTGAACACGCCGCCCCGAAAGAGTTACAATCTTGAAACTCGGTATATGACCTGGTATGTGGTCCATGACATACCAAAAAAAAAATCAACCCGATCCGACAACTCGTTCTGTGTTAAAAAAGGCTCTCAACATCGTCAAATTCCTTTCGGCTGGCTGGTGGTTGGGTGGGTGGCTGGCTGGCTGGCTAGGAGTTCTCCGCGGAGATTAATTTAGCCTACAGAGAAAACGGTAAATCTTAGAACTATGAAACTTGGACCACACTTAGATGGCAGACGCAGTGACATTTGCTTTCAAAACCAAAATCGGGTAACAGGGACTGGAGAAAATCAAAATTTGGATGATAATCAAAGCGCGTAATTACCAAGGCGTGGTAATTTGTACAAACTTGAAATTAAACATGCTATTAACCATTATAAATATCTTGCGTCCAAAACACAGGGGCTAAATTTGGGGATGACCATGGGCCCAAAAATGACAAAAAACATATCTGAACTTTAAGAAATGAATCATTCAAAGAAAACGCTACAACTGAGATGTTTCAAACGTGGAATACATTTTGATATCTCTCATTCTTTATCACTTTTGAATATGGAAAGCAAAATTGGGTAACGGTACCGGAGAAAATCAAAATTATCATAAGTAGGTAATTCCGTACTCTTGTGAATAATACGCTTTACTGAGAAAACGGTTCATCTTAGAACTTTGAAACTTGGGCCACACTCAGATGTACCTCATATAACAAAAACCGGGCAATTGGGACCGGGGAAAATCAAAATCAAAATCAAAACGCGTAATTACTCAGGCGTAGTAATTTGTACAACCTTGAAATTAAACATGCTCTTAACCATTATAAATATCTAGTGCTTATGCTAGTGCGTTGGTCTTGTTGTTAGCGTATCTGCTTCCAATGCAAAAGGGCCAGGGTTCGTTTCCCCGCTAAAGTCAGAAGTTTTTTAACATCTGATTTGGACTGAAGTCTATCAGTTCTTGTCTTAGGAGTTTGTAAACGGTGACTTTGGAGCCGCCCTTAGCAACGAAGCACATAATAAATTTCAGAGTTGTTCTGAATCGGCCTTGTTGATTCTGGCGTTGATCCGCGGTGTTCGCACTGTCCATACCACTGATTGGTATATTTCATATTAAAAAAATCGATCTTTGGTTGGTTATCGCTTACTCGTCGATTGCGTCGGGGCCTGCAGGGTTGGCTTGGTCGCTTTGATTTAAAGTCCCCCACTAAAAATCAGTTATATAACTGAGTGGGTAGACTCTAAATTATTTTTTTTAATTTTTTTTTATTTAAGGGGTATCTTTGGGGGGACCGTGGGCCCAAAAATGTAAAAAAACAACTAGGAACTTAACAAATTTAATCATTCAATGTCCATCATTCACTCCTTGATAGCGAACGAACAACAAAAAGATGTAATATCCAAACAAATACAAAAATTTGTAAAAAAAAACGGCAGCCAAGCTCTCCTTCAAAAGTCTTCGGCTTTGAATGCTGTGAGATATAGAAGTTGAGCCAAGCTTATAATTCTTTCTCACTAGTTTCGCTTTGAAAATAAGTAAGATCATTTCGCCTGTTGACGAGCGCCAAGCCAACGATTTTTTTGGTAAAAAAGTAATATTTTTAAACTCGAAATCATAAAAAATGGCTTGTCCATTGAATTTGGTTCATGGCCAAGATTTTTTTTTATGATTTCGAGTTTAAAAATTTTACTTTTTTACCACAAAAATCGTTGGCTTGGCGCTCGTCAACAGGCGAAATGATCTTACTTATTTTCAAAGCGAAACTAGGGAGAAAGAATAAAAAGCTTGGCTCAACTTCTATATCTCACAGCATTCACAGCCGAAGACTTTTGAAGGAGAGCTTGGCTGCCGTTTTTTTTTACAAATTTTTGTATTTGGTTGGATACATGTATACTGAAGAATGTTCTTCACAGCGTTACATACGCCGTCTGGGAGCAGCATAGCCATCTCGCAAACATCTACTTGTATGTTACTCCCGGAACTAGAGGCGAGCTCTAGCCGGCGACGCAAGAACCTTCTCTCTCCTTGATCGTGGCTGGGTCTGACAAGCATGGTATTTTCCTCCCCACATCTATGGGCTAGATGGGCACATCACGAACTGACGGTAACCCAAATAGATAAATACCACAGCATTACGTAGCATCCAAATGTATCTAATATATACTTTATAAGTTACTACTAGGAATACGCTTAAGTCCCGCCGCGTTGTTGGATGAGCGTAATTGGTGCATTGAGCTGCCATGTGTTACGCGGATTTTCTGTTGTTCTGTGCAAAAATCATTACTTAGTCGAAGATTTTTTTTAAATTAATAAATTAAATTAAAATTAAATTAAATTTTTTTTAATTCATCGTAATTTTAAAAAAATTAAAAAAATCGTAAAATTGCAATTTTCATAAGAAATAATTATTCGATTGCGCTCAAATTTAACACGAGTACATTAATTCATGAAATGAAGGTTCTGTGAAAAAATCATTACAATAAGATAAAGCATGTAGGTGTTATAAGTCAAAGATTGTTTTAAAAAAGAAAAAAAAACCCTATAATTTCGATTTTCATGAGAATAAATTTTCGATTACGCTCAAATTTCACACGAATATCTTAATTCATAAAATTAAGGTTCTGTGAAAAAATCTTTACAATCGAATAAAGCATGTAGGTGTTAGAGGACGAAGAATTTTTTTAAAAATCGAAAAAAATCGTAAAATTGCGTTTTTTATAAGAAAAAATTTTCCGATTGCGCTCAAAAACGTGGCAGTTCTAAGTTCAGAGATTTCGAAGACCTCCATAGAATTTCATCGCAATCGGAGTATCGGTTTAGCCGGAATCGTGTTAACAGACACACAAAAATACAAAAAAAAGAAAGAAAGAAAAAAAAAAAAAAAACATTCCGGATTTTTTTCTCCAGTGTAGTGAAATGGAATCTTCGCTTCGCTCGCTACGCTCGCTACGCTCATCCAACTAATAATGCGATGGAAACATCTTTCCAAACATCATGCTGCATCCTAATACTGACAAGACACTTATCAACAAGTGTTCCCACTTTAGTTCAGTTAATTCATTCGAGACCTACGATTCTTAGCAATGTGGTGGTAGAAGACCATTATGACAAGGTCTAAGTCTGGACAAAATTCTAGTGGATTATTACCGCATTTTGCAACAATCGAGCACACATGGTACTTTATAAAACACAAGGAGTTTACGCTAAGAATGCACAAAGATAAAATAAAAATGTTGATTATCGAACAGAATGACAGTAAAAATAGTAATGCCGAGGAATTTTTATATAAATTGCTTGTCCAATATTTTATATATTAAAAAGACAACTCCAATTTGTGTATGTCGGGAATAATGTGAAATCGTTGACCGCATGTCATCGCGAAATATGTCATATATAGTTGGATGAGGGAAGCAAAGATTTCAATTTCACTGATCCCTAAAAGTATTACCTACATTTATTTTTGTTTTTCTGTCTGTTTGTACGTGCTCTACCGGGCAAACGGCATAAGCGATATTGCTAAACATTTGTGGGGACCTTCAAAATCTCTAAACTTAGACCTGCCACGTTTTTGGGTATACTCAAAGTAATATTTCTTATGAATATCGTACTTTTACTTTTTTCAAGTTTTGAATACGATATTTTCGTGACATTTGGGCCGATTCTGACCAAACGGGTGAGGCTACAACGTTCATATTTCACATGGACATTAAGGTTATGGTGATGTATTGCCTTTTGAAAGAAAAATATGAAAAATAAGCCATAATCTATAGAAATATAGGTTTTAATTTGAGTTTTTGAAGTATATAATAATTAACAAGTAACTATTGGTACTTGACAACAATAACCTACAATGCATTTAAAAAGAAAATCTTCGGGCCTCGAGATATTTTACATTCGATTAATTAGTTATGCCATGGCAATTAAGACTAAACTTTATAAAAAATATCCTTATTTAACAAAAATGATTTTGCAATGGGACTTAAAAAAGTAGAGAGATCCCACGCTTACAAAAAACTTTTAAAAAACTCATCCATCAACGCGACTAGTAAAATCGTTCGCGAAGCAGCCTAGTTTTTTGGATGAGCGAAGCGAAGAGCTCGGGTGTTTTGTTTTTGTTAGTTTTTTGTCTGTTTGTTCGCTCTCTACCGGGCAAACGGCATATGCGATCTAGATGAAAATTGGAGGGGACCTTCGAAATCTCTTAACTTAGTGCCATATTGTTTCTGTGTACAATCGTAGAAATAAATCTAATAAATATCGTACTTTTACGATTTTTTTCAATTTTTAGTGCAATTGTTTCGCAATATTTGGCAAACGGCTACTCCGATATTGATGAAACTTTATAGGAACGTTTAAAATCACTAAAATCATAATATATGTTTGATTTTAGAGAAATTTGCAAAAATATTTCTTATAGAAATCGTACTTTAACGATTTTTTCTCCGGTTTTTAATACGATATCTTCGTGATATTTGGGCCGATTTTGACCAAACGAGTGGGAATACAACGTTCATATTTTACATTGACATAAAGATAATGGTGATGTAGTGCCTCTGGAAAGAAAAAGTTGGAAAAGTTGGTCAAAATTCATAGAAATAATGGTTTTAATATAAGCCTTTTACAGGTGTAAAATAAACAAGTAATATCAAGTAACTATAGAAAAAGTAAGGAAATTCCACATAAAAACGTAATGATTGGACAGAAATATTCCATAAAAAGCTCATCCACCAACGCGACTGTAAAAAGCGTTCGCGAAGCAGCCTAGTTATCTTTCTCACAAGACACGAATATAACAGCAAAGTGAATATCTATGTTGGTATTTTCTCTCTTCTTCTTATTTATTTATTTCTATGCTCTCTTTGTGCAACGCTGTAAACGTCAAATTATGCTGGCAGATTATTTTAATAGTGAGAACAGTAGGCCTACATTGCTTCCAAATACAAGTGACCTCAGCTAGGCGCCCGGTGCCCATATCGCGCGTCGCGTCTCCTCAATGAGTGAGCCCTCTAAAGTGAATATGGTTATTTTATTTCATTTCCAAAAAAAAAATAACAATACTGACCCTACCTTCAAAAGGCGCGTGTTTTGGAGGAAATGAAAGACAAACATCTAATCCATCTCAACTTTTTTTTAAATAAAGTAGGATGAAGAGAATAGTGCCCACACCTGTGTGCTAATACTTTGAACAACTCTATTCACTAATACCACAAGCAAAAATTCTCCGTAACAAACAAAACATGAATCATTCCTTCTTTTGAAATTCTCTTCCCGTTTTGAAAGTTCCATGCAGTTTGGAGTGACCAGTAAAACAATGGTTAGTAAGTGAATACTTTGTTGAATAAAATACATGATTGACAGTTTATGGTCTTCACCTATACCAACTACTTCCTTTAAACTAGCATTTTACGGTTGGTTTAGGAGGCTATCTTGATATGAATTCAACTTTAGTAGGCGTAGCGTGTGTGTCCTAGAATGCTTCTCCTCGAAACAGTTGCTGAGATTTGTGTCCTTTGGAAACGTACTTCCATGGTAGTTATTGAATAATGTGAATAAATAAATAGCTCTATAATTGTCTTTCACATTACGTCAGAAGACAACCCCGAAATCAGTGTCGATGACTGAATTACTAGGGAAACTCCTAAGTTGTTGTTAAACGAGTGAGCCATGTGTATAGTACCCGGTATCATTCACCATACTGGGCTAGATCCAGCCTTGGGTATATGGGAGGAAATGAGATGTTCCCGGGTACTCAACATTTGGCTCACTCACTCAATTAACAACGAATTTGGCGTTTCCCTATTAATTTTAATTGAACATTCAAAATGCGAATCGTGTTCGAAACGTATAAGCGTGAAACATTTACAAATTTCCAAGATAAAACAAAATCAACTATTTTTTATTTCCCATTTAACACCCCTCAAAAATAATATGTGGGTGTAAAGATATAAAAAAGTTCTAACTAACGGGCATCGAACCCCAACCCTCCGTGCGGTAGGGTAAATGCTTACCACTAGGCCATGTCTGCCACGTAGAGTTCGTCCCGCAAGCTGCTACTAAACAAATGCTATCGAAATTTTAAAAAAAATCACATTTTCATTTATTGTAGGCTTAAATCGCAATGGATCTAGCTGATTTTGTTAAAAGTTCTCAGTAAACTCGTACCGGATGTCTGTTTAAAATTTCAGCGCAATCTGTTCAGCGATTCGTTTGATTTACGACAGACAGACAGACAGACAGACAGACAGAATCACAGAATGAGAGCCGTTCGGTTGAATGGAGACACTCGGTCGCTCCGCTCCCTCGTTTAATTAGGGAAATTTCAAAGTCGATGTTAAACGTATGAGTGAGCCATGTGTATAGTACCCGGTATCAATATCATTCCTTATTCTAGGAAAACGCTTTAGTCCCGCCGCGTTGTTGGATGAGAGTATATGGTGCATTGAGCTGCCATGTGTTACGCGGATTTTCTGTTGTTCTGTGAAAAAAAACATTACTTAGTCGAAGATTTATTTTAATTAAATTAAATTTAAAAAAAATAACTTAATTTTTTTAATTAAACTAAATTGAATAAAAAATTAACTTAATTTTTTATTTAATCGTAATTTTTAAAAAAGAAAAAAATCGTAAAATTGCAATTTTCATAAGAAATATTTATTTGATTGCGCTCAAATTTAATACGATTATATAAGTTCATAAAATTAAGGTTCTGTAAAAAAATCATTACAATCGGATAAAGCATGTAGGTGTATAAGTCAAAGAATTGTTTTTAAAAAAAAAAAAAAAAACGTAAAATTACAATTTTCATGAGAAATAATTTTTCGATTACAATCAAATTTCACACGAATATCTTTATTCATAAAATTAAGGTTCTGTAAAAAAATCATTACAATCGGATAAAGTATCAACAAAAAATCAAATCAAATCATCAAGTATCAAAGTATCAAGTATTAACTTAATTTTTTAATTTATCGTAATTTTTAAAAAAGAAAAAAATCGTAAAATTGCAATTTTCATAAGAAATATTTTATTTGATTGCGCTCAAATTTAACACGATTATATAAGTTTATAAAATTAAGGTTCTGTAAAAAAATCATTACAATCGGATAAAGCATGTAGGTGTTATAAGTCAAAGAATTGTTTAAAAAAAAAATACAGTAAAATTACAATTTTCATGAGAAATAATTTTTCGATTACAATCAAATTTCACACGAATATCTTTATTCATAAAATTAAGGTTCGTAAAAAAATCATTACAATCGGATAAAGTATGTAGGTGAAGAAAGAAATTTTTTTTAAATCGAAAAAATCGTATAATTGCGTTTTTTATGAGAAAAAATTTCCCGATTGCGCTCAAAAACGTGGCAGTTCTAAGTTCAGAGATTTCGAAGGCCTCCATAAAATTTCTTCGCAATCGGAGTATCGGTGTAAAGTAACGCACTCTTCTAATTACTAATACAAAATACAAAAATACAATTAAAAAGACTTACAGGTTGCCGCGGCTGCAGTTGGTAGAGCACCAGCTATGTTAGGTCTGGGTTCAATAGACCTAACTGGCTGTAAGAAAATTTATAATAATACATGGGATATGAGTGATCAAATAGGAATAATAGTCTATAAATGAGAGATGAAATATTAAGTTGACAATTTAATTGTGTCCCAAAAATCAGACAAATTGTTACAAATTATTGGTAGGCTTAGCCTACAAGGGAATCAAATGTCACTTTTAGTGATTTGTGAATTTAGGCCTACAAGTTATGCAATGGAATACAGGTTACAAGTTATACAGTGAAATACAGGGAACAAGTTATACAATATCAGGTCCTTTGGGCCTATAAAAATGGCATGAAAGCCTTCAAAAAGTTCAGTTCAAAATGTTCAAAATGTTCAATTGATAATGTTTAATAGCCCTTAAGCTCTCGTTAGCGCAATAAAAGTTCAATTAAAACGTTATTACGTACCAATATTCTGCCCTTGGGCTTACGTGCTTTTTTTTGTCGAAGCTTGTTTGTAGTAATTTAGGCCTAGCCTAGGCCGAATCCAGGTAGATTTCCAAACGTCCAGGTGTGAATCACGCCCAGGGTCCAAGTCTTGCCTCGTCCTTTAAAATGTAGTTGTATGTGTTACTTAAGTAATTATAAAGATGGGTCGGCTTCTTGCCCCTGTGCGTCCAACACATCTGTGCTCGTCTCTGGTCCTGGATCTTCTGATGGCGTCGGCTATGGAAGTTTCCAGAAGTTTTTACATGATGATGTCATATCGAATGTTCTAGAACATTGATGGCGCATTAAGAAGTACTTTTGTAAATCATGATGCAGTACGACAACGTTTGTGACAGTTGGTAATGTACGTGAATTAATGTTCATTGTTTTGGCAGAGGTGTTATAGTTCACATTTTTTTATGCTTGCGGCAGGACTTGTCTGAATGGTCAATACAGTTTGTCAATAGCTCACGGCGGTAAAGAAGCGCACTGCTTGAGGTCGGTGATCGATATTTGTTGCCGCTAGATCGCAGCTCGAGTACAGTTCTATAATTTTGTCGATAATGTTCGGTCGATAATTTGTTTCTGGGGCGATGTGCTAGAATGCAGCACTGTTTAGTTTACAAGTTGAAGAACACTCGGGTTGAATTACGCGTGAATATTCGAATTGGTATTTTGATACGTAAAAGTTTTGACACTAAAGAATTCACTGTTGTTGTTGTTGTTGTTGTTGTTGTTGTTGTTGGTTAATATTGATTGTTTGACTGAACATTGAAGAGTTTAATAAATGTTTTCTTATAAATTTGTTTTTGAATAATTATTTAAAGTAGGCCTATAAATTGGAAATGTTACATCGGTTTAGCCGGAATCGTGTTAACAAACACACAAAAATACAAATGAAAAAAGAAAAAAAAAAAAAACATTCCGGAATTTTTTCTCCAGTGTAGTGAAATGGAATCTTCGCTTCGCTCGCTACGCTCGCTACGCTCATCCAATTAGGCTAGATCCAGCCGTAGGTATAGGGGAGGAAAGGGTATGTTCGTTGTTAAACGAGTGAGTGAGCCAAGTGTTGAGTACCCAAGAACATCCCCTTTCCTTCCATATACCCAAAGCTGGATCTAGTTAAGTATGTGGAATGATACCGGGTACAATACACATGGCTCACTCGTTTAACAACTGCTTTGGCGTTATACCATAGCTGTTTAAATTGAACATTAAAAATGCGAATCGTGTTAGCGTGAAACATTAACAAATTTCTAAGATATAACAAAATCATCTAATTTTTATTTCCCATTTAACATCCCTCAAAAATAATGTGTTTGTAAAAATATGAAAAAATTTCGAGCTAACAGGTATCGAACCATAACCCTCCGTGTGGTAGGGTACATGCTTATTACAACTCCATGCCAGACACGAAGCTCTCGTCCCGCTAGCTGCTACTAAACAAATGCTATCGATATTTTAAACTAGGGAAACGCCAAAGTCGTTGTTAAACGAGTGAGTGAGCCAAGTGTTGAGTACCCGGGAACACCCCTTTTCCTCCCCGATACCTAAGGCTGGATCTAGCCCAGTAAGGTCACCTTATTTCAACTGGAACTCACTCTGCAACAATAATTATTAAAATTGAACATTCAAAATGCGAATCGTGTTCAAAACGTATTAGCGTGAAACATTAACAAATTTCCAAGATGGACCAAAATCACCTATTTTTTATTTCCCATTGAACACCCCTCAAAATAATAAGTGGGTGAAAAAATATAAAAAAGTTCGAACTAACGGGCATCGAACCCCAGCCCACCGTGCGGTAGGCTAAATGCTTACCACTACGCCACACCAGTCACGTTAAATCTTGTCCCGACTAAACAAATTTTCCCCATTTTTATTTATTGTGGGGTTAATTAATCGCAATGGATCTAGTTGATTTTGTTAACAGTTCTCAGTAATCTCGTACCGGATGTCTGTTTAAATTTTCAGCACAATCTGTTCAGCGGTTCGGCTGATTTTCGACGTACAGACAGACAGACACACAGAATCACAGAATGAGAGCCGTTTGAGTTGAATGGAGACACTCAGTCGCTCCGCTCCCTCGTTTAAAATTCACATTTTTATTTATTGTAGGATTAAATCGCAATGGATCTAGCTGATTTTGTTAACAGTTCTCAGTTAACTTGTACCGGATGTCTGTTTAAAATTTCAGCGCAATCTGTTCAGCGGCTCGGCTGATTTTCGACAGAAGACAGACAGACAGACAGACAGACAGACAGACAGACAGACAGACAGACAGACAGACAGACAGACAGACAGACAGACAGACAGATAGACAGACAGACAGACAGACAGACAGACAGACAGACGGACAGACAGACAGACTCACAGAATCACAGAATGAGAGCCGTTTGAGTTGAATGGAGACACTCAGTCGCTCCGCTCCCTCGTTTAATAAAACAAATTAAACCCTTAACAAGTGTGCTAGACACAGGTAGACTGTTTCGACTATTGCAGAAAGAATAAATCAATATTAAATCAAAAATGTGCATGCGTGTCTCAAACTTTTCTTGATCAAAATTGCACAGAAACTGTAATATAAAAAAGTTTTGCTTTTAAACTACATTTCACGAGCACGTATGTAACGTGATGCAATGTAGGCTAGTGCTGGATATAAATTATCATTTTGGAGGAACAATCGATGGAATCGCTACTAGTTGAACGGAGCAAAAAGACTCGACTACTGCTGTCGAGGCAGCATATGTGATAGCAGCAAGTTGTGTTTCCTTGTATTAGGTTGTCGATAGGTGTGGCCAGTGTTGAAGTTCCAGGAACCCCTGAGAAGAATAGAAGACGAGGGATGCACTCACTGAGGCGCCTCTTGTTCTGGCAGGGTGAGAGCAACTACCTTTACTAATATGATACAACCATAGACTTATATTAAAGTGTGATTATAAATAAATCAGTTTTTACATATCAAATATTACTGAAAACCAAGCAAAATCTAGAATTTTTCAAATATTAGGAAGCTTCGCAAACGCTTTTTCAGGCGCGTTGTTGGAAGAGTGTAGGGTGCTGTTTTAACTCGTGGGAATTTACGTAGAGAGAGATAGCATGCTTTTATTTACAAATCTCGAGCTCAAAAGGCGGGACTTACGATATGCCAATCAAAATATTTGAGCCAATAACAGTGCGTCTTAGCGAATTGACTCACTGTCACCCGAGCGCAGTGTTTTGTTTCTCTGTGCACTCGCTGACTGACTGAGCGGGTGCCGGTACAAATAGACCCCGCACGAAGTTACAGGAGCTTGTTTCAAAGTTCAAACGCAATCACTTCGCGATTATCTACGGTAGGGCCTATACGTCTTTGATCTCTCATTCCCAATACATTATGATTATTTTATTACACTCATATTATTATGACACTATTAATCGTTATTCTGGAAATACGAATTAATAGGCAATTTAAAAAATGCAAACTGGTATTGCGGAAGCCTTCAGCGACTTTTGCTAAAAGACGATTGAAGTAAGCGTGGAGACACAAGGTGTTATGGTGTTAATCATAGCCTAAATGTTTAAGTTTTTGTTTTTGTTTTTTTAGGCTTCTTACTTCGCCGTTTATAATCAATCATCATATGCCTACAAAATTGATTTAAGATCATCATTATCATTAACTTCACCAAGACAAGATGATGTTTAATCAAAGATTAGTAAAAATTAAATCGAATACTAAATAAATTTGATTCACAATAATAAGCTATAGAAGAGTCGAAGTATAGCGCTTATGCCATATTAACGAGAAGTTATCGTGTGCCTCGCTTATTGTAGTATGTATTGTTGTATTGAAATAACTTTCACGTTGTCTAGTCAATATTCGGTAGATGATTGTCGATACCCTCGTCATAACTTAAACCTACATTAAAGAAAAATTATTGCATACATTATCATAATATCATTCATTATTCTCTTATTCCGGTTATGGCATTTAATAATCCATAAAATGTCACTTCAAGGTCGCTGATTTTACTACATGCCTCTATGTAGCGAGGTTTGTTTTCGGAGCCCTACTCGACAATTTGCTTTGTTTAGCCCCGGCCCGAGATGTTGCCTTTTTCGCTTTCTTTGAAATATTTCTTGGAGCTTTGGCGTCTGTTTTCTTTGCCTCCGAGTCAATGCTAGCTTGAACCTGTGCTTGAACAATTCGTGGGGGGTCTTGAATGTCATTCTTTACAAGCCGGATTGCATATCGACGGCAGATAATCTCAGTCAACAAACAGTCCATGTAAAACCTGTGGATAGAAAGTGACCGTACAATAGAAATGCAGCCGAAATCCGTCCATAAGGTAATAAGGGCGTGAATTCAAATTTGATTGTCCTATATGACTTTTTGACTACTTTTAAAGGTACCTCCAATTCCTTCGATGCAACATATTATGTTGTTCCACTGTTATATTTATCTGATGCTCAATAAATTATAATTACAATCACACATCACATCGCATCGCATCGCATCGCATCGCATCACATCACATCACAGTATTGTTTTACTGTGCACAATTATATATCTGTGTGGCTAGGGTATGACACTGCGCATCTCTGCCGCGAGTGTGACGTCAGCAACATCACAGCGGTCGAAGCACGTGTTCATTGCTTCGCAATGTACTTCCAATCTATTTGGTAGACCGCGTCTGGGTTTTTCTGTATACACACACATATTGTTTATTGATACTGTGCAAGTGAAAGCTTACGATATTTTTCGAATTAGCAATATATAATAAGCAGAAGCTGGCATGGTTTTCAAAAGCGATATCTCAACTTGCATATACATTCAACTTCAAAATCAAAACAGATTCAAGTGCCCCATCTTCATCTTGATCTCTCAGAGCAGTGTGTATTCTTCCTTCTCACTGCAAGGACTAAAAGTCTTTATGGAACAGTATCGTGGTCCAGATATTATCTCGTTCGTGAAAAGTGTAAACAGTTCGCTCGATTTTGAGTCAAACATATATTTTCGTGTTAAGAAAATAAAATTCTCCACCCGAAGTGAATTTTGTTGTTGTTAGTGGGTTTAGTATTATGGACGTATGGACGATAAAATATTGACTTTCCCCGAGTGTAACAACGCCAGTCAGTGTACGTAGACGTAATTGATATTGGGACTACTTTTCGTTTTGCGTGTCCAAATGATAATTTTACTGAACTATAAAAAAAAGTTATTAACAAGTAAAAGAACCCTCGACGAGTCCTTTACTTTACGTCGCTCACAACGTTTTTTTAAGAGTCAATCAAAAGTTCTTAGGCCTAGAGAAAATATCAAATCATTTTCACTCACGCGAATGTGCATCTGAATCAGATAAAACAATAGACTGAAGATCGTCCACCTAAAGAAAATGCCGATGGAAACAAACATTCGTGAGTGCGGAAATGTTTTATTTAATTATAATGAAGTACCTAGTAGGCGTATTTATTCATAATTCTTTAGCGGAGGGCGAGGTTAAGTAGATTTACAAATTAATTACAATCAACTTCAAGCGACTAAATCAGGAAAATGTTACATTAAACTCCAGAGATTATGAGCCGAATGGTAAACGCGTTTTCAAAAGACTTCCCTCACATTTATTTTCTAGCATCAATATTAAAGTTGACGAAAAACGTGAAACAAAGCAAACGCCCTGATCTCCCTCGCCACCGACATCGTAATCCAAAGAACCGCGAACGGCATTCCTATAATATTATTTACCATGCTAAGCGAACGGTAGGTGACGATAATACCCTGTAAATATAATCATATCATTAAATAAACGAAGTTTATGCGCAAATATACCAAGTACACCGTATAAAGATGTGGTTGCTAGTTACACATCTTATAACTGAAGAGAGCATACAGATTTTTATCCTTTTACAGCATCGGAGAGGTAACCAGCTGGAAATTTCAGAACTTGATCCAGACAGTCCCAGGATACTCCCATAGAAATGGATTTCGAAAAACGTGTCGGAACACCCTTAAAAAATTACCAAACTCAAAATTGGTATTTTTTTTTCCTGTTTTCTTTAAAACATCTAAAGTTACGAAAGTATTGACCTATTTTTTTTTTAATATGTGTAATTCTATTGTATCTATCTATATTGATATGGCATTTTGTATTTTCGTAAAATTCAATATGCAAAACATTAAAAATTGATCGAAGAAAATCGCAAAAATTCTAACACCGCATTTTCAACTTGATCACAAGCCACAAAAAAATTTCGAAAAAATTACGAGTGGCAACAATCGATGGGCACAAGCTTTCTCTACAAAACTATGTCTTACACTTTGCGTTTACGTAAACTTCGTCGCATTGATTGTTGCATTGTTTGTGAGACAGTATTCACAGCCGACGCCTCTGCAGGCTGTGCGCTTACGGCGCAGAACGGGCTCTTATCCAGCAATAACCAAGCAAATCTCGACCGCTTTGACCTCGCAGAGCTAAGAACAATCGCGGCCACACATGCAATTGTACTCAATGCGTGTTTTGCGGGTGATAGCAACTAAAATATATAAATTTTTAATGAAAAGCTACAAGGATTGTGAATGTTCACAAATAAATGAGAACTCTTAGCAAGAAGGCCTAGATTAGAAATTGATTTCAGCCTTTTAGATTATCGAATGTTGCACGTCCACACCAAATGTTGGAAGAAACACTTGTTTGATTACCTCTTTCGTTTTCATCATGATTGAATGATAACGCTATTCTAGAATTATAGCTATCTTTCACGGTGGCAATAATGGAGGCACTGATAATTAACAACCAATACGATTAGGGCGCTGGTCCGAAGCATATGGCTCTATGAGGATGTGGGTTCGAATCCCGCATAGGGTATTTTTTTAATCGTCCTATATTGTCATATATCTCATCAATTAATTCATCATCGTCACTTGTTTTTTATCTAGCCTTTGGTATATACCTTCGCAGTATCTCCGTTCTCGTTTGTTTATTGAATGGCATGTGCAAGTGTAATTAGTGTACCTTTTGAGGATATTTTAGTGTATTATAGGGTGTAAACTCTAGAGTAGATGCTATTTAAAATTCTCAGCACTGACTGCACAAAAATAAGTTTAACTGTGGTTTTCTATTACTTTACTATATACATTTGTCACCCTAATATACATAAATAATGTGAATATACATGTCTCAAGACATGCCCGTCTTCATTTACAATGGGTTAGTAATAATATATTATTAATCCTTTACAAGGCACAATGTTTTGTTTGTAGGAATTCTCCAGTGAATGTTTTCATTTTTGATGATAATGATTATGTCCCATTAACCAATAAACTACCCCTAAACCGATGAGTAAAATAAGCTGTGTGTTTTGTACCGGTAACGGGGAAAATTGACCTTTATCACCTAAATGAATTGAAGACTTTGAAACTATTTTATCGGCATGCCGAGAACGAAATGATGAAACCACTCACAAAATCTTGAAGCATAAAAAATAAATAGTGCGACTTCCCGTATAAATTCCACGGTTTTGTGTATGTATGAACAAGAATTGCAACCTAGAGAAAAGCTGATACGATATTCCAGCCCCGCCAAATCGCACAACACGTGCGGAAAGAGCACAATTTAACTGAAGTGTAGGGCCTACACTGTTTTCTCTGTGGTGAAGTTCAGGACATAGGCCTACATAAAATAAATAAAATAATTATAATAAAAATGGTAAATCAAATTCTCCCACGTCAATATGGAAAATCGCTGTGATGATAGTATTCGGTAAAGAGTCACTGACAGTGTAGATCTCTTCGCGGTAAACTCCAGATACCAGAAACAAATTGTTACCTGAATTCAGAATTACATTAGAGATTAAATAATTCAGGGCAGGGAGCAATCAAGACCAGAGAAACAACAAACTATGATCAAGCCACTGATTTTGCTTTTAACTTTCATAAAGACTAGGCCTACGTTAAAAATTGCATAACTATTATTTCTTACATAATGTTTGCTAGATATTTATAGAATCTCTAGTCGAGAATGGCGTTGACCCTGCATTAGCTCTGGCTTGCTGGCAATATTAATTAATATCAAACCCTATTTCCAACTAAGTCGGGTAGGGGGTGGGAGGGTCCCACCACATTCTTGGCTCCACGGGGTTATCGAAGCCGGCTAGCCATGCCTGACGCTTCTCCCACATCATCTTTTTCTTCCTCTGCGTCATCAACTTCACTTTCTTTCCTCTCCTCTGTCTTCTTCCTCAGGGACCTCCACCAGTTTGTTCCATGTTTTTCGTTCTTCCCAACATTTTTCTTGGTTAATCCTTTCCCAAGCTGCATTTCTCTTTTTCAAATCCATTGCTATAACTTCTTCCCATCTCAGTCTGGGCCTCCCTCTTTTTCTCTGTTTGTTTCCTGCATCTTCTTCATACTGTATCTTAGGGATCCTGTCCTTCTGCATCCTCTTCATATGTCCAAACCACCTCAGCCTTTCTTTCCCTAGCTTAAAGTTTAAACTCTCTACTCCTAGCTCTTTCCTTATCTTCGTGCTCCTCATCTTATCAATCTTCGTAACTCCCATTACACTCCTTAAAAATTTCATTTCTGCAGCTTGAATTTGTCTTTCTTCTTTACCCCCAACTGGCCATGTCACTGCACCATATGTGAGTACCGTACAAAATATGCTTTGTATATTAAAAGTTTGCATCTCCTTGGCATTTTTTTTTCCAAAGCAGTTTCCTCACTAACTGGAAGAAACTCTCAGCGATACCAGTACGCCTTGCAATCTCCGCGTCTATTTTTCCATCGTCGGAGATTATGCTGCCCAGGTATTTAAACATATGTGTCTCTACTAGTTCTTCCCCTCGAAGTACAATCTTTTTTCTATTTCAATATTATTAAAATAAATGCATGCCAATTTCAAGGAAGTCATCCATTTCACTCCAATACCGGCTAATTGACATAGACCATGTGCGTCAAGTTTTTCAGGAGTATAGGCCCTATAATAACAATTTTCGTTGGAAACCTGCTCAGGGTGCAATGCATGCCCGTCTTCAGGTGTTGTCTTTCAGTAACAGATCTTTACCACAAAATGCATTAAATAGAAACTGAGAAGAACACTGTGAAATCGCATCAAAATATAATTAACCCCAACTTAACACACAATATTCTTCGTCGAACATCTGTTCTGTCGTTGAAACAAATAGTACTACAACATCTACAATCAAGGCGAAGACGAATTAAATGAAGACAATATTTAGGTTCAATCCACGGCATAGAAAACACATTATTAGGAGATTCACTTAGGGTAGTGTGACCAAATTTGTTTATTAATAATCTCACTATATTAATTAACAATTGTATACACTTGCACACTTTACTTATGATTAACGTTTAATCATTGTGGAGTTGAAAGTGCAATCCGCTTTTCATTAAAAATATACACCGTGAAGTAAGTAAATAATACAATAAATAACCGTGCACAGCAGGATGAAAAAACCATCTACAAACGATATTCTTAATTAGTTATTTTAGTTCAGACAAATTAATAATGTATATATGTACACAAGGAAGTTCAATATGTCCGTACAAAATGTTGGCTCCGGTTTTTACCGTGTTCGTATAAAAAACTTCTAATCAAATAATATGAATAATATATTTTAATAATTTTATTATAATAATAGTCAAGATTTTTGTAGTATGTTAATAGTAATGGTTTTCAAGATTGAACAGAAGAATGAAGATCACGTTCGGCATGGTTTCCTCCACGAAAGCTTGATTATATCCTCGATTTGGTGTTCCTATAATTTTTGGCAAACCTCACATTCGTTTGAGTGGGATAGTTATATAAATCAGTGTTTTCAATTTGGTTTTCTTTTTTATTTCTTCTTCTCAATTTTTTCTTTTCTTTTCATTTCTTTTTCCTTCTTTTGTATATTTCATTTATTTTAATTAATCTAACTTTCATATTGTTTATCCAATTTAAATATAATGTTGTCTTACTATACATGTTGTTGTGACTCCTCCTTTGTAAATGTTGTCCTCCTTTGTAAATCAGTTTTTTAACTAAATAGGATAGACGTTAATTAAATAATACATAAATACATAATAAATAAAATATATTACTATTCCAAACTTTGTTTATTTGCCTGCATCTATGTGATTACTAGTTTTATTTAGTTATCCTTCTTTGTAATTTGTAAATCAATTTTTTTAAATAACTTAATAGGAAAGACGTAAAATAAATCAAATAAATAATATGTGAAGGTAGATAGGGTGTCTACCTATATTTGCAATACACAGAGTAGAAATAGAAACATAATAAAATAACAATATAATTATTTGAATATTTATTGACTAAGATTATTTAAGTTGTGTGTAGCAATAATCAACTAAAACGATGGGGGTCTGACAGTGGCACCTTTCAATATGCTCGTAAGTGACAGCGATTGTTCTTAGCTCAGCAAGGTCAAAGCGGTCGAGATTCGCTTCATTATCGCTGCGCCGTAAGCGTACAGCCTGCAGAGGCGTAGGCGGTGAAAACTATCTCACAGACAGTGCAACAATCAATGCGACGAAGTTTACGTAAAAAAAAAGTGTAAGACATAGTTTTTGGATGAGCGAAGCGAAGACTTCAATTTCACCGACCCCCAAAAAATTTAGCTCGGGTGTTTTTTTTTTGTTTTTTTTCTGTCTGTTTGTTCGCTCTCTACCGGGCAAACGGCATGTGCGATCTTGATGAAAATTTGAGGGGACCTTCGAAATCTCTGAACTTAGACTTGCTACGTTTTTGGGTACAATCGAAGAAATATTTCTCATGAATATCGTACTTTTACGATTTTTTTTCGATTTTTAGTGCGATATTTTCGTGACATTTGGGCCGATTCTGACCAAACGGGTGGGGCTACAACGTTCATATTTTACATGCACATTAAGGTTATGGTGATGTATGGACGTTTGAAAGAAAAAGTTGAAAAAGTTAGCCAGAATCTATAGAAATAAAGGTTTCAATTTGAGTTTTTTGGGGTGTTAAAAATTAAAACCTTTATTTCTATAGATTCTGGCTAACTTTTTCAACTTTTTCTTTCAAAAGTCAATACATCACCCTTACCTTAATGTCCATGTGAAATATGACGTTGTAGCCCCACCCGTTTGGTCAGAATCCGCCCAAATAGCACGAAAATATAGATTTTTGGATGAGCGAAGCGAAGACTTCAATTTCACCGACCCCCCAAAAATTTAGCTCCGTTGTTTTTTTTTTTTTTTTTGTTTGTTTTTTTTTTTTTTTTTTTCCGTCTGTTTGTTCGCTCTCTACCGGGCAAACGGCATATGCGATCTTGATGAAAATTTGACACGACCTTCGTTTTCTCTGAACTTAGACTTGCCACGTTTTTGGGTACAATCGAAGAAATATTTCTCATGAATATCGTACTTTTACGATTTTTTTTCGATTTTTAATGCGATATTTTCGTGCCATTTGGGCCAATTCTGACCAAACGGGTGGGGCTTCAACGTTCATATTTCACATGGACATTAAGGTAATGGTGATGTATTGCTTTCTGAAAGAAAAAGTTGAAAAAGTTAGCGAGAATCGAGAGAAATAAAGCTTTTAATATACGTTTTTTGACTTTTTGTGCGATATTTTCGTGCCATTTGGGCCAATTCTGACCAAACGGGTGGGGCAGCAACGTTCATATTATTCATGGACATTAAGGTTATGGTTATGTAGTACTTTTTGAAAGAAAAGGTGAAAAAATTAACCAGAATCCATAGAAATAAAGCTTTTGATACAAGTTTTTTACGGTAAATAATACCAATTGACAAGAAACAAAAGAAATTCGACAACATTCACCTACAATGCATAGGCAGCAAAACAAAGCACTTGCAAAAGTAAAGATATCCTACGCAACTAAAAACTTTAAAAAGCTCATCCATCAACGCGGCGGGACTTTAGCGTTTTCCTAGTAGATTTTTCTCACAGCCTTGTATGAAAACTTCACAGGAGATTTTATACCTTACTCACAGCCTTGTTACAAACAATCAAAGATCCGACAGACCTAATGATTGCTTTGTATGGGCCGTGTTAATATGTTTTTATTATTTTAAATTAATATTAACATTTAATAATTAAAAAGCTCATCCATCAACGAGACTAATAAAAGCGTTTGCGAAGCTTCCTAGTTTAGAGAAAACTTGTGCCCATCGATTGCTGCCACTCGTTATTTTTTTGGATTTTTTTGCAGCTTGTGATCGAGTTATGTAGGTAGGCCTAGATACAATAGAATTACACATTCTAAAAAAACAAATAGGTCAATACGTTTGTAACTTTAGATGTATTTAAGAAAACAAGAAAAAATACAAAAAATACGAATTTTGAGTTTAATAATTTTTTGTGGGTGTTCCGACAAGTTTTTTTTGAAATCCATTTCTGAGGGAGTATCCTGAGACTGTTTGGATCATGTTCTGAAATTTGCAGCTGGTTACCTCTCCGATGCTGTTAACTTCTTTATTTGAAGAGCTAGAGCACGTCGTCGCATTTCAAGACAATGATTGGATATGGTGGAATGAAGAATGAAGATAACGTTAGATTATTGGATGAGCGTAGCGAGCGTAGCGAGCGAAGCGAAGATTCCATTTCACTACACTGGAGAAAAAAATCCGGAATGTTTTTTTTTTTTTTTTCTTTTTTTCTTTCTTTCTGTCTTAATTTGTCTGTCTGTTAACACGATTCCGGCTAAAACGATACTCCAATTGCAATGAGATTTTGTGGAGGCCTTTAAAATCTTTGAACTTACAACTGCCACGTTTTTGAGCACAATCGAAAAATTTCTGATGAAAATCGCAATTTTACGATTTTTTTCGATTTTTACGAAATTTCTTCGACTTATAACACCTATATACTTTATCCGATTGTAATGATTTTTTCAAAGAACCTTAATTTAATGAATTAATATATTCGTGTAAAATTTGTGCGTAATCGAATAATTATTTCTTATGAAAATTTCAATATTACGATTTTTTCCTGTTTTTAAATTACAATTAATTAAAAAAAGGAATTTTTTTATTTATTTTGATTTAATTTAAAAAAAATTTCAACAAAGTTCTGATTTTTTCACAGAACAACAGAAAATCCGCAAAACACATGGCACATCCAACAACGCGGCGGGACTTAAGCGTTTTCCTAGTTACATAAAATGGCATCAAACCCGCGTCGCTTGGTTTCATATGCTTATCATACCAGACCACTTTGTGTGAAACAACATGAATGGCACCTTATATTAGATGGAATAAAGCAGTAATGACCTAAAAAAAACTTGCGAACTGGACATGTAATTATTTCCTAAAGATGAAGGCTTTCCGCGGCTGCTCAAACGGTTGCGACACAGACTAGAAGCACGCCTATAAATAAATACCGGTAATTATATCAAATCCCAGGTAAGATAATGGTTATTACTAGGAAAACGCTTAAGTCCCGCCGCGTTGTTGGATGAGCGTAATTGGTGAATTGAGCTGCCATGTGTTTTGCGGATTTTCTGTTGTTCTGTGAAAAAATCAGAACTTAGTTGAAATTTTTTTTAAATTAAATCAAATTAAATAAAAAATTAACTTATTTTTTTTTAATTAATCGTAATTTTAAAAAAGGAAAAAATCGTAATATTGAAATTTTCATAAGAAATAATTATTCGATTACGCACAAATTTTACACGAATATATAATTCATAAAGTTAAGGTTCTGTGAAAAAATCATTACAATCGGATAAAGCATGTAGGAGTTATAAGTCGAAGAAATTTTTTAAAAATCGAAAAAAATCGTAAAATTGCGATTTTCATGAGAAATAATTTTTCGATTGCGCTCAAAAACGTGGCAGTTCTTAGTTCAGAGATTTCGAAGACCTCCATAAAATTTCATCGCAATCGGAGTATCGGTTTAGCCGGAATCGTGTTAACAGACAGACAAAAATACAGAAAGAAAAAAAAAAAAAAAAAAAAAAAAAACATTCCGGATTTTTTTCTCCAGTGTAGTGAAATGGAATCTTCGCTTCGCTCGCTACGCTCGCTACGCTCATCCAATGAATTATTATTGATTTTGATAAATCATTATCATGTTCAATACATTCAAAGAGGCAGTAAGCATCAACTCAACTCCAAGACCCAAGAAATCATAATGATAAAATAGTATTTATTCCAATACTAGTTAATTTATCCTTACAACATGATACTGACTGTACAAAAATGGCCTCTCTGCACAGAAATTGTTCAAACCACGCCCTAGACCCGACTTGAAACATAAAACTGCTGAGAGCGCCACCGGCCGGAGGCAGAATTGCATTTCTCAACCGCGTGCAGACCGGCCGTACTTCCACGATTACAACGAAATGGCTCGACCGATCATTATAGAATTTTGGGAGAAGTTAGATAATAGCTAAATGCTTGATAAGTATTGATCAGAATACCAATTATACTTTCCATTTTCCCCCAAAAAAATCAAGAAAAACGTAAATTTTTACAACTTATTCGTTTTTTCTTGATTTTTTGGGGGAAAATGGAAAGTAAAATTGGTATTCTGATTAAAACTTATCAAGCATTTAACTATTATCTAACTACTCCAAAAATTCTATAAAGATCGGTTAAGCCATTTCGTTGCAATCGTTTCACTGAAAATGTATGAAAAACCAGCAATTTTGCATTTATATTGTTTTAATTGTTTTTAAGTTTACTTTTTTATTTATTGACTTAATAAATTTATTTTATGCCGATATAATGCTAAAAACATTAAATTTTTTTTTTCTTGAGCGCTGCATGCTATTTTGCTTGGGAAAATGCCTTACCAGTACTGATATTAGGCCTAATCTAGGGCTGTATAGAGTGTTATTCATAACAATTTTAGTCAATTTTAAAGAACCCTAGATTAACAGGTTATAAAGGCCCAGTGAATTCATGTTAAATAAATAAACTGAACCTTAAGGCTATGTTACACTCAAATTTACCAAAACACAACATAAATATACTTTAAATGCTATCTTCTCAAAACTTTTATACTATCACATTTGCTAACATTTTTTCCTACTTCTTCTACAGTTTTTAAGATAAACGGATAATTTCTTTTGTAATAGGCCTATGCTCACAGGTAGTATTCTGACAAATTCACTGAACTTTTTTTGATGAGATTTATAGTTTATTAATTAAAATATGGGAAATATAGATTTGTTACAAAAAACATACATTTTCCAACAATGCATAGAAAAAAATCATATTTATCAAACAAAACAAAAATTATAAAATCCGTATAGTAAAATAATGTTTAGATGTATTGTTTTTTTAATCTAAAACACCTTTCACTTTAACAAAAAAATTAAAATTGTAAAAGCCTTAGCATTATCGCAGCAACATAGCAAAATTGTAAAATTGCAATTGTTTGATTGCGCTTAAATTTCACACAAATATATTAATTAATAAAATTAAGGTTCTTTGAAAAAATCATTAAAATCTGATAAAACATGTAGGTGTTATAAGTCGAAGAATGTTTTAAAAATTTAAAAAATCGTAAAATTGCGATTTTCATAAGAAATAATTTTCTGATTGCGCTCAAAAACGTGGCAGTTCTAAGTTCAAAGGTTTCGAAGGTCTCCATTAAATTTCGATGCAATTGAAGTATTGGTTTAGCCGGAATAGTGTTAAAAAACAGACAAAAATACAAACAGAAAAAATAAGAAAAACGAAAAAAATCGTAAAATTGCGATTTTAATGAGAAATAATCTTTTAATTGCGCTCAAAAACGTGGCAGTTTTAAGTTCAGGGATTTCAAAGGTCTCCAGAAAATTTCATCGCAATTGGAGTATCGGTTTAGCCGGAATCGTGTTCACAGACACACAAAAATACAAACAGAAAAAAAAAAGAAAAAAAACATTCGGGATTTTTTCTCCAGTGTAGAAGAATGGAATCTTCGCTACGCTCATCCAATCTAGTCACTTATTAACGGTCCCCAAAAATGAACATTACAACTTACTCAAGAATGTAATAAGCAGGCATCTACTATGTCCAATTACTGCTCTGATAATCTCCTTTTTCTCCAACCTTCCAAAACTAATTATTTATATTTTCACACCAAGTTGCCCTCTCTCTCTTCAATTAAGCCCTCTTATCCGAATCGATGGATCAAGCATAGCTCGTGCTTCAACAGTGTTAATCTCTTAGGTCTCACGCTTTCCGATTTATTAGAGTGGTCACCTCATGTAGACAATGTAGCACCTAGAATCAAGAGTGGTTGATTTATTCTGAGAAGATTAAAGAAGATTGTCGGCCCTCTCTCCCCTAAGCTTTATTACCATTCCTTGATTCATTCCCAAATTTCGTACTGTATTTTGTTTTAGGGTGCCTCGCCCCTGTCGAAACGAATTTTCATTCTACAAAAGCGAGCGGTTCGCATCATTGCTGGGGCCTCTAGATTGAGGTCATGTAGAAGTTTATTTCCTGCCCTTAATATCCTTACTCTTGCTTGTTCCCTTTTTCATCAAGCAGCCATATTCGTCAACAATAATCCATCTCTCTTCCTTAAAACTCTTCCATTCACTTCTACTAAACCCGTTCATCGGCCAAAATCTATGTTCCTTCTTACTATTCGTACCTATATTCCAAAAGTCCTCACTATCTTTGCCTTTCTATTTATAACAAAATTCCAACTCACATATAAATGACTATTCATTCACCAATTTATTTCAAAACCAAGCTCAAAGAATTCTTGATATCAAAATCTTATAACTCCATTAATGAATTCATTGATGACTAATTAAAACATTGTTTTTTAAAACTTCAGATTTTGTATATTCTTCTATTATTAAAAATTTACCATTATTTTCATATTTCATCATATGCCTGTATATCATCATTTGTATCACTAATTTTATGTATCATAATCATTGCCTATATTTGTGCTATGTAAAAATAAGGAAAAGATTGTGAAAATATAGATTGCGCGCAGCAGTGGGCGAGGCTTTGTACGCATCTGATTGGCTAGGAGCCTCGACGTGCTTTAGCAGTAGACATTGCTGCTAGCTATTGAAGAGGTGTTGTATTATTGTCTCAGAGCGAAAAAGTGGTCGAGGCTTTGTACGCATCTGATTGGCTAGGAGCCTCGACGTGCTTCAGCAGTAGACATTGCTGATAGCTATTGAAGAGGTGTTGTATTATTGTCTCAGAGCGCAGCAGTGGTCGAGGCATTGTACGCATCTGATTGGCTAGGAGCCTCGATGTGCTTCGGCAGTAGACAGTGCTGCTATTTATTGACAAAATGTTGTATTATTGTCTCCGAGCGCAGCAGTGGGAGTTGTGTACTTATATGATTAGCTCGGAGCCTCTAAAAGATTCAGCAGAAGACATTGCTGCTAGCTATTGACAAAGTGTTGTATTATTGTCTCAGAGTGAAGCAGTGGGCGAGGCTGTGTACGCATCTGATTGGTTTGAGACCTCGACGAGCTTCAAACGCTCGATGTTGATTGTGATGACCCGGGCTAACAGACCAAGCGAGTTCAAGGGGCCAGGTTTTGATCCCCTTTCATTAAAATACTTTAATGTAGTAAGATCATTGGCAGAAAATGAAGTAACTAACTCAAGCTTTAATTATAAGTAAGTTTCGAAAATCACGAGATTGATCTTCATTTGTTTTAAGTTGCAAAACTTTCCTACAAAACGTCGACTCAGTTAATGGAGTTCTCCAAGGGTGGATAAGATGAAATGAATTACGTTTAATACAAGTGATAATCGAACACATTTGAATGTCACTGGAGGTGAATTTCCAAAAGGATGCTGGGCATGTTATAGGCTGCAGTGTTGAGATAGCTACCCCTCAAGTTTGATCGGACACCTCATTCAGCGCACCTGTCTGACGAGCTTCTGGTGTCGGGACATTTACTCTAATGGACACTTAGATCGCGCACGGCTGGTTGTGTTCACTGTTTGGAAGCTGCGCAGACTGCTCACAGTTTCAGTGGAGATTTAGAACTTCCTAGAGGATGTTGGACGATCTTATAGGCTGTAGTGTTGAGATAGCTACCCTCAAGTTTGATCGGACACCTCATTCAGCGCACCTGTCTGACGAACTTCTGGTGTCGGGACATTACTTCTAATGGACACTTAGATCGCACACGGGTGTTGTGTTCACTGTTTGGAAGCTGCGCAGACTTATCACAGTTTCAGTGGAGATTTAGAACTTCCTAGAGGATGATGGACGATCTTATAGGCTGCAGTGTTCAGATAGCTACCCCTCAAGTTTGATCGGACACCTCTTTCAGCGCACCTGTCGAACCAGCTTCTGGTGTCGGAGTATATACTCTAATGGACACTTAGATCGCGCACGGCTGGTTGTGTTCACTGTTTGGAAGCTGCGCAGACTGCTCACAGTTTCAGTGGAGATTTAGAACTTCCTAGAGGATGTTGGACGATCTTATAGGCTGTAGTGTTTAGATGGCTAACACTCAAGTTTTTATCGTACACCTCATTCAGCGCACCTGTCTGACGAGCTTCTGGTGTCGGGACATTTACTCTAATGTACACTTAGATCGCGCACGGCAGGTTGTGTTCACTGTTTGAAGCTGCGCAGACTGCTCACAGTTTCAGTGGAGATTTAGAACTTCCTAGAGGATGTTGGGCGATCTTATAGGCTGAGTGTTGAGATGGCTACACTCAAGTTTTATCGGACACCTCATTTAGCGCACCTATCTGACGAGCTTCTGGTGTCGGACATTTACTCTAATGGACACTTAGATCGCGCACGGCTGTTTGTGTTTTACTGTTAGAACGCTGCGCAGACTGCTCACAGATTCATGAAGATTTAGATCTTCCCAGAGTGTGTTGGACGATCTTATAGGTTACAGTATAGAGATATCTACCCCTCAAGTTTGATCCGACACCTCATTCAGCGTACCTGTCTGACCAGCTTCTGGGTGTCGGACATTTACTCTAATGGACACTTAGATCGCGCACGGCTGGTTGTGTTCACTGTTTGGAAGCTGCGCAGACTGCTCACAGTTTCAGTGGAGATTTAGAACTTCCTAGAGGATGTTGGACGATCTTTTAGGCTGCAGTGTTGAGATAGCTACCCCTCAAGTTTGATCGGACACCTCATTCAGCGCACCTGTCTGACGAGCTTCTGGTGTCGAGACATTTACTCTAATGGACACTTAGATCACCCACGGCTGGTTGTGTTCACTGTTTGGAAGCTGCGCAGACTGCTCACAGTTTCAGTGGAGATTTAGATCTTCCTAGAGGATGTTGGACGATCTTATAGGCTGCAGTGTTGAGATAGCTACCCTCAAGTTTGATCGGACACCTCATTCAGCGCACCTGTCTGACGAGCTTCTGGTGTCGGGACATTTACTTTTATGGACACTTAGATCGCGCACGGCTGGTTGTGTTCACTGTTTGGAAGCTGCGCAGACTGCTCACAGTTTCAGTGGAGATTTAGAACTTCCTAGAGGATGTTGGACGATCTTATAGGCTGCAGTGTTGAGATAGCTACCCCTCAAGTTTGATCGGACACCTCATTCAGCGCACCTGTCTGACGAGCTTCTGGTGTCGGGACATTTACTCTAATGGACACTTAGATCGCGCACGGCTGGTTGTGTTCACTGTTTGGAAGCTGTGCAGACTGCTCACAGTTTCAGTGGAGATTTAGAACTTCCTAGAGGATGTTGGACGATCTTATAGGCTGCAGTGTTGAGATAGCTACCCCTCAAGTTTGATCGGACACCTCATTCAGCGCACCTGTCTGACGAGCTTCTGGTGTCAGTACATTTACTCTAATGGACACTTAG
Source organism: Sweltsa coloradensis (assembly GCA_024449915.1). Classification (NCBI taxonomy): domain Eukaryota; kingdom Metazoa; phylum Arthropoda; class Insecta; order Plecoptera; family Chloroperlidae; genus Sweltsa; species Sweltsa coloradensis. The sequence goes on along the minus strand of JAMZAV010001618.1, from coordinate 201,520 downwards.
ATCGCGCACGGCTGGTTGTGTTCACTGTTTGGAAGCTGCGCAGACTGCTCACAGTTTCAGTGGAGATTTAGAACTTCCTAGAGGATGTTGGACGATCTTATAGGCTGCAGTGTTAGCTTCCCCTCAAGTTTGATCGGACACCTCATTCAGCGCACCTGTCTGACGAGCTTCTGGTGTCGGGACATTTACTCTAATGGACACTTAGATCGCGCACGGCTGGTTGTGTTCACTGTTTGGAAGCTGCGCAGACTGCTCACAGTTTCAGTGGAGATTTAGAACTTCCTAGAGGATGTTGGACGATCTTTTAGGTTGCAGTGTTGAGATAGCTATCCTTAAGTTTGATCGGACACCTCATTCAGCGCACCTGTCTGACGAGCTTCTGGTGTCGGGACATTTACTCTAATGGACAGTTAGATCGCGCACGGCTGGTTGTGTTCAATGTTTGGAAGCTGCACAGACTTATCACAGTTTCAGTGGAGATTTAGAACTTCCTAGAGGATATTGGACGATCTTTTAGGTTGCAGTGTTGAGATAGCTACCCTTAAGTTTGATCGGACACCTCATTCAGCGCACCTGTCTGACGAGCTTCTGGTGCCGGGACATTTACTCTAATGGACACTTAGATCGCGCACGGCTGGTTGTGTTCACTGTTTGGAAGCTGCGCAGACTGCTCACAGTTTCAGTGGAGATTTAGAACTTCCTAGAGGATGTTGGACGATCTTATAGGCTGCAGTGTTGAGATAGCTACCCCTCAAGTTTGATCGGACACCTCATTCAGCGCACCTGTCTGACGAACTTCTGGTGTCACGTGGCATTTACTCTAATGGACACTTAGATCGCGCACGGCTGGTTGTGTTCACTGTTTGGAAGACTGCGTGCACTGCTCATCAGTTTCAGTGGAGATTTAGAACTTCCTAGAGGATGTTGGACGATCTTATAGGCTGCAGTGTTGAGATAGCTACCCCTCAAGTTTGATCGGACACCTCATTCAGCGCACCTGTTCTGACGAGCTTCTGGTGTCGGGACATTTACTCTAATGGACAGTTAGATCGCGCACGGCTGGTGTGTTCACTGTTTGGAAGCTGCGCAGACTGCCCACAGTTTCATTGGAGATTTAGAACTTGCTAGAGGATGTTGGACGATCTTATAGGCTGCAGTGTTCAGATAGCTACCCCTCAAGTTTGATCGGACACCTCATTCAGCGCACCTGTTGTAGCTAATTTAGCCGTTCTATACAACATATAAAAACACAACAATGACAATTACAAAATATTCCAATTAATTATAACATTTAACTGACCTTCCTTTAGTCAGGCTGGGTTTTATGCTTGGCGCCACTCGGGTAAAGAGACACGAGAACTCTTATCTATTGATTTTAAATTTGAATGAAGATAAATCAAGGAAATATATTAATGGATGTGCCAACAGGAGCCAAGGTTCTAAAATATTATAACTACAATTTTTATGATCAGTAAGTCTGAATGACTTTAATGAGGACCCATGGTTTAGCCCCAGAGGCAATTACAGAACACTATGACATTTATTTATTATGTCCCACTTTCAACACAAAAATCAAGATAATTCCCTTTTTAAACAAAATTACACAAAAATTACACAAATGTCAAAATGTCTTTTATAATAATGATATTGGTTATCTAGGGCGACGGTCGTTCGCCCGCAGCCAAGCGCACGCGACTGCTAGAAGGCGATGACTAACTCGACCCTGTTTACTCCTACCCGAGTTGGGGGTTTTTCAGCTATCTGCACACGCCGTCCCAAAATATTTACAATCTTGAAACTCGGTATATGACCTGATCTTTGGTCCATAACATACCAAAAAAAAAACAGTCCGATCCGATAACCCGTTCTGTGTTAAAAGTGAGTAAAATTCTAAGAAAATCTTTCGGCTGGCTGGTTGGTTGGTTGGTTGGTTGGGGGGGGGGGATTCTGTTAGAGAGGAATAAGAGCCTACAGAAAAAACGGTGCATCTTAGAACTATGAAACTTTAACCACACTTAGATGTACCTCAGACTCACATACTTCCTCCGAGATGCAAGCAATATTCTTCCCCCAACACCCCCTAAATCATCCCCTAAAATTAAAATAACTCATAGCTCTAACCCAAAATTGAATTTTTAATCAAATTAGTTATTAAAATAATGTTCTAATGTGTTGTAAACCCAATCGGCCTTTTCTCAATTATTAAACTACATTTTGTCAACCCCCATCCCTAATAGTTATATTATTTTTACCTTGATTTCCAGCATTCACCACGAAGGCACCTAATGAGTTATCATCATGAAATTTAACATGATGGTACATAATAATATGAAAAATAATCCGCCGAGAGGCAAGCGATATTTCACCCCCAACATCCTCTAAAATTGGAATAATTCATAACTCTAATCTAAAATTGATGTTTTATTCAAATTAGTTATTAAAATTATGTTCTAATGTTTTTTAACCCAATCGGCCTATTCTTATTTCCTTAACCACATTTTTCAACCCCCATCTCTTATAGTTTATATTATTTTTACCTTGATTTCCAGCATTCACCATGGAGGCACCGAAGGAGTTATCAGGATAAAATTTGGCATGATGGTACATACTAATATATATATCACTACACTTTGTTCCAACATTGTTTAGTTGGGTAAAGGGGTGTTTCCACCTAAATCTTGGGCATCACCGAATCAGCACCGGCCTGCCAAGCTCGGCACCTCATCTTCTTCCTCATTCTCTTGTCGTAACACCAACTCTCTCCACTTTTTCCTGTCCTCCCACCATCTTTCTCTCTCTTCACCCACTTCCCACTCCTCTCCTCTCTCCTCCACATCTGCCTGTACTTGATCTTGCCACTTATCTCGAGGTCTTCCCACTCTTCTCATATCATTCTTTAGTTCAAATGCTTGTCTTGTCCATACCATCGTAGTCGTTCCTTTCCCATCCTGAACTTTAGGCTCTCTACTCCTACTTTCTTCCTTATCATACTACTTCGTATCTTGTCCAACTTGGTCACACCTGCCACACTGCGTATGAACTTTATCTCAGCTGCCTGTATAGCACTTTCTTCCTTCCAGCCCATTGGCCACGCCCATATTTGTATTCGTATTTATTGATATTTTCCCGCCCAAGGGGCGGGAAGGCCGATATAGGGCAACAATTCTGCCCTCTGCAGTTTATACATGTACAAAGAAACATACAAAGAAACACAAATGTTAAACATAAAAAGCACTGAGGAGAGGACAGAAGAATCATGACGAGAGAAAAAAACGTTCAAAAGTCAAAAACGAAAGTCATTATGCTACACTACTACACACTTACACTGGCACTGCGAGGTGCAAGAATAGCAAAAGGCAAGAAATCAACATAAAAACACAAATAGACGGGGTAAATACTCCTAGACAAGAAACAAACAAATCACGTACAAGTGAACAAGAATACAAACAAGAATACAAACAGGACGGGCACACGAACACAAAACACAAACTGATCGTGGGTGTCGATGCACGGACACACCAACATCGCTGCTATCACCGACGCACACGCACACCGCGAGGAGAAGAACACACGCGTGCACTCGCGGAGGCACGAACCGGTGAGTACCCGCGCTCCAGGTACCACACTCCTGCCCCCAGTGCTCGGTGAAGAAGTCACCTGGGGCCGGCGACCACAGGGAGGGCATCCGCGTGGCTCGGGTACTGGTACCATATGTTAAAATGGGTAGATAAAACATTTTATATAGGAGCATTTTGAATTTTTTAGGGAAATGCTCATTCCAAATTAACTTTCTGACTTTTTGGTAAAACTTTTCTGCCAACCCCACTCTCCGCTTAGCTTTATTCCCTACTTTTGCTTCATTAGTCACAATACTTCCTAGGTATTGGAATTCATCTTTTTCCTCCAGTTCTACTCCCCTCTGTGTGATCCTTTCTTTATATCTTTGAGTTTTTTTGACTCTTTGCATCACTAAAACCTTACTCTTCTTGATGCTAATCTTCATTCCAAATTCTTCTGTCACCTCGTTCCATTTATCCACCTTCTGTTGTACTTCACCATTGTCTCCAAATTCCACGATATCGTCTGCATATATCATTGTTCTGGTATCTTGATCTTTTACTTCTTCTTCTGTTACCTCTCTTGGGTGTACCCTGCACAGCATTTCATCCATTACAACGTTGAATAGTATTGGTGATAGTACGCTATATATATATATATATATATATATATATATATGGATTCTTAGGCTTTCAGGGCCGCTGGTAGATGTAGATGTGGATTCTGCGGTGATTTGCCCTGTGTTTTGAGTTGATGGCTCTAAAAAGAACCGTTCTTCTCGACGTTTCGAAAAGCTGTGGCTTTCCATCTTCAGGAGTCGATGCTGAGTCTGTGACGGACGGCAGTCGAATGGCATGAGCTCACTTCGTGCCTCCTTATATAGCCTGGCCTGGTAACCAATCAGGGCTCAGACGCGACCTGATTGGTGCGGGCGTTGTACCCCTGCGCCCTGATTCGTGCGCGCGTTGTACTCCTGTGTACGCGCCCTACTCCTGGTATTGCAAGCTGGCGGTCCAGATGATGGTTGTACCGTGGAGTCAGTGATGGTCTGAGAAGTTATTTTTCTCCTCTTGTCCAACTTCTTAGGCGGGTGGCGAGATCTGTGGCGAGCCTCGTCGTCCGGTTCCACTGGTTGAACCGTGATGGAAGCAATGATTGGTTTCCAAGCACTGGGGAGGCAACTCCCATCGTCCCGCTTGTTGAGGTTATGAGGCCGCTTTTCAATCTCCACCCTTTCCCGGACTTCGCGAGGGAGGAAGTTATCAATGGTGGCAATGCAATGGGTATCAGTGAAGTTAATCGCATGTCCAGTTTGTTCCACATGTTGGGCAAGAGCAGAGGAGGTGACCTTACTGGTCACATCACATTTCTAGGTCACATCGGCCAAACTGGCAGGAAGATCTCTGTCCGTGTCCAGGAGCATTCTAGAAATGTGACCAGTAAGGTCACCTCCTCTGCTCTTGCCCAACATGTGGAACAAACTGGACATGCGATTAACTTCACTGATACCCATTGCATTGCCACCATTGATAACTTCCTCCCTCGCGAAGTCCGGGAAAGGGTGGAGATTGAAAAGCGGCCTCATAACCTCAACAAGCGGGACGATGGGAGTTGCCTCCCCAGTGCTTGGAAACCAATCATTGCTTCCATCACGGTTCAACCAGTGGAACCGGACGACGAGGCTCGCCACAGATCTCGCCACCCGCCTAAGAAGTTGGAAAAGAGGAGAAAAATAACTTCTCAGACCATCACTGACTCCACGTACAACCTCATCGGGACCGCCAGCTTGCATACCAGGAGTAGGGCGCGTACACGGGAGTAAACGCCGCAGAATCAGGGCGCAGGGGTAAAACGCCCGCCCCAAATCGGTCGCGCTGACCCCTGATTTTTTTACCAGGCCAGCATATAAGGAGGCACAAGTGACTTCCCATTCGACTGCCGTCCGTCACAGCCAGCATCACCCTGAAGGGAAGCCCGCTTTTCGAAAGGGTCAGAAAACGGTTCTTTTTAGAGCCATCACTCAAAACACAGGCAAATCACCCAGAATCCCATCTACATAAAATTATATATATATATATACGATAAAAACGCTCCGCGGGGGGGGCATCTCATGATTACCCATACGTACTAATTGCATGGGCCCCAAAAAATTTATGTTTGGTTTGTCCACTCTGTTTTTTTGTTTTTTTTGGGGTATTTCCCCCGTGAAACTGTCCTGACCTGGATAACTCACCCCAGATGTTTCCACTTTTTTGGTCTCGCTCCTCATTTACAATATTCCGGGCCCATGCAGTCCCAACTTTTAACTTTGTTTGTGTACCAAAAATTTTCAAATCTTACTCCTATAAGAAATTTTTTCGATCTGCCTTTATCCCCACCCTATTTCACCCCAGTACGTATGCACTGCTTCCAACCAAAAACACGATTGTTTCGGGTTTCGTCCACCTTTCCCTTCCTATTATTGTCTTGGTGATTTTCCCCGAATTCTTTTATTTTTAAAACCTGGCAATATTTTAACTTGAAAACTTTTTGATACCTTTTTTGTGCCATAGTACTTTAAATACCCCCTACCAATAATTTACTATTTATCTTCCATTTTCTTTTTATTATCAGCAGCATACTATTTTGCTTCCTAGTCTCCTTCTTTAGGAAACCTCTGTTTTTTCCCTCGGGGGTCTGAATTTCTTATGTTGAGGCCCTTCTATTTGTTGGGTTTTTCTGTTTGTCCTTTTCATAAAAGGGGTCCCACTCCCTTTCTACTTGGGTTTTTACTTTTATGGGATAACTTATTCGCGTCTTTTTACTTCTCGCGTTTGTTGTTTTATTTTTGCTTTCGTTTTTTTCCCCACCTTCTCCTTCATTTTCTTCTTGTCTTCTTCTTCTTTTTCTTCTTCTTCTTCTTCTTCTTTATTTTTTCCTTCTTCTTCTTCTTCTTCTTCACCTTCTTCCAAAAATTCCCACCCTCCCTCAGCGCATTCTCTCTTTTCCGTGTAATTTATTTTTTTCTCATCTACGTATTTTTTTTTTTCAAGTTATCTGTTACTTCAAAAGTCTATTTATTTTTGCCCACCATGTAGAAACGTTGCTACCTTTCCCTTTGAAATTCCAACTAACCTTATTTTTCTTTACTAAATTTCCAGCCCCCCATCTCTCTTTCCAAGTTCCTTTAGGTCCTCTTTCTACTTCCTAGTTTGATCATTTCCCTATTTCTCTCCTTCACTTGTGTCGGGGGATGTGTGTGAAGTGGGCTTTCTATCCCAGGTTTCGCGCTTTGATTTATTTCATAGGGAGGCCCTTTGTCTACAAATTCCCGGCCCAGTTTTCTATTCTGCTATCTTCGTTCCTTTACCTCCTTCATCAATATCTGTAGGCCTCTATGCCCTGCCCTGCAATGTACAGCTTGGGGGGCTACTTTGGGCATTTGTGTAAGAGGGTCTGGTGTGATACTAGACTCTACTCTAAGCTTTAGCTCCCTTTGTGGGCCCATGCCGACTTTCCCGGGGCTTGTTTTTTTTCACAGTCTACTTCCATTTTAACCGCCCCATCAACATCTGTAATGCCAGGGGTACGACTGCAGATGACACATTCCTACTATTTGGGTTTATCCCACTTTCAATTCCCATGATCTTACTTTTCACACACAATTTACACCCCATGTACTTTCTCCTGTGTATCTGTTTTTTTTCCTCGGCACGAGAAATGTCTCATTGCTTGCAGCCGACCACCCCAACCCCCCCTGACTCCCTTTCACAACACTAAAAACTTATTCCCTACATTCGTCCTCCCCGGTTTTGTTTTGTCTTTTTCCCAAAACTTTTTCCCTATTTAGCCTTGGCCATCTTTCTATTTACGTTTTTACTTACCAATTCTTGATCAATTTTCAAAAATTTATGGGTCAAAATGTTTTTTATGATCGTTTATTCCCCGCACCAAAACTTATAATACCTCTTTATCACCAAAATTTTCAAAAAAACTAAAAGATTTTCTGCAATAAAAAAAAACTCCTCCCAGTTTTTCATAATTCACCCGAGGGAAGCGATATTCCACCCCCAACACCCCCCCCCCAAATCCCCTAAAATTGGAATAATTCGTAGCTCTACCCAAAATTGAATTTTTTTTTTCAAAAATTTGTAAGTTAAAGTTTTAATGGTTTTTAAACCCAATCGGCCTATTTTTCATTTCCTTTAAACCAAATTTTTTTCACCCCTCCCAAAATTTTATATTTTTTTACCTTGATTTTCCCGCATTTTACCATGGGGCACCTAATGAGTTATCAGCATGAAAATTTTGGCTGATGGTCATACTTTATGAAAAATAATTCGCCGAGAGGCAAACGATATTCTAAAACCCCCCACCCCCCAAAATTGGAAAAATTTTATCCTAAGCTTAAATTGAATTTTTTTTTTCCAAATTATTAATTATTTTTAGTGTGTTTTTTTTCCCAATCGGCTATTTTCATTTCCTAAACCACATTTTTGAACCCCCATCCCCAAGTTTATGTTATTTTTTTTCATTGTTTCCAGCTTCACATGAAGCACCGAATGAGTTATCGCATAAAATTTTGGGATGATGGGGACATAATAATATGAAACAAATTATCTTCCAGGGCAAGCGATATTTTACCCCCCTTTTTCCCTACCACCCTTAACTTTGGGAAAAACTTTAAGTCGTATTTAATACAATTTAATATCTTAATTGCTGATTAAAATGCGTCAATGTGTTAATTCCGGTCAAACAAATCATTCACACAAACACCCAAGACGACATTAACCATAGGAAATTTAATAAAAAGATTGTATATTGCCGACTACAGATTGTAAACAAAAACAAAAGATGGTAGCTTTTGTTTCTAGACAATCTGTTTTAAAAGGCACTGTATCCACCTTTACACGTATTTCACGCCTTGATATGAAACAAACAACAAAAAGATGTGAATATCCCCAAAAAAAAAAAATGTAAAAAAAAACGGCAGCCAAGCTCTCCTTCCAAAGTCTTCGGCTGTGAATGCTGTGAGATAAGAAGTTGAGCCAAGCATTTCATTCTTTCTCCCTAGTAGCCCAGGAATTATAGATTTTGACATCAACATCTTTAACCTAAAGCTGATTTTTAGCACACATGTAGCATTTGTCATTCTTCAAACGTACAGAGTTCCCAAAAGCACAGACGCTTGCTTCCTCCGCTCTAGCGCCAAAATGGCATGTCACACTTTTACATAAAAATGCTTGTAAAATCTGAACTAACAAAAATGTATCTGTGATTTTTGTTTCAAAATAATCGGAACTATGTATGCTTTGTGCTAAATAAATATCCAAAACATATATTATTACCTTTCATATTAATCATAAACACGAATAGTGCTGGTGCCTAACTCAATACTTCCCAGAATATCCCGTAAATCTTGAATTAGGTCGAGTTCACGAAAAATTATCAAGACATAAAAATATGCGGGTGGCTTCTTGTGGAAGCCACTTTTTGATTTTTTTACCGTGCGATGAAAATTGACTGAGATATGACCAAAATGACAATTGTTTGCGCATCGGCACTATAGCCAAATAGTACGTGGAACAAGCTGCATCAACTATAAAAATATTTCAAAGCCGGAAACCGATACCAAACTTTAGGATATGGTAAAAGACATGTTTTAGAATGTTATCATCACTTGAGACACGCTTGGTAGCAAATAAGTCACCTGTCATGGCGTCCTCAAGATGGCCGCCAAAATAATTCTTAAAATTGCTGTTACCCTTATGAAAAAGAACTACGAAAATGCGTAGTTTTTTAAAATAACTACATCATTTTCGTAGTTTTTCTAAATAACTACCGTTACTTGGTAGTTTTTAAAATAATAATTATTATTTGGTAGTTTTTTAAATAACTCTAAATAAAAAATGTCAAAGTTATAAAAAATAACTACAACATTTTCGTAGTTGTTTCTAAAAACTACAAGCTATTTATATCTTTTCTATTTTTTCTTCGATTACTTGGTAGTTTTCCTAAAACAAATGCAGGAAATGATATATTTAAAAATAACTTCGAACATTTCAAAGTTTTTTTATCATAACTTAGAAAATTTGCGTTTTGAAAATATCCGCATTTTATTCGTTGTTTTTTTCAAATAACTTTGGGAATTTAGATTTATTAAAAATTAATTTATATATTTTTTTTCTACTCCGAATACTTTAAAGTTTTTAATAGAACTATAAAAGTTTTTTGGTGTAAGAATATTTATTAACAATTCGAACTTATTGTAAGCAGCAATATAAACTTTGTGTGTTTTACAAATAGCTACGGCATTTCTATAATTCGTAATTAAATATTATTTTATTTTGGTAGTATATACACGAAGTTTTTGGAAAAGAAAGGAATGTGTACATCTCGCCCTACGGGAAGGATGCCAGCAAGATGAGAGGCCACATGCAGACGAATGCTTTGGGGGCGCGGAAGCAATTGTTGTTGCAAAACGCAAAAATTGTGAAATTACATATGTATTTAGAACTTGAAACTGTTTATCACTGCGATGGAAATCTAATTTTAATTTTGCCGTGAACAGGTATGATGAAATAATGTCGATATATGCTGCGTGAGAGAGAGAGAGAGAGAGAGAGACGAAGGCACCTGTCTTTGTCTGACCTGGCGGTTGAGGGAGGATGTTTTTCTATGGACTAGACAAGAATGGGGTGGGGGAAACCCGTTTGAATTTTGAATGACCAGACTGGTCCGTTTCTTAGTTGCAGATGCGTTGTCAAGATGGCAAGACCTATGCCGGTAAAAATAAGGGCAATACAAACGCATGCGATAATACAACCCTACATATATCTACCACGCAGTCTTCACCTAAAGATAAGACCTGCGCCCGCACTCGAACCAGAAGAAGTTACAGATTTCATACTCAGATAGTATATTATATTCGCAAGCAACTAAGCCAGAAGCAGATTCCATTTTTAAAGGGATAATATATTCGTACGAGCTCGAGCCAGAAGCAGTTCCAACACTAAGGTAGTATATTCGCATGAGCGCAAGCCAGAAGCAGTTTCCATACTAAGGTAGTATATTTGCACGAGCCAGAAGCAGTTTCCACACTAAGGTAGAATTTAGATACTCTAGATCTGTAGAGAAATCACAAACCTCTGGGTGTGTTACAATGCACGCATGTCTGAATGTAGAACATTTCGCCGCACACCCTTGTCTTTAGTTGTAGATTAGCTATACCTAGCCTCAGTGCATGGTCCTCTATTCTTACTCTGCATCCCATAGTTTAAGCCCGTAGTATTGCTAATATACTAGTAATTTTAAATAATGTTATATAGTTATAGCTAGTAGTTATTTTCCGTAGTTATTGCCAGTAGTTAAAGCTAGTAGTTATTTTCCGTTTGCCAGAAGTTATAGCTAGTAGTTATTTTCCGTAGTAATATCCCGTAGTTTTTTGCCAGTAGTTATAGGAAGTAAAGTTAATTTTAGTAGTTTTTCAAAGAAGTTTTTTTTCCTGAAACGGTCCGAAATTACTACTCTAAATAACTACAGTTATTTTTAGTAGTTTTTTTTTTGTAGTTTTTCGGTAGTTCTTTTTCATAAGGGTACTCAAGAAGTAATCATCGGATGTGAACAAAACAGGTATTGTTTTAATGGGTTTTTAATGCTCTACAAAAAAGTCAGTAGCAGTTTTACCGCAAATGCAATAGTTTTAATTATATTTATAAACTAGTACAATGTATTGCAAGTATAGCAATTTAAAAAAAATAAATATAATTATTTATACGTAGAACTCGATAGATTGCCAAGAAATTTTCACACTATACTAAAATAACGCCAATAAATACTATATTGTTAGTCCCAAAAACGAAATTCCGGTAACTTATTGATTAATTAATTAATTAAATTAAGCATTAATTAAATCCCAATTAAAAGTTTATTATTTAAGTACCACAATCACATAGTGTATCACACAAGAACAATTCGACCACAATAACTGAAAAGTTATTGGTTTCAAAACTTAATTCCAATTACTTTCATATTATTTTAATTAATTCAATTAATTCAAAATAATGACAATATTCTCAATTAATTGAGTAAAATTAACACAATATGGTCGACTTTGGAATCATTTTAAAGCTAGTTTTATGACGAATAATAGTATTGTAAAAAATAATTAATTAAATTTATTAATCACCAAATTAATTACATTTAAGTTATATTATACCAATTTTCACTTATGTATTATTATGTATACCTAAAACTCGATCGATCGTCATAAAAATATAAAAAAATATTTAACTTTACCAAAAACAAAATAAAATATATACGCGCACGAGCACGCACACGCACACGCCCTCACGCAAACGCAAACGCACACGCACACGCACACGCACACGCACACGCACACGCACACGCACACGCACACGCACACGCACACGATGATACGCGTAATAGGCGGTAGTAGTAAAACTGAAATATGCGCTGACTGCATGGCGTCGTAGGAAACAGATCTTCGTGCGGCCTTTAAATAATAAATGTCCAAGCAGCAACATAAGTCCTCATGTCTCAAATAACCCCAATAGAAAATGCACATAATTGGATGAGCGTAGCGAGCGTAGCGAGCGAAGCGAAGATTCCATTTTACTACACTGGAGAAAAAATCCGGAATGTTTTTTTTTTTTTCTTTTTTTTTTCTTTTTTTTTTTTTCTTTTTGTATTTTTGTCTGTTTGTCCGCACGATTCCGGCTAAACCGATACTCCGATTGAGATGAAATTTTATGGAGGCCTTCGAAATCTCTGAACTTAGAACTGCCACGTTTTTGAACGCAATCGGAAAATTATTTCTCATGAAAATCACAATTTTACGATTTTTTTCGATTTTTTTAAAATTTCTTTGACTTATAACACCTACATGCTTTATCCGATTTTAATCATTTTTGCACAGAACCTTTATTTTATGAATTTAGATATTCTTGTGAAATTTGAGCTTAATTGAAAAAATATTTATCATAAAAATCGAAATTTTACGGGTTTTTTCTTTTTTTAAACAATTCTTTGACTTATAACACCTACATGCTTTATCCGATTGTAATGATTTTTCGCAGAACCTTAATTTTATGATTTATATATTAGTGTTAAATTTGAGCGCAATCGAGAAATTATTTCTTATAAAATCGCAATTTTACGATTTTTTTTAACATTACGATTATAAATTAAAAAATTAAAGTTAATTTTAATTTATTTAATTTAATTTAATTTAATTTAATAAAAATTCAACTTAGTATGATTTTTCCACAGAACAACAGAAAATTCGCATAACACATGGCAGCTCAATGCACCAATTACGCTCATCCAACAACGCGCGCGGGACTTAACCGTTTTCCTAGTATACTAACACAGCAACATATGTTGCATTCTCAGCATTGCAATTCATTGAAAATACGATTTATTATGCTCCGTCATTCAGAGAAAAGTATATACTTATGCCCCTTTGATGTGTACATAAACGAATTGTATGCAAGTTATCGAATGTGACTCGACCACTGCTGCAATCGACACAACACCTAACAGTAGCAAGTCGAGTTTAAGTTGTGTTCGTGTAGGTAGCTTCCTGGCAGCAACTATGCTTAGTCTTGAGGTTCCAGGTGCCACGGTGAACAACAGAAGAGGAGCGATGTATTCACTGAGGAGCATCTTGTTCTGGCAAGGTAGGAGAAGTTACTGTTTCTATGTGTAGGTAGCTTCCTGGCAGCAACTATGCTTAGTCTTGAGGTTCCAGGTGCCACGGAGAACAACAGAAGAGGAGCGATGTATTCATTGATATGATCTTTTTCGTTAAAACTAAAACTCTAGATACAGGATTACGACATTTCTTACAAACGGGAAAACATGTTCAAATCCCTACACAACATTGACTTTCATATTATTATATCTAGCGTTGCACCCTCTACATGTGGTATCCAAGATCTTGCGCACCTGATGAGCGCTACGTGAGAAACCCCCTTTTCCTTCCCTTACCCGTGGCTGGTTCTGACTACAGGGGGCCCCTCCCCCCCCCCCCCTAGTTTAAAGGGGTGCTTATGACCTAACGGTTGACGCGTCCTTAATCCAAATAAACCCAAAAAAACCCATCAGCCCCCAGTGAGCGCTACAGTGTTTCTCTTCTCTCCCACAGATTCCTCCCGAGGACTCTAAACACACTCTGGACTACTACTCCAAGCCCTGAACCCCCGGCTCAGACGGGTCATCACCGTCATCATACCTGCGCTCCTTGATATCGTTCCTGCGCACCTCCAACCCTTGGGCGATCCTAGCCTACCTGTTGATTCAAACAGGGTGATTCACCCGGTAGCTATGTACATAGATCGAGACAACATCCAGGTGGTTGTTGAGAACGCTTTATGGATGTTTCCCTGTTCGGTTTGGATTTTCATTACACAGGCAATTTTGTTTTTTAAAATCAAGAAACAGAATCATCTCTTAACTAGGATTGATGACTTCATGAAGACATGCACACTGGATAATATGAGCAACAGAAGTTGCAAAAGACAACACATCGTGTTTGGGGGTGGATCCAAAAGTTCCACAATCCATTGTGTGGCTCCTGGAGCCACTGTCTTACGTAAACGTACTTCCTGGCTGGCTGTTTACCCCTCAGGAAGAAACTGTTACCGTAAAGACTCGTCCACGCTTCTTTCAATTAGAACGAACTCTTATACGTTTAGTGAATTAATTAACTTTAGTTTAAATGGAGTTTATTTAACATTTTTTCATTATTTTAAATAATATATAAAGAATGTTCAAGTTTCACTTTGCAAATTAGTTTTTTTATACTATGAATAATAAACTCCATTAGGCCTAAAAAATATAAAAGAATTAATTCGTTATTATTTTATTATTAACGTTCAAAATGAACATTGATACAATAATCTGGTATATAAAATGTGTTTTTTTTCTGGGGGTTGGTATCCATACGACGTTTTATCATCTCCCGCCTACGAACTAACACATTTTACTACGATATTGCTAACTATTTCTGGCACGTTTGCAGGAAACTCCCTTTAGTAACAGCTGGTTTAACACCACTTCTCTGGGCAAATGTACATTTCCAGATATCTTGTAATAAATTTCAAAACGTTCGTAATATATCATTTGAAACTGTAAAGCAGCGAAAGCAACGCGAGCTAGAAGAGCGCACTAAGTCTCTGCGTCGTACACAGCTCGGAGGCGACAAGAGCCAGGCTACACCTGCAAGGTCGAACAGGTGGAGAGCTATCACTCCTGGGGTTGTGGCCCAAGGTCACAGCACTCGAGCTAGAAGATATAACCTGAGATTCCAAACAACTCCGCTCAGATCTGGACCGGATGTAACATCTACGTTGGGTGACCTGGAGACTGTTGTGGTAACCAAGGAGGAAGTTGAGAAGGAAATGTGTGTTCAACTGGGGACGTTTGTCAGGTTGCACCAAGACTCTTTGAGGTAAAGTTTGGACTTTTGCGAGTAATGTGATATTGTTTTTGCTCCCATCGGCTTCAATACTGCGGGGGTAACCTTCCTACCGCGAAACTATATTGAATGAAAGAAAATCTTTTTATTCTCTAGACGAATTCCTAAATCCCTCCACTTAGAGTTTTACCATATTGAAATTTATAATTGTTATTGTATTCTTTTGAATTTGTATTTGTTATCTGTTAATTGTTATTTGTATTTCATCTGTTATTTTGTTATTTGTGAAATGTAACGGTTAGACATATGTATGTAGGCTATATCCGATATGTGTACCATGTACATGTCCATGGATTCAATAATAAATAAATAAATAAATAAATAAATAAATAAATAAATAAGCTCACATTTAAAAGAACTCAAGAGTAGTCTGTGGGGGAAACAGAGGTCACTTCCACAATTCACAAGTCGCATTAGTAAAACTAACATTCTTTGATTGTATAGCGACTGTTGTGCGTGTTTGTTTCAGCTTTGCACGTGACATTGGAGAACTTCTTCGATATATGTTCACCGCGCTAATTGCAATAAACGTTATTGTGTATGGAGTCACGATGTCAGTATTTACACTTGTAAGTAAATAAATAAGATGTTTTAAAATCACAAATTTTGTAAATTTATTTTGTTTCTTCGTAAGTCATAACATATTTAAGTTCAATATTAAAAAGCCATCACGGTTGCAGCGGAATATTTTTTATTTAATAATGTACGCATTTATTATAACAATGGATGTTGGATGTTACTAATAATACTGTTCTTGTCGGGATTCTAGAGAATGTTGTATTTTAAATGATTATAATTGGATGAGCGTAGCGAGCGAAGCGAAGATTCCATTTCACTACACTGGAGAAAAAAATCAAGAATGTTTTTTTTCTTTCTTTTTTTTTTATTTTTGTGTGTCTGTGAACACGATTACGGCTAAACCAATACTCCCCATTGCAATGAAATTTTATGGAGGTCTATGAAATCTCTAAACGAAGAACTGCACGGGGGGAAAAAATTGATCGAAAAATTATTTCCCCATGAAAATCGCAATTTTACGATTTTTTTCGATTTTAACAAATTCTTCGATTTATAACACCTGCATGCTTTGTCCGATTGTAATAATTTTTTTACACAACCTTTATTTTATGAAATTTATATTATTCCTGTGAATTTTGAGCGTTATCGAAAGATAAATGTCTTTAAAAAATCGCAATTTTTGGAATTTTTTGATTTTCAAATTTCCCTTTTGGGTTATACACCTACATGCTTTATCCGATTGTAATGATTTTTTCAAAAAACCTTTATTAATTTTTATGAATTTTTTATATTCATGTGAAATTCGAGCGCAATCGAAAAATTATTTGTTATGAAAATCGAAATTTTACGATTTTTTCTTTTTTTAAAGTACGAATAATTAAAAAACTAAAGTTAAAGATTATTTTTTATTTAATAAAAAATTAATTCAAAGTAAAATCAACTAAGTTATGATTTTTTCACAGTACAACAGAAAATCCGCATAACACTTAACAACTCAATGCACCAATTACGCTCATCCAACAACGCGGCGGGACTTAAGCGTTTTCCTAGTATAACACAGATCCCATTGAGTTACCCTCTTAAGTCGTAGGCTGCAAGTGCAAGGGCAAGCAACTTTTGAGGTGAAGGTGTTGTTTTAACTAGGAAAACGCTTAAGTCCCGCCGCGTTGATGGATGAGCGTAATTTTTTTAAACGAAAAAAGCGTAAAATTGTGATTTTTTTAATAGATCATTTTTCGATTACGCTCAAATTTTACAACGAATATATAACTCATTAAATTAAAGTTCTGTGAAAAAATCATTACAATCGGATAAAGCATGTAGGTTTTATTCGTCGAAGAAATGTTAAAAATTGAAAAAAATCGTAAAATTGCGATTATCATAAGAAATAAATTTTCGATTGCGCTCAAATTTTACACGAATATATTAATTCATAAAATTAAGGTTATGTGAAAAATCATTACAAACGGATAAAGCATTTTAGATGTTATAAGTCGAAGAATTTTTTTAAAAATCGAAAAAAATCGTAAAATTGCGATTTTCATGAGAAATAATTTTTTGATCGATTTTTCCTCCCGTGCAGTTCTTCGTTCAGAGATTTCACAGACCTCCATAAAATTTCATCGCAATTGGAGTATTGGTTTAGCCGGAATCGTGTTCACAGACACACAAAAAAAGAAAAAAAAAGAAAGAAAAAAAAAAAAAAACATTCCGGATTTTTTTCTCCAGTGTAGTGAAATGGAATCTTCGCTTCGCTCGCTACGCTCGCTACGCTCATCCAATAAAACTTTTGAGGTTTAAATTACCCTAGATTGACAATGTACGCAAGCAAACGTCTGCATGAAGGACAAGAGTAAGGTGATAGCTATTTCCAGCCAAAGTTGATATCAGTTAACCCATAAATGTGCACGATGACTAGCTTTGGCACATGGTTAATATAGTTGCAGTACAAGATAGGACCCAGAATAGAACCTTGGGGTACCCCTTCTATGATAGGTCTACACGTTGATAGGTAATAGCGAGATTGGGCATGGAAGGATGTTATATCATTGACGATTGAACAACGTTCTCTTTGCAGGTTGAAAGTGTGTCTGCCATGACAATCATACAACTTCTGGCATCTTGTGAGACTATGGTCGTGTTTCTGTTGCTGACCAGGTAACTTTACAACGAAATATCCTCGTGTTCTAGTAGAATATGCCGCACAGATTTCTTTACTATTTACCTAAGCCCATTGCAACATGTCAGGTCTTATAACCATAGAGTGTACGCTGTGTAGTTCGAAGCACGGCGCCTGTAGCCTATTGTCTACCGAAACGTACGTACAATAATTTGGTGAAAGAAGTGTCATTTGTAGCATCATACTTAATACTAACCAATCACATACGCACAGATCGGCTCACTGAGATTGAAGCTATGACCTAATACAACTCAAGCAGGTGAATAGATTCTGAAACACACTACACTAAAGACTGCATATGTCACAGGATCGCATGATGGAATATGTAGTGATTTTATTTCTTGACACAAAGATACCTTTCCTCTTATGTTGCCTTAACTGCACAGAGCCACTAAGACGTTATGCGAAAGGAGGATTGCCCGAAGCAGTGGACGTGGCTTCCCAGTAAACACAGAGTGCAAATTGTGAGATAAATGTGACAAGTTTAAATCCATCTCGGAGAGCATGTTCGAAAGATTTTAGAAATGCATCGGAGAGCTCAAATGGGCCGACAATCAATTATCCTTTAACTCTCAGAGAGGAACAGGGTGTTGGTTCTCGAGTTGTCTTATTTTACTATGTAATGAGTACTCCAAGAGTTGTACTAAAATATAGCTTGGAGTACTCACAGAGTTGTACCAATAAACTGCTAGGAGTTCTCACAGAGTGCTCATAGAGTTGTATCTGGTGATTGTCTAGAGTGCTCACAAAGAGCTCACAGAGTTGTACCAGAATACAACTATCCACGCGTCTGTAACGCGATCTAGGAGCAAATAAGCAAACGAAGCACTAAAATTAGATTCGACTTTTCATTTTAATATTATTTTAAAATACTAATTCTTATTATTTATTTCCTATTGCTACATCAAACGATAACCTGCAATTGGATACACAACATATGTTAAATTGACATGGTTATAAAGTTACAAGTTTTATCATGGTGACTCGAACTCGATCCGACTGTGACACTGCATCTGAAAGCCAACACCTTAACCGTAGCGCCACAGAAGACGCTGAAGACGACAGGGAAATACCACCTATAGGTATACCACAGCAAATCGATGCAAACTATAGTAGACAAATTGTGCACTTGCTCTGTGGCCTACTTACCTTAATTAATACGTGCATTGTTCTTGTGTTTTAATAGTATTGTTCAGTACTTGATAATAATTCTATAGTATTTTACTAATTAGTTACTCAATGATTGTATGGAAGCAGTAATTAATCTAGGTGCCCGTTAGGGCGCCGCAGCCAAGCCGCGGTGCGCTACACACTCAAGCACCTTATACACCAAGCAGAGTTGGGGTGATTTCGAGTGTTACCCAGCCGTCATGAAACGTGATGTGAACTTAAAAAATATCACAATCGAGGGGATTTAGGTACCTGACAACACATGCCAAATTTTATTGGGGTACGACCATTCCTTCTTGGTGCAAAAAATGACTTGAAACATGTTCAAAATCACTTTAAGGATGTTAGCTACCCCTACTACTACTGCTACTACTGCGCTACTTACATCTAATACGTCGGCCCGCGATTCTGACCAGACGGGTGGGACTACAATGTTCATATTTTACATGGACATTAAGGTTATAGTATTATAGTCTTTTTTTGAAAAAAAAAAGTTGAAAAAGTTTGTTGGAAGGTTTCCCAAAATAAAGGTTTTTAAAATAAGCCCTACACAATCAACAAGTAACCATAGTTACTTGACACTTGTTGACGGTATAAGCAGAGTACGGCGGGAAAGTGCGATACGTAAAAAATGGCGGACATTTTAAATTTTGCTTCTATGTGTGAAATGAGAAAAGTTGTCATTATACTCTCATAAAACAAATCAGAAACCGTCCCTGACCTAGGCCCAGATGTAGAAAATTATTATAATACAAACCGTGTAGGTCTAAAGTTCCATTAGGCTATAGGACTAGATAAAATTATTACTTACATTACATGTTTGGCAAGCCTAGCCAACCCTAGGCCAGCACAACATAGTTCTGTCACACAATACACACAAACACAATGTCGAAGCAAGGTGTCAAAATAATATGCGCTTGCTCATCTGTTTGTTTACATAATTGCAACAATCAAATCATTTCACGCAACTCGTCTTTCTATGGCGCGCGTTTATGAAGGCACTGCTATCTAGAATAAATATAGAACTTTTTCGAGCTCTTTGCTATACGCATATCTTTTTAAAGTGTCAAACGAAAACGACTTCGTTTTCAAATTGCGTTTTCAACAGTCATCTCCCACGAACTCAAGAATTGGGGTCCAGTCCTTATACCGTCGTTATACCATGGTTATACCAAACCTATACCCAGGATGTACATGAATCCGGGTCTAGATATTTTACATCCTATATTGTTATTGCTAATACCATAGAAATTAAATCAACTTTGATAAAAATATTATATTTTAACATATAATTTTGCAATGGAACTTGAAAAAGTAATGAGATCACACACATAACAAAAACTTGTAGAAATACAGCCCAAACCTTACACACTCAAAAGAAATGAGATCTAAAAAAAGGGCCAAGCTCATCTACCCTTCCACATTTGCGCATTCTTAATTCATAAACGTACAGTGTCCCATAACAGCATCCTCGAAAAGCTTGGCAAAATAAAATTTGCATGTTATTACGTTTTAATTAATTAGAAAAAAGAACTTGGATGAACTATTTCGTTTTAAAATAATAATCGCAAATTCTATTTTGCCAAGCTTTTCGAGGATGCTGTTATGGGACACTGTACGTTTATGAATTAAGAATGCGCAAATGTGGAAGGGTAGATGAGCTTGGCCCTTTTTTTAGATCTCATTTCTTTTGAGTGTGTAAGGTTTGGCTGTATTTCTACAAGTTTTTGTTATGTGTGTTACTCTTTACCTCTGAGCAAATCTTGCTGTGTCAGAATGCAAGGTGTTCTATATCACACGCTATAGTTTTTGAGCTAGAAGGACTTGGAAGTTTTAAGTGGCGAGGTAAATGCTTCACAATGAAAACTTCAACTTCAGACAACGTACACAGGTCCTAAGCCTAGGGAGAGCCACGGCCCACGCTCCTTTCCCCTACATGCCGAATACAGGCTCCGTGCTGTGAACATTTAGAGTTTCGAAAACAAATAAAAAATTATAAAACGCAAACATTTTAAAGTTTGCGTTAAAATCTTTAATCTCTGTACAAAGGTCGTCGTCATTCATTTCCTAAAAATCGTGGGCGTGGGCCGTGTTCGAAACGGCCGGGCGGGAAAAAAAAACAGGGTCCCATTTGTTTCATTTCGAGATAAAACATTTGATTAGTTCCAGCAAAATAAATTTGAAAAAATGGACTTAAAGTTTAACAAATGAATTTCACAAATTTTGCTCTTTAGATGGCGTTGCAATCTTCAAATACACATTGAAAAACAAAATCATCATTTCTTTTTCGTACTAAAAACCCCAAAAATGGATAGAACATTCCATTCTGACCGTGACGTGTGGTCTCAAATAAAAGAATAATGTCTGTTGCGCGATGCTTGATGTGGATTATTTTACTCAGAGTCGACGAGAAAACTGAAAGGGGCAATCAATTTTTTTTTTTAATAAAGGAAGCTTTTTTTATTTCTTGTTTATCAATAAAAAAAGTATGCCGGAGTTCGAAACCCACCCACTTGGAAAAGCTCTGTCCTGCAAATCATCTGTAGATAAAATTTTGTATCACATCTATGAACATCATAAACATTTTTAATTTAGCTAAAGTCATTTTAAATTGAGGGACTCAGGTGTTCCGGGGTGTCTAACAAAAATTAAAAAATTTATTTGTCCCGATTGGCACTTCGCCAACAATAATTTCGCGAAATGACACCACACGAGGACTAACAAAATTAAAAAAAAAATACTTCAATTGATATGTGATTACGATATGGGCTTATAATATTTTTCGAAGGGGTCCTGCTTCCTATAAAAAAAACTCCCGAGTTCCTTGATTCCCCGTTTTCAAACTCAGGAGTCTATGCAAAGCATATAAAATTTTCTACCCCAAGTACGAAAAGTGTAGCTATACTCTTGATTCGGGGTTACGAGATTCGACGCCCCAGGGCCGATGTTCCTGACAGAAAGTTTTCTCGGCTTTTTTCGTATTTGATGCGAATGCAGGGGATGATCACAACTACGTAACTTCATAATAAACTTTTTGAGATGTCCCTGGCCTTTTCCCATTTTTTTTAAAAATACAAATTTTTTTGATTTAATTGTTCCGAATTAGCCCAACCATGTAAGTTAATCGTTTTTCAAAATTAAATCCCGATTAGGGTTTGGACGATTGTTTGTTGTCGCATGGTGTCTGACCGTCCAGTTTTTTTTTAAAATTTAAGTAAATTTCTTGAAAAGTACATCACAACCCACAATAATAATTGCAGTTAAAATGACTAAATATTTGTGACCCTGTAAAAACGTTTTTTTTGATATCTGATTTTATCACTGAAGAGTTTTTACCAGAAAATAAAGGGATGAACTAGTGGAAAAGTTTTTAGTTTCCTCATTTTACAAAAATTAGAAAAATGTAAAAATTGTAATATTATTAAATACCGGTAATATTGTTGTTTGTTATATAGAACCAAAACATAAAGTTCGAATCATTGAAAAGATAATAAATGTCTTAAATAAAATTATAAAAAAACAGTCTGTGATTAATTATAATTCGATTAAGGAATCTGTCTGGTAGAGCCTACCCCGAGTTGGTTTGCAAGAGAGGTAAAAAAAATTGACAAAAAATTTCTTACAAATTACAAAATTTATATTGCTTTTGGTAAAATAATAAAATCACAAGTTATATTTCTCAAATGCACTCAAACCCGCAAAATGTGATGAATAAAAAAATAAAATAAAAATGCTTTTATGCTCGAAACTATCTCAAAGTCATCACGAATGTGGGGACTTTTGATGAAAATAAAAAGTTTCAAAGTGACAACTTTTTAAAAACACCGGTGGTAGATTTTTTAGTTAATTAGGGTTTCGGAGTTGTATTTTAGAGGTAACAATGTGACAAAAAACTTCTCACAAATTACTCACTTGTTTTGGGGATAAAATAACGTATAGGTTATTATCAAACCCTCTCAAAAACAACTCAATGTGAGAAAATTAAATTTAAAAATAAAAAAAAAAAATTGTGGCTCAGACAAAAACGCTTAAAAAGTCATGGGAAATGAGTGCAAATACAAAAGGAGTAAAAAAGTGACAGTTCTGGTACGGGTATCACTTGTGAGTAAAAATTAAAATTTTTTTTTTGGTGACTCTTTTTGGGTTGATAGAGAGGTCAAAAAGTGAGACTTTTTTAAATGAAATATTGATTTCAGTCACAATCATCTCACAAATTACTCACTATGTGTGAGGACCGACTTTGGAGCTTGTGACCAAAAAAACCCACTCTGAGAGCTCTTGTGTTTACGGGGTTTGTACCATTGATTGGCTAGGAGCCCGACGAGCTGAAGCAGTAACACTTCTGATAATATCTATTGACAAGGTGTTGATTTTTTTAAGACTCAGAGGCAGCAGGGGGCAGGCGGTAACATCGATTGGCTGTGGAATTTTGGCGGTTCGCAGTAGACAGTGCTGCTATCTATTGAAAGGTTTTTTTGTTTTATTGTTCGGGTGCAGCGGGGGAGGCTGTGTACGCATCTATTGGGCTGTAAACTTTGGGAGCTTCAGCAGTGACAGTGCTTTTTTCTATTGACAAGGTGTTGTTTTATGTCTCGGGTAAAGCAGGGGGCGAGGTGTGTCCCCATCTGATTGGCTTGGGACTTTGACTAGCTTCAGCAGTAGACGGGCTGCTATTATTGCTGGGAAAAACGCTAAAGTCGCGCCGCGTTGAGGATGAGCTTTTTAAAAGTTTTATTTTGCTAGGATATCTTTATTTTTGCAAGGCTTTGTTTTGCTGTTACGCATTGTGGGTGATATTTGTCAAGTTTCTTTTGTTTCTTTTTAAATTTGGTTTTTTTACCGAAAAAAATTAAAATTTAAAGTTTTATTTCTATGAATTCTGGTTAGCTTTTTCAATTTTTTCTTTAAAAGGTACTACATCCCCAAAACTTAATGTCCTGATAATATGAACGTTGTAGCCCCACCTTTTTGGTCAGAAGGCCCAAATGGCACGAAAATATCGTACCAAAAATAAAAAAATTATATTAAAAGTTTTTTTCTATATTCGGGTAACTTTTTCAACTTTTTCTTTCAGAAAGCCAACATCCCCTAACCTTAATGTCCAGTGATATATGAACGTCGTAGCCCCACTCGTTGGGCATAATCGGCCCAAAGTCACGAAAAAATCGCACTAAAAATAGAGAAAAATCGTAAAAGTACGATTTTTCATGAGAATATATCTTCGATTGTTACCCAAAAACTTTAGCAAGTTA
Organism: Sweltsa coloradensis; assembly: GCA_024449915.1. Lineage (NCBI taxonomy): Eukaryota > Metazoa > Arthropoda > Insecta > Plecoptera > Chloroperlidae > Sweltsa > Sweltsa coloradensis. The sequence goes on along the minus strand of JAMZAV010001618.1, from coordinate 177,363 downwards.
AGTTGGGGGAATTTCGAAGGTCCCTAAAATTTTCATAAAGATCGGATATGCCGTTTGTTCGGTAGAGAGCGAAAAAACCCGACGGAAAAACAAACAAAAAAAAAAAAAAAAAAAAACCCCGGGTAAATTTTTTTGGGGGGGTCGGTAAAATTGAAGTTTTTCGCTTCGCCATCCAACAAGGTTTTTGTATTTTTGGGCTCAAGTGCGCAGTGGCGAGGTGGTACGATCTGTTTGGCTTTGGGACTTTGACGAGCTCAGCGTAGACAGTGCGCTATCTATTGAAAGGTGTTGTTTATTGTTCAGAGTGCAGAGTAAGCAAGGCTGTGTACGCATTGTTGGCTAGGAGCCTCCAGAGCTTCAACAGTAGACGTGCTGCTACCTATTGAAAGGTGTTGTATTATTCCCTCAGAGCGCGGCAGGGGCGAGGCTGTGTACGCATCTGATTGGCTGTGGGATTTTGACTAGCTTCGCAGAAACAGTGCGCATCTATGACAAGGTGTGTATTATTGCCTCAAGCGCGCATAAGCGAGGGTGTACGCACTGATTGGTGGGGGTTTTGCAGCTTCACGTAGACAGTGCTCTATCTTTAAAAGGTTTGTATTATTCCCCAGAGCGCGGCAGTGGGCGAGGCTGTGACGCATCTGTTTGGGGTGGGGACTTTGACTAGCTTCAGCAGTAGACAGTGCTGCTATCTATTGACAAGGTGTTGTATTATTGTCTCAGAGCGCAGCAGTGGGCGGGGCTGTGTACGCATCGTTTGGTTTGAGACTCAACGAACTTCTAACGCTCAATTTAATTGTGATGTCCCAGCTACAAGACCCTGCGAGTTCAAGGGGGCCAGTTTTTAACCCTTTTTTTAAAATACTTCAGCGAGGTAAGGTTCTAATAAAGCATTATGAAGTTTTCAACGCACGATAAATTTAATGGTGGGCTGTTTTGGAAACTTGTAATTTTTTTTTATTTTGGAAAAATTTAGACTATAAATGAAAAATATGAATCGAGAATATTCAAAGTATTTGTACCAAAATTTATATCCCTTTAAAGGCATTTGGAACGGGTCCAAATTGTTTTATTTATTTTTTATTTACAAAAATTTAATATTTAAACCAGAAAACACAAAATCCATGTCTTTTCCCCACTAACGAGTCCAATTTATTTTATTAGCTTATGAATGGTGATTTGATGGAAACTAATCAATCAATCAAACAAATTTTTTGGCATTCGACTTGACGGCCCTTTTCCCCGGGTTAATCAAAGGGGGGGTTAGTAAACCGACTTTTGGTTAAGGCTGGGTTTAGTAGTCTGTCATGGAACAAGCCCCTTTTAACGTGATATGCATAGGCGCGAGCCCCACACAGCCTGAATGTTGCCTGCAGTAGAATGCTGCATTTTTTCCTATTTTTCGATATTTATGTAGAAAGGGGTAGCACCATATGTCGGCCAATCATATGTTTTCCTACACATGGTTTAAAAATTTTTAAAAAAAAAGTGTAATTGACAATAAGTAAAAACTTTTGGTTCGAACCCGGGTTTAAACTATTTTTATACAGTATACCGTATAACTATAGGTATATCTGTACAAAAAAATAAAAGGGGATTTTAAAAGAAATGAAAATTTAAACCGGGAATCCTAACCCAATTAAAAATTTGTTCGGTTTATTTAAAATTTTTTTTGAAAGCGACTTCAATGTGAATCTCCTACTCCCTGTGAGGGGACATCTTAAACCTTTCCCGTATGTTACTGTTTCATTATTTATCTATTCCTATTGGCCTTCATCAGACTAGTAAGAATGCTTCCCATTTTACCAGAACAAGAGGGTTATTCAATAAAAACTCACTCCTCTCCATTTTTCTCCGTAAATTTAAAGGGGCGCGTCTAGTTTATAGAAAGCTAAAAAAAACACCCACACTTAAAACTCAACCGGCCCCACGCTTTGGGTTTTTGACGGCATGGGCGAGCCCCCATTCTCCGTACCACTTGAAAGAATTCTCGTTTGTTTTTTCTAACGTAGTATTTTTTCAAATTGTAATACATTTTTAAAGCATTCTGTTTTTGTTTGAAGGGAGGCCTAACATTATACGAAATGCCGAGAAAAAAACACACAGTTGATTGCTGGTTTTTTGATGCCATGTCCTGATTTTTAGCAGCAATTTTAGACTCGTATTTGCTTTGCATTATTTATTAAGTCTTCCCCGAAGACCTTATATTCCCTGTTTTAGGAGGGAAATCCCCCCTTAGTACTATAAAACTCGCACTTTTTATTGGGAAAACCTATTATAATATTTTTAAAATCTTCAGATCAGGGTGATTAGTTTTTGTCACATAAAATTTTTAAATTTTTTTACTGACTTACAATGTGTTTTTCTCTAGCAGATGGCTTTACTACTGAGTATGTACGAACTGCCCGTTAGTTCACTATCGATTTATTTGGGGTTATATTAAAAGCCCCAGCCCTTTTTTTTCAAGTCCTATCTACATTAACAAGGCGAGTAGGCCCTTTACATCAGACGCGTAAATTTAAGGGGACTAAATGCTCGGCCGTTTAAATTTCCCGGGCCCCGACACTCTTTTAATTGGTTGGAGAGTCAACAAGCGGGAGCAATAGGCGCCCATCCACCTTTCTCGAGGTCTACGTCGTATTAAGGATCCTTTTGGACCCGTCATAGAAATAGAATGCATGTTTAAAGGGGAGATTGAAACGCAGAAGGTTTTACCACCCCTAGGGTATACAACTGGTTGTAGCTGTCTTCTGATGAAAAGGTGTAACGAGAATATCAAATGTTTCTATGTTGTTTCAGGTTGAAAATTCGCCTACAAAAAGCGGCCAAAAATTATGGAGTTTTTTCCAAGAGAGAAAAAGATAAAAAACCCGGGTAATCGACGCATCGAAAGCTCTACCTTGGGAGAGGGAAAAACCTAGGGGATGTTGAACGATCTTATAGGCGCAGTGTTGAGATAGTACCCCTCAGTTTGATCGGACACCTCTTCAGCGCACCGTCTGACAGCTTTTGGGGCCGGGAATTTACTCAATGGACACTTAGATCGCGCACGGCGGTTGTGTTCACGTTTGGAAACTGCGCAGACTGCTCACAGTTTCAGGGGAGATTTTTGAATTCCTAGAGGATGTTGGCCCCCCGTATAGGCTGCAGGGTTAGATAGCACCCCTAATTGATCGGACCCTCATTCAGGCACCCGTTGACGAGCTTCTGGGTCGGGACTTTTTCTCTTAGGAACTTAGACGCGCAGGCTGGTTTTGTTTACTGTTTTGGGAAACGCGCAGACTGCTCACAGTTTTTAGTGGAGATTTAAAAACTTTCCCAGAGGAGCGGACGATCTCTAGGGTCAGTGTTTTAGTGTACCCCCAAGTTTGATCGGACACCTCATTCAGCGCACCGTTGGGCGAGCTTCTGGGTCGGGACATTACTCTTTTGGCATTTGATGCGCACGGGGTTGGCACTGTTTGGAAGTGCGCAGACTGCTCACAGGTTTCAGTGGGGATTAAGAAAATTCCTAGAGGGGCTGGACGATCTTAAGGCGCAGTGTTGAGATGCTACCCCCCCCAAATTTTATCGACACCCCATTTAGCCGCACCTGTCGACGATTCTGGTGTCAGAACATTTACTCTAAAGGACCTTAGATCGCGCACGGCTGGTTTTGTTCATGTTTTGGAAGCTGCGCAGACTGTCACAGTTTTAGTGGAGTTTAGAACATCCCGAGGATATTGGCGATGATAGGCTGCAGTGTTGAGATAGCTACCCCCCAAATTTTATGGACCCTCATTCAGCGCACCTTTTTCCTTTTAGAATTATCTTGATTTTGGCCCAAGGTTTGGTTTGGGAAGGGAGCGGGGGGAAGAAACTTCTTTGTTCGAAAACATTTACTCCCTAATTTTTTAAAACCCTTAGGACCGCGCAGCCCGGTTGGGGGGTTTTTCTTTTTGGAAGTGCGCAGGCGGGTGTTCAGTTTTGGAAATAGAACTCCTAGGGGATTTAGAAAATTTAAGGTGTTAGTTTTTATAGGCTCCAAAACCCCTCAAGTTTTATGGACATCATCAGCGCACCTTTGACGAGTTCTGGGGCCGGGACATTTTCTCTATGGGCACTTAGACGCGCAGGGGGTTGTGTTCACGTTTGGAAGTGCGCAGACTGCTCACTTTCAGTGGAGATTTAGAATTCCCGAGGATGTTGGACGTCGTATAGGCTGCAGTGTTTAGATAGTACCCTAAATTTGATCGGGAACCCCATTCAGCGCACCCGTTGACGACTTCTGGGGGGCGGGCTTTACTTAAGGACACTTTGATCGCGCACGGTGGTTTTGTTCATGTTTTGGGAAACTGCGCAGATGCTCAAGTTTCAGGGAGATTTAGAACTTCCCAAGGATGTTGGCGATCGTAAAGGTGCAGTGTTGGATAGCTACCCCCCAATTTTACGGCCCCTCATTCGCGCACCTGTCTGACGGCTTCTGGTGGGGACATTTTTTCAAAGGACACTTGATCGCGCCGGCTGGTTTTGGTTCACTGTTTGGAAGCTGGGGCAACCCGCCCACAGTTTCAGTGGAATTTAGAACTTTCCCCAGGGGATGTTTGGGCATCTTAAGGCTGCAGGTTTGGGTAGCCACCCCTCAATTTGATGGACACCTCATTCAGCGACCTGTCTGACGAGCTTCTGGTGCCCGGGGAATTTACCTAATGGACACTTTGTCGCGCACGGCGTTGGGTTCATGTTTGGGGAAACGCGCAGATGCCCCCCAGTTTCAGTGGAATTTAGAACTTCCTAGGGGGGTTTTGGGCGATCTTATAGGCTGCATGTTTGAGATAGCCACCCTCAAGTTTTTTCGGACACCCCATTCAGCCCCCTGTCTGACGACTTCGTGTCGGGACATTTACTTTATGGCACTTAGATTGGCACGGCGGTTGTGTTCACGTTTTTAACGCCCAGATGCTCCAGTTTTAGTGAGATTTTTGAACTTCCTAGGGATGTTGGCGATCTATAGGCTCCCCCCGTGTTGAGATAGTACCCTAATTTGTCGGACCCTCATTAGCGCACCGTCTGACGATTCTGGTTCGGGGCATTTTCCTAGGAAGTTGCAAAGCTGTTGGCCTTTTTTGGAAGCTTTTGGGAATGTCACATTTTTTGTGGGAAAAAAACTTTCTTTTTTGGGTTTAAAAAAAATTAATAAAATTTAAAAAATCTTAAGTTTATAAATTTTTAACGATTTGAAAAAAATCGTTTGAAATTTTCTAAAAAATTCCCCCCCCCGTTTTGACCAAATAACACGAAATTTTTTTCAAAAAAAAAAAAAGAAATTAAGGTTCTGTGAAAAAATCAATACAATACGATAAAGCATGTAGGGGATAAGTCAAAGAACTGTTAAAAAACGTAAAATTACGATATTCATGAAAAATAATTTTTCGATTGCGCTCAAATTTCAGACGAATATCTTAAATCATAAACTTAAGGTTCTGTGAAAAAATCATTGAAATCGGACAAAGCGTTTAGGTGTTATAAGTCGAAGAAATTTTTTAAAAATCGAAAAAAATCGTAAAATTGCGATTTTTATGAAAAATATTTTTTCGATTGCGTTCAAAACGGTGGCAGTTCTAAGTTATTTTTTTAATTACTTTTATTTACTCTTTAAGTATTATACTTTTTAATTATACTAACAACAATGGGCTAACACGCCTCCTTTTAATTGAAAATGTTTTTTTAAAGATATTGCGCGCACGGAAATGCGGTTTTTTGTTGCCATTTTCTAAACATATACTTTGTTAGTTAGGGGGGGGATTAGGGGGGGGGTTATTTGATTACTTATTATAACCTGTAGAATAGATAGTTCTTACATACATGGGAGAGCAATATTACTATAATAATACAAAAATTTTGGAAATTTCATGTAAAAAATCTTTAAACCCATTTTGGCGGATTATATTTTTATCACACTTTTAGAACTTAAAAAACTATCTTCTTCTGTACCACTTGTCCGAATGAGCTAGTTTTGGTTTTGTTTAATTACTTGGACATAAATAAACCACAATTGTGCATGCGTTTTAAGATATATTCATAACTTTGGCTAAAATATAATATTTAACTTCTATCTGAAGTGTAATTAATAAAATTCATTATTTAAAATGCATAAATTAGCCAAAAATGAAAAATAAACAAAAACCCATGCCCAAATTGTCTTTGGTTATGTCAAAACAAGGAAAATGCAAAATTTTACAACAATCGGTCCAAAAGGAAAAAAGTTTTGTGTTTTCTACCAAAGAGCTTAAAAAACAATGAAAAAAATCAAGGGGGGCAAAATATAAGCCCCAAAACAATAAAAAATAATTTCATCAATTTTTAAAGGTGTTTCCATTGCCCACGCCAAAAATTGTGTTTGTAGCGCAAAAACTGTGGATTTTGGCTTTTTCAGTGGAGTGTTCCCTTAAGAGATTTTGAAGGCCTCCGTCAAATTTTATCGCAATTGGAGTATCGGTTTAGCTGAAATCGTGTTTAGAAACATACAAAAATACAGAAAAACAAAGAAAGAAAGAAAAAAAAAACATTTCGGATTTTTTTCTCCAGTGTAGTGAAATGGAATCTTCGCTTCGCTCGCTACGCTCATCCAACAAATATACCGAGAGCTCGCAACATAAAGTCTCCCCTCATAAGGTACATGTACCTGTAATATCTAACCATATTATGGTTTGACTATTGGAATAGAAGCGGAAATTCAAGTCATTTTCGAAAATGCCCGTCTTACAAGTCAACGTTGGGGCGTTTACTCGTCAGACGCCACCAAAGTGGGCACCAAAAAAGGTCAAATCTGCCCCTATTTAGTATACACTAGGAAAACGCTCAAGTCCCGCCGCGTTGTTGGATGAGTGTAATTGGTGCATTGAGCTGCCATGTGTTATGCGGATTTTCTGTTGTTTTGTAAAAAAATTATTACAAAGTCCAAGATTTTTTTTAAATTAAATTAAATTAAATAAAAAAATAAACTATTTTTTTTAATCAATCATAATTTTTTAAAAATAAAAAAATCGTAAAATTGCGATTTTTATGAGAAATTATTATTTGATTGCGCTCAAATTTCACGCGAATATATAAGTTCATAAAATTTAGGTTCTGTGAAAAAATCATTACAATAGGATAAAGCATGTAGGTGTGATAAGTCAAAAAATTGTTTTAAAAAAGAAAAAACCCGCAAAATTTCTATTTTCATGAAAAATAATTTTTCGATTGCGCTCAAATTTCACACGAATATCTTCATTCATAAAATTAAGGTTCTGTGAAAAAATAATTGAAATCGGATAAAGCATGTAGGTGAAAAAAATCGTAAATTTGCGATTTTCATGAGAAATAATTAATCGATTGCGCTCAAAAACGTGGCAGTTCTACGTTCAGAGATTTCGAAGGCCTCCATAAAATATCATGGCAATTGGAGTATTGGTTTAGCCGGAATCGTGTTAACAAACACACAAAAATTCAAAAAAAAGAAAGAAAGAAAAAAAAACATTCCGGATTTTTTTCTCCAGTGTAGTGAAATGGAATCTTCGCTTCGCTCGCTACGCTCGCTACGGTCATCCAATGATTGATACATAAGAACATTTATAGAAGAAGCTAGCCCAAAAATGAATATCACTCGTCAGACGGGCTGCGATAGGCCGTTGACCCGTCAGACGCCCCCAAAGTGGGCCCCAAAAACGGTCAACTCTGCCCTCATAAGATATACATGATTCAAACATACGTCATTTTATAGGGAAAATTACCAGAAAAACGAATATAACTCGTCAGACGGGCTGCGTTGGGCCGTTGACCCGTCAGACGCCCTCAAAGTGCCCCCCCCCAAAAAAAAGTCAAATCTACCCTCAATAAGTATACATGATTCAAACATACGTAATCTTATTGAAAAAGTTACCAGGAAAACGAATATCACTCGTCAGACGACCTGCGTTGGGGCTTTGACCCGTTTGGTAACCCCCAAAGTGGGCGCCCAAAAAAGTCAAATCTGCCCTCATAAGGTATACATGATTTAAACATACGTCATTTTATAGAGCTAGTTACCAGGAAAACGAATATCACTCGTCAGACGGGCTGCGTTGGGCTTTGACCCGTCAAACGCCCCCGAAGTTAGCACCCAAAAAAGTCAAATTTCTAGCCTTAGTGTATGATCATATTTTAAGCACTGACTATGTGCCAAAACCAAATTACAATGGTACTTTTTGTGTAAATGTAAACTAATGATTAAAATAAACAACTTTCAAATAAGCTTGGTATATCCAAGAGATACATCCCGCGTGGTTACCGAAAGGAATACATTCCTGGGGGGAGTGTAGAGAGTGACAGACTATACCAAGAATTCCTCCAATCTGGAGATCTAGAAATAGCTGAGGACCTCTTAGACTCATTGGACACGACACGCCGAAACAAGTGGAAAGACACAATGAACAACTTAAATTTCACCCATTCAAGCAGAAAAGCTTGGGGCATCCTGCGTAAACTTGGAGGCGCTAATGTGATCACACCAACTTTACCCAAAGTCAACCCTCAGGCTGTAGCTCGCCGGATCGTCGAAACCTCCAAGGCTAAGGCCGACAAGGAATTCACGAGGACGATCAGAAGATCTCTCAAAGACTTAAGAGCTTCCACCCCTGATTCGTCAGAATTTAGCAGAGATTTTACCATGCCTGAGTTGGAAGCAGCCATAGCAAGTACTAAAGCTGGGAAGGCAGCAGGCCCTGACGAGATCCATCCTGAATTCCTGAAGGCCTGTGGGAAGAATACCAAAAGGTGGCTCTGTAGGTTTTATAGCGATATTTTATCATCTGGAAATTACCCCAGGGAATTCAGGAAATCGAAGATCCTAGCAATTCTCAAGCCTGGCAAACCAGCCGACAGAGCTGAAAGCTATCGCCCAATTGCGCTCTTGAGCAGCTGCTACAAGTTTTGTAAAGGCTTATTTATAACAGAATTGAGCATGCAGTTAATGAAGTCATCCCGATAGAGCAGGCTGGATTCCGCCGAGGCCGCAGCTGCGCGGATCAAGTAATGTCCTTAACAACACACATTGAAGCTTAATTTGAGAAAACGCTTAAAACAGTGGCAGTATTTGTGGACCTAACTGCAGCGTACGATACAGTGTGGCGTACGGATTAATCTACAAGCTCCTGAAAGTTGTGCCATGCAAACGTATAAGCAGACTTATCAATACTATGCTCAGTAATCGCACCTTTGAAGTTCTTTATGAACGATACTAAAAGCAAGCAGATGCAACTTAATAACGGGTTACCGCACAGGATCTGTTCTTGCTCTCCGCTGCTGTTCAACCTCTATATACACGACATGCCGGAGACAAAGGCTAGAAAATTCCAGTATGCAGACGACCTAGCTTTGACCTTCCAACACAAGGACATTCACGTCGCTGAAGAAGTTTCTCACACAAGACCTAGAAGGCCTGAGTGCTTACTTCAAAATTGGAGACTCACCCCCAGCCTCAGTAAACGGAATCAGCGTGTTTTCACTTGAACAACAAGATGGCCCACGTCCCGCTTCAAGTAGTTTTCATGGTGCTGTACTCCAACATAACTTTCATCCAAAGTATCTCGGAATAACGCTAGACAGATCTCTCACGTTTAAACAGCATCTCTATAACTGTGCAGCCAAGCTTAAGACAAGAAATAACCTAATTCACAAACTTGCTTCGACTTCATGGGGAGCCTCGCCCGCAACATTGCGCACTGCTGCCCTTGCTCTGGTGTACTCGACAGCAGAGTACTGTGCTCCAGCTTGGTTGAACAGCACGCATACTCGCTTGATAGATACCCAGCTCAATATTTCAATGAGGACGATTTCCGGGACAATCAGATCAACGCCGACTCATTGGCTACCAGTCCTGAGCAATATCACCCCACCATCTCTAAGACGCTCAAAAGCGCTCCTCAGAGATTCGACAAATATGCCAAACCAGAATTTGCCTATTCATGAAGATAACGATATAATGTTCCGCCGGCGATTGAGTCGCGGAACCCATCGTTGAGGCAAGCTGCCAAACTACAAGATTCTAACTTCGACAGTGATGTGAATGGAAAGGATGTGGACGGAATTCTCACCAAACTCACTAATTGTAGACCCAACTACCCCCGTACCAGGCTTTGACCTGCCCAGACACCTGTGGACCAGACTAAACCGCATAAGAACCAATCATGGTCGATGCGCAGACTCCCTGTTCAAGTGGGGCGCGATACCATCCAGCGCCTGTGACTGTGGCGAACCTCGTCAGACCATCTGCCACATTGTGAGGGAATGCCGCCTACGCTCGTACCAGGGCGTCTGGTCCGAGATTCATGGAGCAACACCTGACGCGTTGGCCTGGCTGGCTGACTTAGATTTATGTTTATGACTTATAATTTTAACGACTTTTGTTTTACATCCTTGACATTGTTGAATTTTTAAGCTGTTGCTTCCATACGCTAAATAAATAAAATCCCACCTCAAGATTCAGTCGTAAAGGAGTATACAAATATGTTGGATTTAAAATGTATTGTACTGTAATATTTGGAAAAATAAAGTTAATTGAAATTGAAATTGAAATTGACCTCATAAGGTATTCATGATTCAAACATACGTCATTTTATAGAGAAATTTACCAGGAGAACCACTATTAGTTCGTCAGACGATCTGCGTTGCGACTTTGACCCGTCAGACGGCCCCGGAATTGGGCCATAAAATGATCATATTTCTGCCCACATAAATTAAACATGATTAAAAAATACGGCATTTTATAGAAAAATTCACCACGGAAAAGAATATCACTCGTCAGACTGGCTGTGTGGGGCCCTTACCCGCTACTTGCCCGCGCCCCCCCCCCACCCCCAAAAAAAAACAGTTGAAAAATGCTTTGTCTCGAATACTCACGAAATTATGTTGGATTTAATCGGATTTGTGCGATAATATGTAGTCATGATGTTTAAGCATATTTTGGGTCATTGAGCCTGCAACAACCACTTTTCTTTTTTTGGAAATATCTAGATCGATGAATAAATCAGGAAGACATGTTATACTTCGTCTTGGGCTAGTTATTTAAATAATAATGGTGTATGTATAGGGTTTAGGGTTAGGGTGTAAACTGTTAAGAGTGTTTAATTTTTTTTTTTTTTTAACAAATGAAGAGTCGTGTTTAATTTACTACTTGTTACATGATTCTATACGGTTTCTACCTCTTAAATCACAGATTATTTAAGAATATCGCTTAAACTATTGCATATTGTATAACGATACAAGATAATCATTGACAGGAGGGAAGCCCCCTCACTGGTTGTGCTGTGTTATGACTTTCCACCCTTCCTATCTCTAACCTTTTCTCATCCTATATCGAAAGACTTCTATTCGACATATATGGCAATTTAGGTGTAACTTATATATCATGTATGTAAGATGTTAGTTGCATATATATTTCTTATAAAAATTTTACCCAAGTTTTGGGACATTCATATATGACAGAATATATTAACTTATAAAAATCATACACATTTAATACATAATATTCGTAATATACCGATGCCAGATTTATAAGAAAACTATGTGTTATATAAAAGAAAATTATATGTAACTTGTATAATAAATATAATTATCTTACATGAAACATATATCTTCATCACATATAAAACTAACATGAATCATACATCTAAAGTATATAATCCTTGTAATACACCTATACTAGATTTATATCCAACCAAATACAAAAATTTGTAAAAAAAAAAAAAACGGCAGCCAAGCTCTCCTTCAAAAGTCTTCGGCTGTGAATGCTGTAAGATATAGAAGTTGAGCCAAGCTTTTTATTCTTTCTCCCTAGTTTCGCTTTTAAAATAAATAAGATCATTTCGCCTGTTGACGAGCGCCAAGCCAACGATTTTTGTGGTAAAAAAGTAAAATTTTTAATCTCGAAATCATAAAAAAAATTCTTGGCCATGAACCAAATTCAATGGCCAAGCCATTATTTTTTATGATTTCGAGTTTAAAAATTTTACTTTTTTACCACAAAAATCGTTGGCTTGGCACTCGTCAACAGGCGAAATGATCTTACTATTTTAAAAGCGAAACTAGGGAGAAAGAATAAAAGCTTGGCTCAACTTCTATATCTCACAGCATTCACAGCCGAAGACTTTTGAAGGAGAGCTTGGCTGCCGTTTTTTTTTTTACAAATTTTGTATTTGGTTGGATATACATCTTTTTGTTGTTCGTTCGCTATCAAGGTGTGAATGATTGAATTTGTTGAGTTCAAAGTTGTTTTTTACATTTTTGGGCCCACGGTCCCCCCAAAGATACCCCTTAATAAATAAATAAATAAATAATTTTTATTTACAGACTACCCACTCAGTTTTTATAACTGATTTTTCAGTGGGGGACTTTAAATCAAAGCGACCAAGCCAACCCTGCAGGCCCCGACGCAATCGACGAGTGAGCGATAACCAACCAAAGATCGATATTTTGAATAGGAAATATATCAATCAGTGGTATGGACAGTGCGAACACCCGCGGATCAACGCCAGAATCAACAAGCCGATTCAGAACAACTCTGAAATTTATTATGTGCTTCGTTGCTGGGACGGCTCCAAAGTCAACGTTTACAAACTCCTAAGACAAGAACTGATAGACTTAAGTCCAAATCAGAAGTTAAAAAACTTCTGACTTTAGCGGAATCGAACCCTGGCCCTTCTGCATTGAAAGCAGATACGCTAACAACAAGACCAACGCACTAGCATAAGCACTATATATTTATGATGGTTAAGAGCATGTTAATTTCAAGCTTGTATACAAATTACTACGCCTGAGTAATTACGCGTTTTGATTTTGCTAGGACGGCTCCAAAGTCACCGTTTACAAACTCCTAAGACAAGAACTGATAGACTTAAGTCCAAATCAGAAGTTAAAAACTTCTGACTTTAGCGGGAATCGAACCCTGGCCCTTCTGCATTGGAAGCAGATACGCTAACAACAAGACCAACGCACTAGCATAAGCACTTGATATTTATAATGGTTAAGAGCATGTTTAATTTCAAGCTTGTACAAATTACTACGACTGAGTAATTACGCGTTTTGATTTTGATTTTGATTTTGATTTTCCCCGGTCCCAATTGCCCGGTTTTTGTTATATGAGGTACATCTGAGTGTGGCCCAAGTTTCAAAGTTCTAAGATGAACCGTTTTCTCGGTATAGCGTATTATTCATAAGAGTATGGAATTACCTACTTTTGATAATTTTGGTTTTTTTCCGGTACCCGTTAACCAATTTTGCTTTCCATATTCAAATGATAAAGAATGAGAATATCAAATGTATTCCACGTTTGAAACATCTCAGTTGTAGCGTTTTCTTTGATGATTCATTTCTTAAAGTTCAGATATGTTTTTTGTCATTTTTGGGCCATGTCTCCCAAATTTAGCCCTTGTGTTTTGGACGCAAGATATTTATAATGGTTAATAGCATGTTAAATTTCAAGTTTGTACAAATTACCACGCTTTGTTAATTTATGCGTTTTTGATTATCATCCAAATTTTGATTTTCTTCTCGGTCCCTGTTACCCGATTTTGGTTTTGAAAGCAAAAGGCACTGCGTCTGAAATACACCTAAGTGTGGTCCAAGTTTCATAGTTCTAAGATTTTACCGTTTTCTCTCGTAGGCTAAAGAAATCTCCGCGGAGAACTCCTAGCCACCCACCCACCCACCCACCACCCACCCACCACCCAACCACCAGCCAGCCTTAAGGAATTTGACGATGTTGAGAGCTTTTTTAACACAGAACGAGTTGTCGGATCGGGTTGATTTTTTTTTTGGTATGTCATGGACCACATACCAGGTCATATACCGAGTTTCAAGATTGTAACTCTTTCGGGGCGGCGTGTGCAGATAGCTGAAAACCCCCCAACTCTTGTAGGTGTATATAGAGCCGGAGTTTGGTGTCGCCTAAGCATCGCATCGCTTGTCTGCCGGGCGACGACCGTCGCCCTAGATAAAAAATATGAGTCAAATATGCACCAATTATAGGTATCTTGTACATGTTATATAATTATCTTACATGAAACATGTATATTATCATATTTAAAACTTATATTCGACATACACATTTTTTATCCAACTACTTAAATGCAACATATAAATACTATATGTGCAACTTATGAAAGTCATATATGTCCGAAAAAGGTAACATATAAAAAATATACCTAAGTTTTGTGACATTTACATGTGTACTTTTATAAGTAACATAATATATAAAACATATAACATACAATTATTCATATAACCCATGTAATTAACGCCATGCTAGATTTATATGAAACATGTAAGTTTCATCACCCAAAATATATGAACATTATATAAACCTTTGAAAAAAAAATTTTTTTTAAAGGGCAACATACTTATAAAATTAATAATTTTATAACTCCTCCTTTGCAAACCCCGGCCGGGAACACTAGCGCCCCCTACCCGGAACACGTAGAAAACCCAAACAAACTGGCGGAAAAAAATTTAAAAAAATTAATTACCTAAAGAAATGCCCAAATTTCCCAATTTTTTTTGATACTATGAGGGAGAAAAAGTGCAATTTTTTAAAAGGAAAAAACATTAATATCACAGGAAAAAAATTTTTTATCGCCCCCAGCTGTACCCCCGAACTCGAACCTGCATCTGCCCGCGATCCGGGATCTGAAACTCTAACCACTGGGTTTACGGTGATCTTTCCCGATGACGCGCAGATACCCAAAATGAGGGGAAAACGTATCATATTTAGGGGGTAAATTTTTCGTAGTAAACAACTTGTATTAATTCGTTTAGAATTGAATTATTAAAACCGTTACAATTAATATTTTCCTTTTTCTATAAAAGAAAAAAAGTTTAGAAAGATTTAAAGTAAGATAGGGTCTTATAAAAACCCGATAAATGATTTTTAAAACATTTTTTTTGGGAAATATAACGATACCTATGAAAAAATTTCATTTTTCATTTTTCATATAAAAATGCCATTTTTTTTTAATATCGTTAATTAGTTTCTATATATGGTTAAAATGAAAAATTAAAAATTTTTTCCCGTGTGGGATGGGAAACCTTCTAATATTAAACATAATATTGGGGGAATATGTTTTATTTTCGTTTAACTTATAGAGTTAAAGTGGGATGAACTTATATTAAATTTTGATTTTCACCTTCATACAGGGGCCAACATAGAAAAATAAAATTTTTAATGTATTTTTTTCATATTTGGATTATATGTGATATCTTATGAGCCCCATATATAAAAATGTTGTATGAAACCATAAAATTTTTCAAAACTTTTAAAAGAATATATTATACATGTATGCTACTTGACTTTTTGGGGCCCTTTCATATATGACCAAAATTAGGAAAAATTTTTATTTATGATTCTTTTTAAAAAGTTGAAGGGGTGTAATTTATAAATTTTTATAATTTTTAAAATTTTAAACCTTCATACAGGGGGCCCAAAAATGTAAAATATAATTTTAATGTATTTTTTCATACTTTTGATTATAGTGTTTTCTTATTTTTTCTTATATATAAACTAGTATGTACCATATATGTATCTTTACATTTTGGGTATCATTTACATATATGCTACTTATATGACCTTTATATATGAAATATAATAAAAGGTTTTAACATTTTTTTATTTAATTTTTGCTTATAATTTGGGAAGTATTTTGTAATTTAAAATAAAATCTTAAAAATTTTTGATTTCCCCTTCATACTGGGTCCCAAAATGAAAAATTTTAAGTACCTTTGTATGTTTTCTTTCTTTGATTATTGTAATATGCTTATATTTCATTTTTTTATAAATCTAGTATTTACCATATAGTATCATCTTTTTGGGGTTATACATAATAATATAGGGCTACTTAAGGAGCTTTATATATGTTTACATAAAAATGGGTTTTAATATGTTTTAATTACGATTAACTTATAGTTTTTGAATTTTGATTTTCTTATATAACCTTATAATTTTGATTTTCACCTTCATACATGGTACCCATATGAAAATATATTCCATGTATGATTAATTTTTTTTTTATATGTGATATGTTTAAAAGTCTTTTTAAAAATAAATCAAGTATGAAACCATTTTATATAAAACTTTTTTGGGTATACATTTTCTTTATAGCAAACTTATAGGACCTTTATAAATATGACACAAAATATAGGTTTAATATGTTTTATTTACATTAATTTAAATAAATTTGAAGTAGTTTTTAACTTATATAAAAACCTTAAAATTTTTTGTTTTTAAACCTTCAACATGGTGCCCTTTAAAATATAATTTTAAATTTATTTTTCCATATTTGTTAATGTGATATGTTTATAATTCCATATTAAAAATCTAGTATTTTCCATATATGTTCAAAAATTTTTTAATTTAATCAAAGGGCGCGGTCTTTGGGCCCGGGCCGACAGCGATGCGTGCTTGGGCGACACCGAACTCCGGCCCTATATACACCTCCCAAGATTTGGGGGGGTTTTCAGCTACTGCACACCCCCGCCCCAAAGAGTTCCATCTTAAAACTCGGTATTTTGACCTGGTTTAGGGGTCCATGACATCCCAAAAAAAAAAATCAACCCGACCCGACAACTCTTTCTGTTTTAAAAAAAGGCTCTAAACTCCCAATTCCTTAAGGTTTGGGCTGGTGGCTGGTGGCGGGTTGGCGGGTTTTGGGTTGGGGGTGGGTGGGTGGGGGGGTTTGGCATTTCCCTCTCCGCGGAATTTTTTGGGCCTAAGAGAAAACGGAAAATCTTAGAACTATAAAAACTTGGACCACACTTAGGTGTATTTCAGTCGCAGTCCCTTTTTTGTTTTCAAAACCAAATCGGGGGAACAGGGACCCGGGAAAAACCCAAAATTTGGGGTGATAAACAAAAAGCGTAATTACCAAGACGGGTAATTTTTTACAAACCCTTTTTAAATTTTAAAATGCTATTAACCATTATAAATTTTCTTTTCGTCCAAAAAACAAGGGGCTAAATTTGGGATTTACCATGGGGCCCCAAAAAAACAAAAAACATATCTGAATTTTAAAAATGAATCATTCAAAAAACGCTTTCAACGGGGATGTTTCCAAAAGTGGAATCATTTTTTATATCTCTCATTCTTTTTCACTTTTGAATATGGAAAGGGAAAATTTTAAAGGGTACCGGAAAAAAAAAAAAAATTATCAAAAATAGGTTTTAAAAAAAGTACTCTTTTTGAAAAAATACGCTATACGGGGAAAAAACGGTTCATCTTAGAACTTTTAAACTTTGGGGCCCCACTCCCGATGTAATTTAATCAAAAAACCCGGGGGAAATTGGGGCCGGGGGAAAAAACAAAAACAAAATCAAAAACAAAAAGCGTAATTACTCAGGCGTATAATTTGTACCAAACTTTTAAATTAAACATGCTCTTAACCATTATAAATATCAAGTGCTTTAAAAACTAGTGGGGTTGGTCCTTGTTGTTAGCGTATCTGCTTCCCCAAAGCAAAGGGGCCCCCGGGTTTGATTCCCCCAAAGTCCGAAGTTTTTTAACTTCTGATTTGGACTTAAGTCTTTATTTTTTTTCTTGTCTTAGGGGTTTTGTAAACGGTGACTTTTGGGGCCGTCCCCAGCAAAATCAAAAAGCGTAAACAAAACGCGTAAATTTCTCAGGCGTATAATTTGTATAAAAAGCTTGAAAATTAAAAAAATGCCCCTTAACCATTATAAATAAACAAGGGCTTATGCTATTTTCGTTGGGCTTGTTTTAGCGGGATCTGCTTCCAATGCGAGGGCCGGGGTTTGATTCCCGCTCAAGTCAGAAGTTTTTTAACTTCTGATTTGGGCTTAAGTCTATCATTTCTTGTTTTTAGGAGTTTGGAAAAAGGTGATTTTTGGAGGGGCCCTCTAGCAACGAAACACATAATAAATTTTCAGATTTTTTCTGGATCGGCCTTGTTGATTCTGGCGTTTTATCCCCCGGATGTTCGCACTGGGCCCTACCACTGATTGATATTTTTTCCTATTAAAAAAATCGATCTTTGGGTTTTTTTCCTCACATTCGTCGATTGCGTCGGGGCCTGCAGGGTTGGCTTGGTCGCTTTTGATTTAAAGTTTCCCCCCCTGAAAATCAGTTATATTAAAATGAGTGGGGAAACTCTAAAATTTAAAAAATTTTTTTATTTATTTAAGGGGTATCTTTGGGGGGAACCGTGGGGCCCCCCCCCAAAAAAGTAAAAAAACAACTTTTTTAAATTAACAAATTTAATCATTCAAAGTCCATCTTCACACCTTGAAAAGCGAACGAAAAAACAAAAAGATGTGATATCCCCCCAAAATACAAAAATTTGTAAAAAAAACGGCAGCCATGCTTCCCCTTTAAAGTCCCTTTGGCTGGGGAAAGCCCGTGAGATATAGAAGTTGGCCAAGCTTTTTATTCTTTCTCCCCCATTTTTGCTTTTAAAAAATTTAAGTCATTTTGCCTGTTGACGAGGGGCCAAGGGCCAACGATTTTTTTTGGTAAAAAAGTAAAATTTTTTTAAATCGAAATCATAAAAAAAATGACTTGGCCTTGAAATTTGGGTTTATGGCCCCAAAAATTTTTTTTTTGATTTCGATTTAAAAAATTTTTTCTTTTTTTCCACAAAAATCGTTGGCTTGGCGCTGTCAACAGGCGAAATGATTTACATATTTTTCAAAACGAAACAGGGGGAAAGAATAAAAAGCTTGGGTCCAAATTCTATATCTCCAGCATTTACAGCCGAAGACTTTTTTAAGGAGAGCTTGGTGCCGTCTTTTTTACAAATTTTTGTATTTTGGGGGGGGTATATTTTTACATTTTTCCTAGTTATAGGACCTTTTTATATGAAAAATAATATGGTTTTAAAGTGGTGTGTGTGTTCAAGTTGAAGTGATGTAACTTTATATAAATCTTTTAAGTTTGAATTTCCCTTCATACATGGGCCCCCATATGTAAAATATATGTTTCCAATTTTAATTTTTATACTTGGATTTTATGTTGGGTACGCTTTTTAAAATAACTATAACTCCCATTTGTTGTACTTCTTTAAGTTTTTAAAAGTGTTTATTTGAAAAATTTTATATGTCATTATATTTAAAAAAAATATGTAGGAAAATTTTAATTTTTACCTTATATGTTTTTTTTAAAAGTAATATATGTGAAATTATATGTGCCCCCTATAAAATAATAATTTTATGTAAGTTTTTTTGTAAGCCAAAAAGTAAAAAATTTTAGGGGGAAAGGGATTTGAAGGAAAGAAGGGGGCCCCTTTGCCCAGCAACCCGGAGGGGGCCGCTTTTCTCTTGTTGCCAAGGGTCCTGGTTCGAATCCCGGGGAAGTTTAGGATTTCTTTTCTCCCCAGCACCAGAGTTTTGGGAGGGAAACCCCCCCCTGGGCTGTGCTGACTGTGTGCCCCCAGTATGAATGGTGTGTGAAGTAACCTTGCTGATGATGACAACATGCATGCAGAATTTTCTTCTTGCGTGGCCCTACCACAGGTTTGGTTATGTGTTGTGAGTTTTGTTTGCATGTAGTTAGCTGATTGTTTTAGTGGCCACCATCTGCCTGATGAGTCCCAGAAGGACGAAACGCGTCGTGGATTAAGGTAACAAACAACTTTAAATTAGCTACAGTTGTCATCAGCAGGTGAAAAGTTTTGTCACCCCCAGCCCTTCAGGCTGGGTTTTATGTTCTTTATGTTCTCTATGCTTTTCCAACCTGTCAACCCTTCTCCAATCATACTAATAAGTAATCATAAGTAACGTTAGTAATTAATATCATATGATAACCTATTAAGCAATAATCTTTAATATGTGTTGAATCATGTGAACAGTTTTTATAAGAGGGTTAAAATAAAAAATTGATATGTCTCCAAACATCAAAATGTCCATAAATTCGTTATCACCGTATGTTTCAACTTTTTATCATAGTAATCTTTAGAAGTAATCATCATCATATCACAAGCAAGAATTTTTAATGTGTTAAATCATGCAAATAGTGTTTATAAGTCACAAACAATAAAGGGTTAGAATATAAAAATTGGTTTGGCATAATTAACTCCAAACATCAAAACTTCCATCACATTCGTTTTCACCGCACTCTTGTACGCTTTATCATAGAAATCATCAGTAAGTAATCATCATCATAATCATAACATAATTAATTATCTTTGGTGTGTTGATTCATACAAATAGAGTAACTAAGTTATAAACAATTGAAGATTAGAAGATTGGTTTGGTATAATTAACTTCAAATATCAAAACTTCTATCACATTCGTAATCACTGTAAGCTTGTACGCTTTAAGTTTTTTTTATTTATCATCATCATATCAAAAACATACGTAATAATCTTTTACATCTTAAAAAATGCAAATACTTTTCTAAGTTAAAGAAAATTGGGATTAAATAAATAAATTGTTCAAAAATCAAAACTGTAATCACTTTGACCATGTCCCTCTTCCGAAATATCTATGTCATCATCCTCATCAAAATCCTCTACTTCAAAACCCGGGGGGCATGATCTCTCAATGACGAAGGTACAGATCATCCGAAACCATTTTGGGTCTGTATTTAACATTTCTCTATATATATACATGGATTTTTTTTAAATATCTGTCTATGGAACCAATTAAACAGCGTCATAGTTGGCTATACAATAAAACCAAGGTTAAACATATTATATATGATAGAATTTCTGAGGTTTTCGTGGTTATTTGTGTGTGTTACCATCTTTAAATAATTAAATTTATTTCTTGGGTTTTTACCAAGTATTTTGTTTATTTAATCTGACGTTTCGATTGGATTTCCCCAAATTTTTGGGCGAAGATAGTAAAGCCACTCAAATAAAACCAAAAATCAAAAACACTTAAATGGGAACGAAAACAATAACACATATAAAACATAAAAAAAAATAATAACCCCACTGAAATTTTTATCCAGATATATTTCCAAATACATTTGATACGTCCAAATTGGCAAATTTTTTTTAAATTTTTCCATTATATTTTAAAAGCTATATCTGAGTATTGTAACAAAACATATTTTAATTACTTGTGCTTGAATATATTTTAAAAATAGGGAAAAAATATATATTCCATATACTATGAAATAAAATTCCATTTAATTTGAAAATTTTTAAAATTTTTTTAAAATTTTCCCGGTATGTTTTTTTTTACATTTTGACAGATACTTGTCAATATGTATGTAAAAATATATCTTAACACACATTTAAGATACATATAAGATATATGTGCTTTTACATGCGTGCACTTATTTGGGAATATAGGGTAATATTTTGAAATAACAAAAATTTGAAACAAATTTAAAATATATTACTTTTAATATATTTCAAAAAAATTATTTCTAAATAAAAATTGAGTCTATACCGTATATAGTAAAATTGTTTTATCACCAATAATATATATATTGCGCATATATCAAAAGTATTAAAATGGTAAAAAAAACCATTTTTGTAAAATTCGTTATCTAAAACATATTTTGAGACTATTCTAGAAAATAATTTAAAAAATAGTTTTAACATTATCTTTAAAATAAGAAAATATATGTTTAAAACACATTTGGAAC
Source organism: Sweltsa coloradensis (assembly GCA_024449915.1). Taxonomy (NCBI): domain Eukaryota; kingdom Metazoa; phylum Arthropoda; class Insecta; order Plecoptera; family Chloroperlidae; genus Sweltsa; species Sweltsa coloradensis. The sequence continues at coordinate 155,765 of JAMZAV010001618.1, read as the reverse complement.
TATATGGTAGATACATATTAAGTAAAAAAAAAAGTACAAAAACATATAAAATTTTTTGTGTATCAAAGATATATCCTAGGGGGAAATAAAGTAGACAACCAAAAAAAAAGCCAAAAATATACATCTTGGAAATTGTTAAAATTTTTCCCCCCCCCTCATTTAATATATTGGTGATATATTTTCAAATATAGAACGAAGTCATTACCATTTATAATATTATATACAAGATGTTTACTCAGAGATATATGTTTTCAGCTTCGAAAATGCATGCTGGACATAATCTTAAAGTATGTGTGAAAATATATTTGCCCACCATTTAGATATAATGGCAGATATTTTTTAATATGGAACGAAGTACATTACACATTTTAATTTTTTTTTGTAAAAGATGTATATTCGAGATATATTTTGACCGCTTCGAAAATGCATGCGTGGAAATATATTTTGGGGTTATTTGAAATATTTTTTCCCCACTCATTTAGATATATATGGCAATAATTCTTAATTGGAAAACAAAGTACATTACCATTTATAATGTTTTTGTATACAAGATGTATATTCGAGATATATGTTGACCCTTCGTAAATGCATCGGGGAAATATATTTTGGGGTATTTTTTGAAATAATTTGCCCCTTATTTAGATATAAGGGCAGATTATTTTTAAAATAGGGAACGAATACTTAAATTTAAAATGTTTTTAAATCCAGATAATTTTCCCGAGATAATGTTGATCGCTCCGTAAATGCATGCGTAGACATATATCTTGGGTATGTTTAAAATATATTTGCCCCCATTTAATATATAAGTATATATTATTTTTAATAGGGAATGAAGTACCTTAAACTTTTAAAATTTTTTTTTTTTTATACAAATTAACTCAGAGATATATTTTTTCACTTCGAAAAATGCGCGTGGACATAATCTAAAAGTTGTGTGAAAAAAATTTGCCCACTCATTTAAATTATATGGCGATATATTCCAAATTTGGAACAAAGTACATTACCATTTAAAAAAGTTTTATTTAAAAGTGTATTTCAGAGATATATGCTGACCGCTTCGAAAAATGCTTGCGTAACATAAATTTGGGTATGTGTAAAATTATTTGCCCACTCCTTGGGATATATATGGCAGATATTTTCTTAATATGGAACGAAGTCATTACACATTTATAATGTTATTATATCAAATTTATATTCAAGATATATGTTGCCCGTTTCGGAATGTTTGGGCGAGGACAATATTTTGGGTAGTGTGAAAATATTTTGCCCCTCATTTAATTTATAGGGGCAGATATATTCAAAATATAGAATAAATTCATTACCTTTGTAATTAATTATATACAAATGTATATTCGAGATATAATTGACAGCTTCAAAAAGCTCGTAGAAAAATACTTGGGTATGGAAATTATAATTGCCCATCATTAAATATAAGTCACATATATATTTTTAAATAGAATAAATTACATTACGATTTAAAATGTTTTATATAAACATAAAATATTTGGATTTATTTTTTGACTGTTCATAAAACCCCTAAAAAAAACTATGGATATTGTTTTTTTTTTTTTTTTTAAATAACATAAGAAATGAAAATATTTTTAGAATGATTTAGAACTTTTTAAAATTTTTTTTATAATTTTCGAATATTTGTAGCTTTGAAATAACTAAAACTTTTTCGTATTTTTTTTTTCCAAATAATTTTGGGGTTTTTTTTATTAAAAAAACTGCTTCAAAGATTGTAAAGTTAAAAATAAATCCAACGATTACTAAGTTGTAAAATAAACACTAGAACATTCCGAACTTTTTATAAGCAGCTATATAAACTTTGTGTGTTTTTTAAAAACTTCGCCCTTCTATATTCCCCATTAAAAATTTAATTTGGTAGTATTTACAAAAAAAATGTATTTGAAAAATAAATTTAAAATGTCATCCCCTTCTAAAAGGGGGGAGGATTTTAGCAAGATGAGAGATCCTGATGCGGACGAAGCTATGGGGGCGTATGGAACAATATTTTAAGAACAAGTTTTATTTTATGTATCAAAAAATGTGCGGAGCCTTTTCAAAATTTTAATTTTTGTATTTAGAACTGAAAATGTTTATCATGGCATGGAATTTTACTTCAATTTTGCCGGGGGGAAAAGGTACTACAATTATCCCCAATTCACCGCGTGAAAGGGGGGAGAGACAGAGAGAAGGGTACCTTTCTTTGTCTGACCTAGCGCAGCGGTTCAGCAGCGAGGGGGTTTCAAAGCACTGGTCAAGGGGGGGGGGGAAACCCGTTTAAATTTGAAAGAAAGTCGACCGTTACTTTTCTATCTTTTACGGGGTTTTACCTTTGTCGCAGATCGTTGCCAGATGGTAAAACCCATGCTGTAATAAGGCAATACAAACGCATGCGTAATACAAACCCTACCCGACCTTTTTCAAAATACAGTAAACTCGCCAGCAGTCAGATCCCCCATCCCGACGAAGTTTCATACAAGTCAAAAAATACAACCCGAGCCGAAGCAAATTTTATACAAAGGTTGTATATTTTCCCACGTACCCAAGCCAGAAGTATTTCCATACTAAGGTAAATAGTTTTTTAGCACGTACCCCAAATCGAAGCAGTTTTTAAAGGGAGTATATTCACACGTACCCAGCCAGAAGTAGTTTCCATACAAAGGTAGTATATTAAAAACTGCCCTTGCCAGAAGCGCTTTATACTATTACTAAGGTAATGCATATTTCCACGTACCCAAACCCGAACAGTTTCCATTCTAAGGGGTTATAAATTCTTACGTCCGGCCACAACATTTTCCCCCTATTACCCCTATTCTACGGTAGTATATTGCACGTACCCAAGCCAGAAGCAGTCCCATTCTAAGGTAGTATATTCGAAAGAGCCCAAAACCCCGATCAGTTACATACTAACGAAAAGAACAAGGTAGTATATTCGTACAACCTATAAATTTTAAAAAAAAATATTGTCTTGTAGAACCAAACTTGAACCTTTTAAAAAAACCCTAAATATATCTAAAAAATATTTTAAGTGAATCTAGAAAAAATTTTCTGGGACATCTAAAATATATACCTTAAAAATTTATATAATATATATGTGGTTGGGGGGAGAGTATACATGAAGATATAACTCAAAAAACATTTTTTAGTAAAAAACAATATTTGCTTACAAAAAAATTATGTTGACCAATTATACTCAAATATTTTATGACATATGGAATTCGGGTAAAAATATAAAAATAAAATGAAAAAATTCCCCAAAATATCGAAAAAAAATATTGCTGCAAAGTATAAACATTGTGTCAAAAATAGGAAAAACTTTTTATTTGAGATCATTTGACATATAAGTAAAATCTAAAAATTTAAACTCAACCATATATCTCCATTCCTTAAAGCTGGCCCCAAATTTTTGTGTATCTAGAATATTTCTCGAAATACATTAAAAATGCCTTTTGATATAATGTCAAATACTTTGTGATATGTACACATATATTTTCATTCACCAAAAATATAGTTTTCTTATTATATCCAAATGTATAATACTATATGTTTGATTTGTGGTAAAAAAATAAATACTTATATGAAAAAAACCCCTTAAATATACCAAAAAAATATTGCGGGGCCGGGGTAGAAAAATTGTGTCAATATATGGCCCACCTTATATTTTTAGATACATTTATATATATGTAAAATTTTAAAAAAAATTTCTCTAACATATAATCACTATCCTTAAAAATTGCAATTCTTTTGTATCTAAATATATTCTCGAAAAAATTAAAAATGCACTTGTGAATAATCAAAATATATTTTTTAAAATGTACAACATATATTTTCATTACATCAAAAAAAAATATGTTGACCAAATTATATCTCAAAAATTTTTTTAGTATTGTGTGATTCGTAGTAAAAATATAAATATATTATTGACATAATACCCCTTTAAAAAATACCAAAAAAAAAAATTGGCTGCCGGTATGAAACATATTGTCTTATATGGGCACCACTTTATTTGAGATAATTTGATTTAATGTAAAATATTTTAAAAATATATCTCTAACATATTCTCACATATCCTTAAAGCTGGGCCCTTCTTTGTATTAGAATATTTCGTGAAATATATCAATAATATATTTGAAAACTTTTTTTAAAAAAAATATTTCAGATATATTAAATTTCGTGTGGGAAACAAAGGGAAAGAAAGAAGTTAACTTACAGGAAAATTTTTAACATGTGGAAAAAGTTTGAAAAAAATGTCTGTTTTTTGATTAATAAAGTATCTGCTTGCCAGAACTTGTGGGGTGATTTCTTGCTTCTTCCCCTTTTCCTTGGGCCTTGACTTGTGGAAGGTAAACGGTTTTGTAATATTTTTTACCATGGGGGAAATCTGACTTCTTGTAACGGGTCTGACTTACAGAGGTACATGGTTTCGGGACATTTTCAAAGTTTTTAGGACTATGCGTTAATTTTCTTGGTTTTATGGCAAAGGTTTATGATGACTTCCTGTTGAGGTAACGTTTTCCATCTCCGTTTTTTTTAAACTATGAGACCTCTTCTCAATTTTTTTTTGCTTCCCTTATAAACCTGGAAAAATTCGGGCCGTAGAAGCAATTACTCTTGTACCCTCAAAATTTAAAGGGGAGTCCCTGATCTGCCACGTGTTGTGCAAAAGCTGATCTTGTTCATTCTTTTCTACTGAGAGTAAATTTTTCCTTCGACGTTGAGAGATTTTTTTTTCCGTCTGCCCCCATCGTTTTTTTTTTACATGATTCGCAGGAATTTCGTACCAACCCTGGCTTTTCCCCCTGGTATGGCTAAGTCAAATAACCCTACTGGGCAAAAAATTCACAAAACCGTGTTACCCCTTCCACAAGTCAAGGCCCCAAAGGGCAAGAAATCAAACAAGGAAACATCCCACAAGTTCTGGTCAAACAGACTATTTTATCTAATCAAAAACTGACTGTTTTTTTTAAACTCTTTCCACTGTTTAATATTCCTTAAGTTACTTCTTTTCATTGCCTTGTTTTTTTATGTTTTTTTTATGTTATTATTGTGTTTTTGTTTTCGTTCCCTCTTGAAGTGTTTTTATGTATTTTGGGTTTTTTTCTTGATGGGTTTACTGTTTTTGCAAAGATTGATGAAATCCAATCGAAACGTCAGATCAAATAAACAATATACGTGGTAAACCGAAAGAAGTAAATTTAATTATTTAAAGATGGTAACATATATATATATATATATATATATATATATATATATATATATATATATATATATATATATATATATTATGTTATATCGCAGACTTTCACGGATTGAATATGCAGACATTGTATTTTCGGGTAGTCCGTGTGGTTTTATTATTAGTTCCAACGTTTCGGGCAGTTCTCCCTCCCCATCTTCAAGGAAATTTAAAACATAAAACAATATCAAAACAAACAAAACCTTACTTCATAACATACACTGCAACTAGATACATAGACAAAAACTAAATAACTTAGAAAACATAGGTAGGGCCTACTCATGACAAATTATACAACCGTGTGAAGCCATCAACATTATCCTATTACTGTTTAGGTATGACCTCAGCGTCCGAGTAGATGGCTCAAGGGGTCCTTGTTGAGTCTTCCTTCTCTTGTCAGCTCTTGGAGGAGGACGGACTGCAGACATTTCCATAGGGAGAGCTTTTGGTTGAACATTACAGCCTTGCAAAACATGTTTCCATGTGGCTGGAAGTCTTTTGGCATCATCCCAAAAAGCTCTCCCTATGGAAATGTCTGCAGTCCGTCCTCCTCCAAGAGCTGACAAGAGAAGGAAGACTCAACAAGGACCCCTTGAGCCATCTACTCGGACGCTGAGGTCATCTTAACAGTAATAGGATAATGTTGATGGCTTCACACGGTTGTATTTGTCATGAGTAGGCCCTACCTATGTTTTCTAAGCTATTTAGTTTTTGTCTATGTATCTAGTTGCAGTGTTTGTTATGAAGTACGGTTTTGTTTGTTTTTTATATTGTTTTTTTTTTCCTTGAAGATGGGCAGGGAGAACTACCCGAAACGTTGGAATAAATAAAAATAAAACCACACGGACTACCCGAAAATACAATGTGTGCATATTCAATCCGTGAAAGTCTGCGATATAACATATATATATATATATATATATATATATGTTTAAACTTGGCTTTATAGTAGGCGACTATGACGCTGTTATGTAAGTACTTTAGACAGAAATTAAAAAAGTGACTACACCGGGGTATAATAATAATAATAATAATATATATATATAATTTCTGAGGTTTTCGTGGTTATTTGTATGTGTTACCATCTTTAAATAATTAAATTTACTTCTTTCGGTTTACCACGTATATTGTTTTTTTAATCTGACGTTTCGATTGGATTTCACCAATCTTTGTCAAAGACAGTAAAGTCACTCAAGTAAAAACCAAAATACAAAAACACTTCAAGAAGGAACGAAAACAAAAACACAGTAATAACATAAAACAAACATAATAAACAAGGCAATGCAAAGAAGTTAACTAACAGGAATATTATAGCATGTGGAAAGAGTTTAGAAAAACATGTCATGTTATTGATTAGATGAAGTACGGTAGTCTACTTGACCAGAACTTGTGGGATGATTTCTTGCTTGACTTCTTGTCCTTGGGCCTTGACTTGTGGAAGGTAACACGGTTTTGTGAATATTTTGACCAGTAGGGTTAGTCTGACTTCTTGTTACGGGTCGTAGACTTACAGCAGGTATCATGGTTTCGGGAGCATTTAGCAAAGTTTGAGGAGTATGCGTTAATGTTCTTGGTTTATGGCAATGGTTTATGATGGACTTCCATGACTGAGGAAGGCGTTTTCCATCATCCCTTTTGTTTCAACTATGAGGCCTCTTCTCAATTTCTATTGCTTCCCTTATAATACTGGAATGAATAGTAGAAGCAATCCAACCAAATACAAAAATTTGTAAAAAAAAAAAACGGCAGCCAAGCTCTCCTTCAAAAGTCTTCGGCTGTGAATGCTGTGAGATATAGAAGTTGAGCCAAGCTTTTTATTCTTTCTCCCTAGTTTCGTTTTGAAAATAAGTAAGATCATTTCGTCTGTTGACGAGCGCCAAGCCAACGATTTTTGTGGTAAAAAAGTAAAATTTTAAAACTCGAAATCATAAAAAAAAAACTTGGCCATGAACCAAATTCAATGGCCAAGCCATTTTTTTTTATGATTTCGAGTTTAAAAATTTTACTTTTTTACCACAAAAATCGTTGGCTTGGCGCTCGTCAACAGGCGAAATGATCTTACTTATTTTCAAAGCGAAACTAGGGAGAAAGAATAAAAAGCTTGGCTCAACTTCTATATCTCATAGCATTCACAGCCGAAGACTTTTGAAGGAGAGCTTGGCTGCCGTTTTTTTTTTTTTTTTTTTTACAAATTTTTGTATTTGGTTGGATATTACATCTTTTTGTTTTTCGTTCGCTATCAAGGTGTGAATGATGGACTTTGAATGATTAAATTTGTTAGGTTCAAAGTTGTTTGTTTTTTTACATTTTTGGGCCCACGGTCCCCCAAAGATACCCCTTAAATAAATAAATAAATACATTTTTATTTAGAGTCTACCCACTCAGTTATAAAACTGATTTTCAGTGGGGGACTTTAAATCAAAGCGACCAAGCCAACCCTGCAGGCCCCGACGCAATCGACGAGTGAGCGATAACCAACCAAAGATCGATATTTTTAATAGGAAATATATCAATCAGTGGTATGGACAGTGCGAACATCCGCGGATCAACGCCAGAATCAACAAGGCCAATTCAGAACAACTCTGAAATTTATTATGTGCTTCGTTGCTAGGACGGCTCCAAAGTCACCGTTTACAAACTCCTAAGACAAGAACTGATAGACTTAAGTCCAAATCAGGAGTTAAAAAACTTCTGACTTTAGCGGGAATCGAACCCTGGCCCTTTTGCATTGAAAGCAGATACGCTAACAACAAGAACAACGCACTAGCATAAGCATTAAATACTTATTTATAATGGTTAGGAGCATGTTTAATTTCAAGCTTGTACAAATTACTACGCCTGAGTAATTACGCGTTTTGATTTTGCTAAGACGGCTCCAAAGTCACCGTTTACAAACTCCTAAGACAAGAACTGATAGACTTAAGTCCAAATCAGAAGTTAAAAAACTTCTGACTTCAAACAGAATCGAACCCTGGCCCTTCTGCATTGGAAGCAGATACGCTAACAACAAGACCAACGCACTAGCATAAACACTAGATATTTATAATGGTTAAGAGCATGTTTAATTTCAAGCTTGTACAAATTACTACGCCTGAGTAATTACGCTTTTTGATTTTGATTTTGATTTTCCCCGGTCCCAATTGCCCGGTTTTTGTTATATGAGGTACATCTGAGTGTGGCCCAAGTTTCAAAGTTCTAAGATGAACCGTTTTCTCAGTATAGCGTATTATTCATAAGAGTACGGAATTACCTACTTTTGATAATTTTGATTTTCTCCGGTACTCGTTACCCAATTTTGTTTTCCATATTCAAAAGTGATAAAGAATGAGAGATATCAAAATGTATTCCACGTTTGAAACATCCCAGTTGTAGCGTTTTCTCTGAATGATTCATTTCTTAAAGTTCAGATATGTTTTTTGTCATTTTTGGGCCCATGGTCATCCCCAAATTTAGCCCCTTGTGTTTTGGACGCAAGATATTTTAATGGTTAATAGCATGTTCAATTTCAAGTTTGTACAAATTACCACGCCTTGGTAAATACGCGTTTTGATTATCATCCAAATTTTGATTTTTTCCGGTCCCTGTTACCCGATTTTGGTTTTGAAAGCAAATGTCACTGTGTCTGAAGTACATCTAAGTGTGGTCCAAGTTTCATAGTTCTAAGATTTACCGTTTTCTCTGTAGGCTAAATTAATCTCCGCAGAGAACTCCTAGCCAGCCAGCCAGCCAGCCACCCAACCACCAGCCAGCCGAAAGGAATTTGACGATGTTGAGAGCCTTTTTTTAACACAGAACGAGTTGTCGGATCAGGTTGATATTTTTTTTGGTATGTCATGGACCACATACCAGGTCATATACCAAGTTTCAAGATTGTAACTCTTTCGGGGCGGCGTGTGCAGATAGCTGAAAACCCCCCAACTCTGGTAGGTGTATATAGGGCTGGAGTTCGTGTCGCCTAAGCAGTCGCATGCGCTTGACTGCCGGGCGACGACCGTCGCCCTAGATTACTCTTGTACCCTCAAAATTGATAGCGTGTCCCTGATCTGCCACGTGTTGGGCAAGAGCTTCTGTCTAAAGTACTAACATAACAGCTTCATAGTCGCCTACTATAATGCCAAGTTTAAACATATATATATATCTGCCGTCCGTCACAGACTCAGCATCGACTCCTGAAGATGGAAAGCCAAAGCTTTTCGAAACGTCGAGAAGAACGGTTCTTTTTAGAGCCATCAACTCAAAACACAGGGCAAATCACCGCAGAATCCACATCTACATCTACCAGCGGCCCTGAAAGTCTAAGAATCCATATATATATATATATATATATATCAGCAACATCAGCAACACAAAAATGTTGCTGATGTTTTGTTTTTATTGTTTTATACCAACTCTTCTTGAAAATGGAAGCCTAGTCTTCTGAAAAGTTGAAGTTTTGATTAAATATTCATTTTAAACATTCAATATAGCGTGATTATTTCCGTATAGTGTAACATAACATAAACCATGAATCACGAAAGCCTACAACAGAACATATATATATATATATATATATATATATTATATTTCCTTGGCTTTATAGTAGGCGACTATGACGCTGTTATGTTAGTACTTTAGATAGAAATTAAAAAAGTGACTACACTGGCGTGTAACTTCAGTCTCCAATAGATGACTTGTTGTTGGACCTTTGTTAGCGGTCCGACTACGCGGTGTTTTAACAATGTACAAAACAGACCAAAAATTAGACAGTTTAAAATTGGTGGCCGCATAGCTCAGTTGGTAAGAGCATAGCCCGGTAAGCTAAGGTCCCGGGTTCATACCCCGGTGTAGTCACTTTTTTAATTTCTATCTAAAGTACTAACATAACAGCGTCATAGTCGCCTACTATAAAGCCAAGGTAAAACATCATATTTCCCAACTAGGGTTACAAAGATGGTTTGTATTTCTCCAAGCTAATTTCGTATGTAGTCTAATAGGCAGTGCAATCTGCTCTTCACACGTTATTAACAATGTACAAAACAGACCAAAAATTAGACAGTTTTAAATTGGGGGCCGCAAAGCTCAGTTGGTAAGAGCATAGCCCGGTAAGCTAAGGTCTCGGGTTCATACCCCGGTGTAGTCACTTTTTTAATTTCTATCTTAAGTACTAACATATATATATATATATGTTGTTGTTGTGTGTTGTGTGTATATATAAATATCGATATCTTCACATCATCATCCTTCGCAACTTCGATCAATAGCATTTACTTTGGCTACACGTTCTCGAAGAATAACTGACGAAGAACATTTAGACGAAGAAGGAGAGATTCTACGTGAGGCACTGCTCAGTAACGGGTTTCCTAACCGGTTGTTCCACAAGGCTTGGAAAAGAAGAACCAGAGCAGAAGAAACTCAAGTCGATCCAGTAGACAAACCAAGAGCCACTGCATATTTGCCATATGTTCGAGGGACAACCGACCGAATTGGCAAACTACTGGCTACTGAAAACATCAAGACGGTCTTTTCGACAGATAGAACCTTAGGCGAAATGATTGGTAGCCACAAAGACAAGATTCATTTGGAGGGTTGGGGCGTCTACGAGATTCCGTGTGGAGACTGTTCGCAGACATATGTTGGACAAACTGGTCGAAATATGTCGATGCGTCTACAGGAACACAAACTCGCCGTCAACAAGATGGAAACAACATCTGCTTTGGCACAACATGTCAAGAAGGAGGGTCATTTCATTGATTTTGACGGAATGAGGCCTCTTGCCATGGTAAGCCATCTATCTGGTCGAATCGTCAGAGAGGCAGTGGAAATTGAGAAGCGCCCATTCAATCTTAACAAACGAGACGATGGCAAGCGTTTGGCTCAATCGTGGAAGCCTGCTTTGATTGAGAGGTTAGTCAAAGAAAGCGGTATAGCGGCTGATAGAGTGCCTGCAGTTCTAGACGAACGTGGGACGGACCGGACGGACCCAACCATCTTGTCTAGAAATTTAGAATCCAGCAGAATGACTAGAAGTCATACTGCAGCTCTTGAAAAGTATGAGACTGAGCCGCCTGTGGTACCAAGACACGAAGACAGCGATAGGCCTGCTAGAATGGTCACAAGAAGTCACACTCTCAATGCAACCAAGTGATTTGATTTAAGGTTCACTGCAATTGGATCTTTGTAATTTCCTATGTTTGCAAGGTAGTGTGTTTTTTGTTTCTATTTGTTTATTTTAATAATGCTGTTGTTGTTTTATTGAATTTTTGTTTTACCCTTCCCTTGAAAATGGAAACGTAGTTTTTCTGAAACGTTGGGATTAAAAGTTATTTTCTATAATACTGTGCGTGATTATTTACCGTAAAGATACTTAAAACATTAATCATGGATCACGAAAGCTTAAGACAAAACATATATTTATGTTATGTCTATATATATGGATTGTTGTAGGTTTTGCCAAGATCCTTGTTTTAACTTATTTTTTAGAAATAATAGTTTTTCCGGTTTACGCCACTCCTTGAGTTAATTGATAGTCAACGTTTCGGAACTCAGATTTTGGAGTTCCTTTTTCAAGAGATTAAATTACAAAAACTGAAACTAAAATCAATAACAAAACCAAACACACCAACAAACAGAAAATAACAAAAGCAGGCCAACAAAACAAAATAATTAGATTGAATTTAGAAAAATAATACATTTAAGTGCTTAGAGTTTATTAACCATCCGGCCCTGTTTGTTTGTTTTTCTGGCACCAATTCCCTTTCTCCATTCGACGACCCATTGATAATTGACCCGAGGCAGGACTGCTGACATTAGTGGAATGACAACGCGTCTGCATGAGGCGATCTGCTTCCGCCGACATTACTCCCTCACGGTTCTCGTTCAAACTGGAAGAAGTGTCTCTAGTGGTATGGCTACGTGTCTGCCTGGGTTGACTTATTTCTGACGCTTATGTGGGTGTCTCGTAATTCTCATCCAAACTTCGAGATGCGTCCGTTTTCAGTTGAGCTGGGACAACTTGTATCGCACTCAATACTGGTTTCCATGCTACGGCTAAACGTTTAGCATCGTCCCTTTTGTTGAGATTTTCTGGGCGTCTTTCTATCTCCAAAGCTTCTCGAAACATTCGGATAGTCAGGTGGTCGACTTTTGCCACAGCTCTCAAATTGTCAAAATTGATATATATATGGATTGTTGTAGGTTTTCGTGGCCCGTCATAGGACAAAAACAAGCATCTTGGGTAAAACCGCGTCGAAAATAAGATGAACCAGGGCAGAACCTGGGCGTCCACCGACGTTTCGTCTGTACTACGTCAGACATTTTCAAGGTTGACTGTGACTCTACGGAGGTTGGAGTCACAGTGGTTGGCAAGCACGCAGCGCCCGCCTTATATAGCCTCAGCTGAAGGTGCGGGGCGGCGAGGTTATATAGAAAATAGGTGCGGGGTGGCGATGTCATATCGAAAGAAAAAATATACGGATGGTGGCAATTGAGAAAGAAAATAGCACAGATTACTGTAGTGAAACCTTTTTGTCCGGCTTCTCGTCATAGGGCCTGATTTCAGATTCCATAATTCTAAGCACGAATTACATTTCAAAAGACAACCAATCAGGCCCTATGACGAGAAGCCGGACTAAAAAGGTTTCACTACAGTTATCTGTGCTATTTTGTTTCTCAATTGCCACCATCCGTATATTTTTTCTTTCGATATGACATCGCCGCCCCGCACCTATTTTCTATATAACCTCGCCTCCCCGCACCTTCAGCCGAGGCTATATAAGGCGAGCGCTGCGTGCTTGCCAACCACTGTGACTCCAACCTCCGTAGAGTCACAGTCAACCTTGAAAATGTCTGACGTAGTACAGACGAAACGTCGGTGGACGCCCCGGTTCTGCCCTGGTCCATCTTATTTTCGCCGCGGCTTTACCCAAGATCCTTGTTTTTATCATATATATATATATATATATGGATTGTTGTAGGTTTTCGAGGCCCGTCATAGGATAAAAACAAGGATCTTGGGTAAAACCGCGTCGAAAATAAGATGAACCAGGGCAGAACCTGGGCGTCCACCGACGTTTCATCTGTACTACGTCAGACATTTTCAAGGTTGACTGTGACTCTACGGAGGTTGGAGTCACACAGACGAAACGTTGGTGGACGCCCAGGTTCTGCCCTGGTTCATCTTATTTTCGACGCGGTTTTACCCAAGATCCTTGTTTTTATATATATATATATGAAAATAAATGTTTTGAGGTAAAACTGCGTGTGACTTATTAAATATATTATATTATATTATATATATTTATATTTTTATTATATATATAATAATATTTATTATTTTATTTCTGTAGGCCTATGTAACATTAATTATTTATTTGTACAATTTTGCTATGTTGTATGAGTCATGTATGTTCTATGTTCTATGACAATTAATAAATTTGTATATAAAAATAAAATAATTTTTTATTACCGACGTTTCACTAGGGTTTCACCTAGCTTTATCAAGGTTATAAAACAAAAACAAAATGGAATAACAAAGTACAAGATGACAATAATTATAACACAGCCAACTAGGAAAACAGATCTAGATGACTCGACAGCGAGTTGAGAGAGAGCCTCCAGATGTCAGCGGTGTATGTTATCTCCTACTTCTTGTCACGGGACCTTCCCGGAGTTGGTCTAATGGACGAGTTTCATTCTCAGATGGTGGTGGAGCATCAGCCTGCAATAGTCTAGTATGTCCACTTCTCGTTATACGAACACCCTGGAGAACTGGATGATATTCATTTATATTTGGTGGCGGAGCATCATCCTGCAGCGGTCTAAGATGGGCATGTCTACTTCTGGTCACAGGACCTTCCAGGAGTAGGCCTTCTGGGCGAGTTTCATTTCGAGTAGGTGATGGATCATCATCCTCCCATGGTCTTAATTTAACTAGTCTAGTTGATATGATTGGTTTCCAAGCCTTGGGTAATCTCTGGCTGTCATCCCTCTTGTTGAGATTTTGTGGACGCCTCTCAATCTTCACAGTCTCCCTAATGATCCGTGGGTAAACATGTTGAATCGCTACAAGTTTGCGCGTGTTTTCGAAGTCGATTTCGTGGCCTGTATCCTTATGGTGTTTAGCTAATGCTGAATTCTTATCTTGTTTATCAACTGCATTAATGTGTTCTTGGAGTCGAACCGAAATCCTTCTGCCCGTTTGACCTACGTAAGATAGATTACAGCCACCACACGGGACTTCATACACACCTTGATCCTCCAGTGGAATTTTATCTTTTGGACTCGATAAGAGCGAAGCGATTTTCATGTCAGTTGAAAAAATGGTTTCAAATATTATATCGTCTAAGCACTCGACTAATGATGTCAGTAGAACCTCGGACATATGGTAGAAACGCTTTCGCACGTGGTTTGTCTCGCTCATGATTGAGTATCTTAGTTTCTGGTCTTAGTTGACGATTCATTAATTTGTCGATATCAAGTTCATTGAATCCGTTTTGTACCAAGGCATTTTTGAGGTAAAGTAGTTCTCCGTCAATTTGGAATTGGTCCGAAAGTCTTATCGATCTTGTAACAAGAGTATGCATCACAGAATTCAGTTGTGCGGGGAAGTGATGTGACGCTGCATTCAAATATCGGTTTGTATGAGTTGGTTTTCTATACACTGTATGCCCTAAGCTTTTATAATTTCTTCTTGAGATCATGACATCTAAGAAAGGAAGAGAACCATCTTTTTCCAATTCAATGGTAAATTGGATATTTGGATGTATGCTGTTGAGATGGTTATGGAACAACTCTAGTTTAGCTTTACCGTGTGTCCATATAACATAAATATCATCAATGTAGAGACGCCAAAATATCGGTTTGTCCAGAGCAGATTTAATCGCTTCTTCTTCAAAGTTTGTCATATAAAGGTTTGCTAATGCAGGAGACAGAGGTGAACCCATAGGTGCTCCTTAAATTTCTTTATAATACTGATCGTCATATAGGAAGTAAGTAGTTGACATGCAGTGTTTAATTAAGTCGAAAATTGGTTTTGGCATAGGACAGTTACTTTTGATTATATCCAAAGTCTCATCCACTGGAATCTTGGTGAAGAGCGATACTACATCAAAGCTAACAAGCAAGTCATCTGGTTGAACTTTAATATCTTTTATGAGCTCAATGAAATGCGTGGCATTTTTAACATAGGATTCAGCATCCTCGGTGTAAGGTTGCAATCTCCTTGCCAAGTGCCTAGACAAAGCCTGAGTTGGTGAGTTTATCGCGCTTACAATAGGACGTAACGGTACTCCAGTTTTGTGTATTTTAGGCAGACCATACATCTTAGGAACTCTTGATGATTTCTCTCTGGGTATAAGATATTTTTGAATCTCAGGGTCTATACCAGATACCTTTATTAGGCCCATTGTTGTCTTTTCTAGATAAGTTGTAGGGTCTCTTGGTGTTAGTTGATATGCTGAATCTTGCAGTATTTCTGACATTTTAGACTTATAATCCGCTGTATTAAGAACAACTGTTGAGTTACCTTTATCTGCCGCCAAAACGATGATGTCCTTGTTATCTCTGAGATTTCTTAAAGCTTGCATTTCTGCAGTAGTTAAGTTTCTCGCTGGTGGTTTTGCTTTGCGAAGAATTTTGGATACATCTTGCCGTATCGTTTCCGCTTCAGCTTCATTGATGCCGGAAATAGATGCTTCTACCCCAGCAATAATGTTTTCCACTGGAACGCGTCGGGGTGAAATAGCAAAATTAAATCCTTTGGCCAACACTTCTGAAGAAACTTGGTCTAATGGGAAATCCGAAAGGTTGTGCACTACTCTAGATGGATCTATCTTAGTAATAACTGGTTTCTGCGATCGACAAAGAGCTGAAAACTTATTTACCTGTCGCATCTTGGCACATATATATATATATATATATATATATATGTTTTGTATTAAGCTTTCGTGATCCAGGCTTCCACGATTGAGCCAAACGCTTGCCATCGTCTCGTTTGTTAAGATTGAGTGGGCGCTTCTCAATTTCCACTGTCTCTCTGACGATTCGACTAGATAGATCGCTTACCATGGCAAGAGGCCTCATTCCGTCAAAATCAATGGAATGACCCTCCTTCTTGACATGTTGTGCCAAAGCAGATGTTGTTTCCATCTTGTTGACGGCGAGTTTGTGTTTGTTTGTGCGAGACGTGTTTGTGGAAGCCTGCTTTGATTGAGAGGTTAGTCAAAGAAAGCGGTATAGCGGCTGATAGAGTGCCTGCAGTTCTAGACGAACGTGGAACGGTTCGGACAGACCCAACCATCTTGTCTAGAAATTTGGAATCCAGCAGAATGACTTGAAGTCATACTGCAGCTCTTGAAAAGTATGAGACTGAGCCCCCTGTGGTACCAAGACATGAAGACAGCGATAGGCCTGCTAGAATGGTCACAAGAAGTCACACTCTCAATGCAACCAAGTGATTTGATTTTAGGTTCACTGCAATTGGATCTTTGTAATTTTCTATGTTTACAAGGTAGTGTGTTTTATTGTTTCTATTTGTTTATTTTTATAATGCTGTTGTTCTTTTAATGAATTTTTGTTTTACCCTTCCCTTGAAAATGGAAACATAGTTTTTCTGAAAACGTTGGGATTAAAAGTTATTTTCTATAATACTGTGCGTGATTATTTACCGTAAAGATACTTAAAACAAATATATATATATATATATATATATATATATGTTTAATTTCAGGTTTTCACGGGTATATGTTAAATAATTATTTCTCAATGGGGCTTTTCTCCGCGAATATTAACAAGGAGGTTCAAACTTACCCCTCCCTGCCCGACGTTTCGGAGAAGTCACATTCTCCATCTTCAGGGGCGACGTGTCGACAGAGACTTGTTGACTTGGGCCTGTCCACTCGCAAACTGATCAATCCTCACGACGTCGTTAGATCTCGTTGGTTTACGTGTACGTCACTCGTTGATTTATCTAGATTAGATCTACTCCTCGTCACAGTTCCGGTTTTGGTTGTAGTGACGTCAGCAACAAGACGGCTCTGTTTACGTGTTGACGTCACTACATTATAGGTGGTGCGTGGTGGCAGACGTGGTTTTTGTTGGTGAAGCTGTAAAACAGGCTTCCAGGACGGAGGCAGTCTTTGTCCATCATCTCGTTTATTGAGACTCGTCGGTCGTTTCTCAATCTCGATAGCCTCACGGATAATTCGTACTGGGAGCTCTTTGATAGATGCTAAAATACTGGTATGTTCAAAGTTAATAAGATGGCCGGACTTCTTGGCGTGTTGGGCTAAACCAGACGTCTCTTTGCAACTGTTGACAGCAGCACGGTGTTCCTCCCGTCTTACTAATATGCGTCGGTTAGTTTGTCCTACATATACCTCGTCACAGGATGCACAAGGCACCTCGTAAACACCCTGAGCCTCGAGGGGTATGTGCTCTTTAGCTTTGCGTAACATTGTACTAATCTTCCTATAAGGGCGATAGGTCGTTTTCACGTTATGTTTTCTTAACAACTTGCCTATTTTTTCCAACGTTCCCCGTAAGTATGGAAGATGCACAAAAGCTAGCTGTTTTTCTTCTTGTTTGGGTTCGCGTACTTTAGCAGTTAAAGTTTTTTTTAAGGCCCTGCTAATAGTAGTATTAGAATATCCGTTTTTCAAAAGGATATTACGAAGGTCACATGTTTCTTTGTCAAGATGTTCATTGTCGGAGAGTTTCACGGAACGATAAGTAAGAGAGTTGACCACCGCGTTTAGTTGGGCGGGGTGATGATGTGAGAGGGCATTAAGTTATCTTCCTGTGTTGGTAGGTTTCTTATACAGAGTGTGGCCCAGCGTTCCATCCTCTCTTTTATAAACACATCGTCTAGGAACGGAAGACGTCCGTTCTCTTCTATCTCCATAGTACACTTGATATTAGGATGTATGCTGTTTATAAGTGTTAACAAATCATTAAGTTTATTAATTCCATGGGGCAAAATAAGAAAGAAATCGTCAACATATCGTAAAAGTAAACTTGGCTTATGGGGAGATAGTTCTATGGCACGTTCTTCGAAATGTTGAATGAATATATTAGCTACAGCAGGTGACAGTGGCGAACCCATGGGTGCTCCTTTGACTTGTTTATATCTCTGTCCCTCATAAATAAAATAGGTGTTGGTTAGACAGTGTTTTATCAGAGTTATCATATCCTCGGGAATATGTAAATTGCGCATAATGTTGATGGTTTCATCGACGGGAACATTAGTAAAAAGAGATTCGACATCAAGACTCACCAGCAGATCGGTGTCAGTCACGTTGTAATTTTGAAGGATTTCAATAAGATGATAAGCATTTTTTACGTATGGACGTGCGTCTTCAACCTCTCATGCCCTTACATCATCACCCCGCCCAACTAAACGCGGTGGTCAACTCTCTCACTTCTTGTTTCGTGAAACTCTCCGACAATGAACATCTTGACAAAGAAACATGTGACTTTCGTAATATCCTTTTGAAAAACGGATATTCTAATACAGCTATTAGCAGGGCCTTAAACAATACTTTAACTGCTAAAGTACGCGAACCCAAACAAGAAGAAAAACCGCTAGCTTTTGTGCATCTTCCATACTTACGGGGAACGTCGGAAAAAATAGGCAAGTTGTTAAGAAAACATAACGTGGGAAAAAGACCTATCGCCCTTATAGGAAGATTAGTACAATGTTACGCCCAAAGCTAAAGAGCACATACCCCTCGAGGTTTAGGGTGTTTATGAGGTGCCTTGTGCATCTTGTGACGAGGTATATGTAGGATAAACTAACCGACGCATATCAGTAAGACGGGAGGAACACCGTGCTGCTGTCAACAGTGGCAAAGAGACGTCTGGTTTAGCCCAACACGCCAAGAAGACCGGCCATCTTATTAACTTTGAAAATACCAGTATGTAAGCATCTATCAAAGAGTTGTTGTTGATGTTGATCCGTGAGGCTATCGAGATTGAGAAACGACCGACGAGTCTCAATAAACGAGATGATGGACAAACACTGCCTCCGTCCTGGAAGCCTGTTTTACAGCTTCACCAACAAAAACCACGCCTGCCACCACGCACTACCTGTAATGTAGTGACGTCAACACGTAAACAGAGCCGTCTTGTTGCTGACGTCACTACAACCAAAACCGGACCTGTGACGAGAAGTAGATCTAATCTAGATAAATCGACGAGTGACGTACACGTAAACCAACGAGATCTAACGACGTCGTGAGGATTGATCAGTTTGCGAGTGGACAGGCCCAAGTCAACAAGTCTCTGTCGACACGTCGCCCCTGAAGATGGAGAATGTGACTTCTCCGAAACGTCGGGCAGGTAGGGGTTAGTTTGAACCTTCTTGATATTATTCGCGGAGAAAAGCCCCATTGAGAAATAATTATTTAATATATATATATATATATATTTTCAACAACAAACAACGTTTCGCCGGAATGTCCTCCGGCATCTTCAGATTTTTTTGACAGGACCGGGCTTGCTTCGCTCCTTCCTCTTCGATGGGCGAGCACGGACTGTATCACTGTATCATCCTCTCTGTGGGTGCGCGCGCAGTCAGTTTGCACGGCCTGGTTTGGCTGTGTTGCGTCATTGTTGTCATCTTGTTTCCTCTTCCTGCTTCTCGTGATGGGTCCGGAAAATATATCTTCAACCGCCCCCGGTGACGCAACGGTTTCCCCGTGTTGTAGTAGGTTAGTTTGTCTTGTTGGATTGTCAATGGCACGTGTTCCTTTTTTTAGTCAGAACTGGTATCCACGATGACGGAAGACTACGACTATCATTTTGTTCATTTAAACTCTCTGGTCTCTTTTCAATCTCAATCGCTTCTCTAATTATTCTTGGGTGTAGATATTCAATGCCCGCCAACACTTTAAAGCTGTCAAAATCTATCGTGTGTCCACGTTGTTTGACGTGTTGTGATAAGGTCGAGGTGTTATCACCCTTCGAGACGGCTAAACGGTGTTCGGCTAAACGTGACGATATTCTCCAACCGGTCTGACCTACATATGTCGATTCACATTCTCCACATGGTATCTCGTATACTCCGTGAGTTTCAAAAGGAATGCTTTCTTTGACTTTTCTTATCATCGAGTTTATTTTTCTGTCTGTGTTGAAAACTGTTCTTATATTTTCTTTTCTCAATAATCTGCCGATGTGATCTGTAGTCCCCTTAACGTAGGGCAAGAAAGCTGTGGATAGAGGTTTCTCTAACTCCTCTGCAGTTTTTGGCTTAGGGACATGGCTCATCGCTTTAGCTATACACCTGTGAGAAAACCCGTTGGAATGCAGAGCTTGGCGAAGTATACGTGTTTCTTGTTGTATGTTAGTCTCGTCAGCCAGCCTTTTCGATCGTATAGCCAAAGTTTTAGCTACCGCGTCTAACTGTGATGAATGGTGGTGGGATGAAGCATTGCGATACCTGTTTGTGTGCGTGGGCTTTCTGTAAACTGTTACGAGAACATCTAGGAAAGCCAGACTGTCATTTTCCTCTACTTCGATGGTAAACTGTATGTTTGGGTGTTGGCTGTTGAGGAAGGTGAGAAAAATGTATAAATCTTCCTTGCTGTGTTGCCATACGGCATAAATGTCGTATATGTACCTGTACTACACTAGAGGTTTCAGGGGAGCATATACTGGTGACTGTATCCTAAATAATAATTGTTGTAAATAATCTTTTGAAAAGTATTGTTTTAAATAATTTATTACACTTAAATAATAACATTAACTATTTCAGCCAATAATAGTGCTTTCTCAAAGTCAAAGTCAGTTCATCAGCCACGCTTATACAATATACAAATCAAGTGTTTATTCTCAGTGTGTATTTCTCCGCTGTGTTTATTTAAACTTCGTCAAGCCAGCTGCGCTTACGTAATCGCCTGCACTGTGTGAACGGAATCCTGTACAAAGAAGCTTGCAGTGAGACTTAACGTATCTACATAAACTGAATGTCCCCAAAATTCTATTCCATAACGAAGGTGAGATTCAAAGTTAGAATGATAAACTATCTAAGCCACATTTAACCTTGCTATTTCGTTAATGAATCAAATTGCGAAGCAAGCCGAACTAAGTTTAATACATAGACTCAAACAATGTTGTGACCAACTGAGATTTTCAACTAAAATTATGCCTTGAGACTTTAAATGCGATAAAATAATTAGATTATTAATCCATCCGCTACTTTTGTAATATAATTGATTTTATCTACTGAAGATGTTAACGATGTTGTGAAAAATCAAACTGAATAAAGTTGTTTTTGCTACAATTAAATACTATTCCCCCCCAAATACAAATTTTGAAAGGAAAAAAAAACGGTTGCCAAGCTCTCCTTCGAAAGTCTTTGGATGTAAATGTTGTGAGATATAGAATTTGAGCCAATCTTTTCATTCTTCCTCCCTAGTTTCGCATTGAAAAGAAGAAAGATCATGTCGCCTGTTGACGAGCGCCAAGCCAACCATTTTCTTGGTAAAAAAAGGAAAAAAATTTTAAACCCAAAATCAAAAAAAAATTACTTGGCCATTAAATTTGGTTCATAATAAGAACTTTAAAAATATGGTTATCGTCATTTCCTAATAATTATTAAAAAATTTTAAAGTAGGATAGAAATAAAACACATACTAGTTTGTAGACAAGCAGTGTTTATTTAATAATGTATTCTTTATTGACAACAGGTCCGGAGACCCACAAGTGCAATATAATAGACCACTTATAACTTCAAAGATTAAGCATTAATGTATAGAATGAACAAAGTACACAAAGTTAAATTAGAATTAAGATTAGATAAGTTGACACAAATTAATATAGACATGAGATAAATAACAGTACACAGTAAAGAGAATTTATAAATTATAAAATAGGACTATCGCGGTTTGTAAAATGCATATCAAAAACAATATTTCGTTATGGTATCAAAAATAACTATGATATTTGATTGGCTAATATCTAGGTGCCCGTTAGGGCGCCTCATCCAAGCCGCGGTGCGCTACACACTCAAGCACCTTATACACCAAGCAGAGTTGGGGTGATTTCGAGGTGTTACCCAGCCGGGGCTACAATGTTCATATTTTACATGGACATTAAGGTTATAGTAATATAGTCTCTTTTGAAAAAAAAAGTTGAAAATGTTTGCTGGAAGGCTTCCAAATAAAGGTTTTAAATAGGCCTTAAACACTAGGCATACAATCAACAAGTAACCATAGTTACTTGGCACTTGTTGACGGTATAAGCAGAGTTAGGCGGGAGAGTGCGATGCGTAAACAAATAGAGGACATTTTAAATTTTGCTTCTATGTGTGAAATGAGAAAAGTTGTCATTATACTCTCATAAAAACAAATCAGAAACCGTCCCTGACCTAGGCCCAGATGTAGAAAATTATTTATAATACAACAGTGTAGGTCTAAAGTTCCATTAGGCTATAGGACTAGATAAAATTATTACTTACATTACATGTTTGACAAGCCTAGCCAACCCTAGGCCAGCACAACATAGTTCTGACACACTTCCCGCACAAATAACTAGTTTTGATTACTAAAAGCCTAATGCAGATAAACAATAGTATGATTGTCCACCAAGGCTATACAAAAATGTTCCGAAATAATACACATATTCTTTTCTTTTTAGCCATGTTGAGCCATGATCAAAGTCAGCTTGCTACTACACACAATGTCGAAGCAAGGTGTCGAATATGAGAGTGATCATCTGTTTGTTTACATAATTGCAACAATCAAATCATTTCATGCAACTCGTCTTTCGATTGGCCCGCGTTTATGAAGGCACTGCCATCTAGAATAAATATAGAACGTTTTCGAGCTCTTGTCTGGATTTCGTGAACCTCACCCCACGTAAATAACAGCCATGACGTTTTCCACGATACCGTTCAAGAATCCCACTTCCTTCGAAAACGAAAACGGCTTCGTTTTGTAATTGCGTTTTCAGCTCATGTCCCACGAACTCCAGAATTGGGGTCCAGTCCTTATACCGTCGTTATACCATGGTTATACCACCTATACCCAGGATGTACATGAATCCGGGTCTAGATATTTTACATCCTTTTGTTATTGCTAATACCATAGAAATTAAATCAACTTTGATAAAATTATAATATTTTAACAAATAATTTTACAATGGAACTTGAAAAAGTAATGAGATCACACAGATAACAAAAACTTGTAGAAATACAGCCAAACCTTACACACTCAAAAGAAATGAGATCTAAAAAAAGGGCCAAGCTCATCTACCCTTCCACATTTGCGCATTCTTAATTCATAAACGTACAGTGTCCCATAACAGCATCCTCGAAAAGCTTGGCAAAATAAAATTTGCATGTTATTACGTTTAAATTAATTAGAAAAAAGAACTTGGTTGAACTATTACGTTTAAATTAATAATCGCAAACTCTATTTTGCCAAGCTTTTCGAGGATGCTGTTATGGGACACTGTACGTTTATGAATTAAGAATGCGCAAATGTGGAAGGGTAGATGAGCTTGGCCCTTTTTTTAGATCTCATTTATTTTGAGTGTGTAAGGTTTGGCTGTATTTCTACAAGTTTTTGTTATCTGTGTTGATTGATCATGGGACCATATAGGACTAACAAAACAAAAAGAAAAGAAGTGAAAAATAAAGAAAATGTAATCCTTAAACTACTTTTGATTTTACTATAAATGTTTGTGGTTTTCGAACAAAGTTACGATGTTAGAGTTGTATTAATAGGAGATTTGAATGCAGGCAGTTTCATATAATGAATATCAAGTTCACTGTTTTTGGAAACTAAAATATTGTACGTTGATTGGATTCGATTAATGGGGGCAAATTTCAACAGATCAATACGAGGGCGTGGAACGTAGAATGTGTGATGGTTGCGCGTGCATTTAGCGGGAATGTGGAAGTTGACACTTTCAATCAAATCTGAATCAATGAGACCATGAATGAGTTTGTAGAGAAATAAGATGTCAGTTGCTTTACGGCGATTTTCTAATGTAGACATTTGAAAACTTTTACATAGAGAGGAATACAATGAGCGGTGACAGTAGATCTTATTTTGAAAACAGAAAAATCGCATGAACTTTTGTTGCACGCGCTCGACCTCACTTATTTTTGTTACATGATGAGGATTCCAGACGACACTCGCGTATTCCACGTGAGGACGAATCAAAGCTAGATATAGCTTTCGCGTTGTTCTTGGTGAGAAGTCCTTCGAGCAGTTACGTTTTAGAAATCCGAGGAGTTTGAGGGCTTTAGGTGTAGCGCTATGAATGTGTTCACTGAATGATAGGTCGCTGGACATCTGCACACCCAAGTCTATGATTGTGTTGACTCTCGCGAGCACTTCGCCTTCGAGTTCGTATGGATGTTGTATGACGAACTTTTTCTTGTTGGAGAAGGTGATTATATTACATTTGTCCACATTGAGGTTAAGGGTCTACGTTTTACACCAGATTGCGAAGTTATTCAGATCAGATTGTAGGGCAATACAGTCACTAGCGCTGCTGACGGACTTATAAACTTTTAGGTCATCCGCATAAAGAATGCACTTGCTCGATGTAAAACAGGAGGGTATGTCGTTGACAAACAAAGTGAACATCAAGGGCCCCAGGATCGACCCCTGGGGCACCCCAGATGTCACCGTCTCAGAGCTGGAGTGGGAATCGTCTATGACCACACATTGCGTTCGCCCACTGAGGTAGTTCGTCAACAACGATAGGACTTGTCCCTGTATGCCATATCCTTTCAATTTGTGGAGAAGCAAGGCGTGGTCGACACTGTCAAATGCCTTGCTAAAGTCAGTGTAAGCTCCATCCACTTGATTTTTGTTGTTTACTTCATGGGAATATCACTAGTGAATTTAGCAAGGTTTGTGACTGTTGAGCGATTTTTCACAAATCCGTGCTGCTCAGCGGCGATGTATTTGTTGACGCGATTATAAAGATGATTGTGAATAATTCTTTCAAAGATTTTAGAAATTGTGGATAGTAATGAGATTGGCCTGTAGTTTGTTGCATTATGTTTATTTCCTTTTTTGTGTACTGGGGTAACGATTGCGTGTTTCCATCTGGCTGGGAAAACTCCACTTTGAATAGATGCGTTGTAAATGTTTGACAGCGGTATTGAAAGAGGTCGTCTGCAATGTTGTATAACGTTGAGTGGGATGTTGTCTGGTCCGGGTGATTTGCCAGCATTTAGTTTTTTTAGGCAGTCTTCGACCTCGCCTCGGGTTGTTTTGAAATGACATAAGTTTGTAGTAGAGCGGTGCGAAAACGGTGGTAGGGGGTGAGATGTTGGCCTGGGGGCTGGAATGTGGTTTTAAAGAACTGAGAAAACAGCTGACTGCAGGTTGCCGTGTCGCTTGCCTTGTTGCCATTGTATTCTATGTCGATCGGGATACGCCTCGTTCTTGACTTGTGTCGGACGTAGGACCAGAGCCGGGAAGGAGTTTCGTTTACAGATGAATCAATCAATCAATAACATTTTGAACTAGTATGATAGAAGCACAGTGTACATAACATCGTAGGTGCCTAAAGCTCAAGTTACTTCAACAGCTCAGTAACAGTAGTGTCACTGGGAAGAAGGCGGAGTCTTAGGGAATTCCCACTTTTTAATGAATATAGTACATAACTAACACTACAAGTATGGTTATCGTCATTTTCTAATAATTATTAATTATATAAGTTTAAAGTAGGATAGAAATAAGAAACTCATACTTGTTTGTAGACAAGCAGTATTTATTAATAATGAATTTGTAAAGATGTAATTACATTACATACTTACATACAATGTACATTACATCGTAGGTGCCTAAAACTCAAGTTAATTCAACAGCTCAATAACAGCAGCGTCACTGGAAAGTGGGCGGAGTCTTAGGGGAATCCCACTGTCTAATGAATATAGTACATATCTGACACAACAAGTATGGTTATCGTCATTTCCTAATGATTATTAATTATATAAGTTTAAAGTAGGATAGAAATAAGAAACACATTCTTGTTTGTACACAAGCAGTATTTATTAATTATGAACTAGTAAAGATAGAAGCACAGTGTACATTACTTCGTAGGTGCCTAACACTCAAGTTAATTCAACAGCTCAGTAACAGCAACGTCACTGGGAAGTGGGCGGAGTCTTAGGGACATCCCACTGTCTAATGAATATAGTACATATCTGCCACAACAAGTATGGTT
This sequence comes from Sweltsa coloradensis, assembly GCA_024449915.1. Classification (NCBI taxonomy): domain Eukaryota; kingdom Metazoa; phylum Arthropoda; class Insecta; order Plecoptera; family Chloroperlidae; genus Sweltsa; species Sweltsa coloradensis. The sequence goes on along the minus strand of JAMZAV010001618.1, from coordinate 129,358 downwards.
ATCGTAATTTCTTAATAATTATTAATTATATAAGTTTAAAGTAGGATATAAATAAGAAACACTTACTTGTTTGTACACAAGCTGTATTTATTAATTATGAACTAGTGAAGATAGAAGCACAGTGTGCATTACATCGTAGGTGCCTAAAACTCAAGTTAATTCAACAGCTCAGTAACAGCAGCGTCACTGGGAAGTGGGCGGAGTGTTAGGGACATCCCACTGTCTAATGAATATAGTACATATCTGACACAACAAGTATGGTTATCGTCATTTCCTAACATTAATTATATAAGTTTTAAAGTATGATTAGTAATAAAAATACATAAAAATTAAAGATAAAAGTCATAATACATTGATGACATTGTACACGCAGAGTAAGTCCAAGTACAAACAGAAGTGGGATATTTAGTAATTGAATAATTTACAATACTTTCAAACAAGTGATCAAAATTTTAAGCTATAGGCTGTCCCGATAAGCTCCCGACAAAAGAAGCTCGTCAGACAGGCGCGCTGAATGAGGTGTCCGATCAAACTTGAGGGGTAGCTATCTCAACACTACAGCGAATAAGATCGTTCAACATTCTCTAGGAAGTTCACCCTCCCAAGACAGTGACATTCAGATGCGATCGATTACACCGGTTTTATCTTATTCTCTCTTGGAAAACTCCATAATGTTAGTCGACGTTTTGTAAGCGAGATTTGCAACCTGAAACAGACATAAAAACACTTGATTTTCTCATTACACCTTCTTAATCAGACAACTACAACACTGTTATATACCCTAGAGGTGCGTCAACTATTCTGCGCTTTAATATCACACCTTCACATGCATTCTATTACGGGGTCGAGCAAGGGTCCTTAGATACGAAATCTTTATTTATCATATCGCCATAGAGCATTTACTATTTATATACTCGGTCACATACTGTGGCAAATGCCTACGTTTTGAGCACCAGCTAAACCAATGCAAAAATTCCTCAGTTAGATGCATCAAGTGTGGTGATTCCCATAAAGCAGTAGACTGCCTAAAGGAGGCTGGTAATTATCAATGTGTTCATTGTGGTGGAAACCACACAGCAATAAATAGGGGTTGTCCAGAATGGGTGAGGCAGAGAAATATTAAGGAAATAATGGCAAGGGACAACATCCCATACTCTGAAGCAATCAAGGCTTCTCCAGCTGCACCAAGGGATAATAGGTTTACTCCGGGCTCCAGGCCTCTCCCCAGACCTCACGGATTCACCAACTCCTCTCGTCCTGGCTCCTATGCTGCCACTCTCACCATCAATCATCTCTCAGATTGCCCATTACTGGCACAACCATAGAACCCACTGATTCCTCCAGATGCAGACCTAGACTGGTTTGCTCAGATTCCCCATCATCTAGAAGCCCCAGCCCTATTAATAACAGAGGTGACAGAAGTGCTATAGATCTCACCATTTGCTCACCTGAATTGGCTATAATCTCCCAATGGACAGTGGGGATGGATTCCATGGAGAGCGACCACCTCCCCATATTCCTTACCTTATCAACTTCTGGCTAAAGCTACAATTCCAACTGTACTGGCCAAGATGGAAGAAGACTGCTTTCCAAAGCCGACTGGGCTGCCTTTAAAAAGTTTATAGAAAATGTATTGGCTCTTGTTTTCCCTTTACCAAGAGTTGACCCTAATAATCTCCAAATTTTTGCTGATTTAATAAATAAAAGCGCCGATTTAACCATCCAAACCCGCACCAATATTCCCCTCGGACACAATTCAAGGCAGTCATCGGAGTACAAAGCCAGCTCCCTGTTCGGATGAAGAATGCTCCAAGGCGGTAGCACAAAGAAGATTAGCCCTTTAATCCTGTCAAATAAGATCTCATATTGATGTTTGGAGAAAATAATAATTGCGATGTCGCTGAATTTTTGCAGTGACCTTCCTTAAATAATACTTATCAACATATTAAAACTCCCCTACAATCGAACTTGAGCTTCGGCCACCATATTGGAAAACGGCGGCCAAAAAGTGTATGTTATCGAATATCTCAAAATTGGTTGGATATAGACAAAATGTCTTGGCAGCAAAAATATTCCCCATTTAATTCCCTACAAAAAAGGTGTCTTTTATAGTTTTGATAGGGGCAATGGTTACGTCACAAAATCGTGGTTTATACGTTGCTTATTGAAGTACCAGCTAATTTCCTAATTTTCACGCCCAACATCAAACAGTGCCCGGTAAATCCGCAAGAAATAGATTAAATTACAAAGGAACTTTAAAATAAATAATAATTAAAAAAATTGTGTTTAGAGTCTACCCACTCAGTTATATAACTGATTTTCAGTGGGGGACATTAAACCAAAGCGACTAAGCCAACCTTGTAGACTTCAACGCAATCGACGAGTGAGCAATAACCAACCGCAAAGATCGATATTTGTAATAGGAAATTTAGCAATCAGTGGTACGGACAGTGCGAACACCCGCGAATCAACGCCAGAATCAACAAGGCCGATTCAGAACAACTCTGAATTTATTATGTGCTTCGTTGCTAGGACGGCTCCAAAGTCACCGTTTACAAACTCCTAAGACAAGAACTGATGGACTTAAGTCCAGATCAGAAGTTAAAAAGCTTCTGACTCTGACGGGAATCGATCCCTGGACCTTCTGCATTGGAAGCAGATACACTAACCACAAAACCAACGAGCCACTCTGTACGGGGTTCATGAAAGCTTCCATTAGTATTTTAAAAAATCAGGTCTGCAAAATCGAATTTTGCATTTTCCCGGAATTTAGGTTTTTCCATTGCTGGCATTTCCTCAAAAATGGCATATTTGACTGTCCATTATTAAGCACTAAATAGCATCTAAGGAAAAATTATTTCTACGCACATTAAAGTGACTTAAATAACGATGAGAAAACAACCAAAGTTTTAATCAAATATGGCTCAAACAAACATCAAAGTGAATGATGAAACAAAAAGAGTGTAAAAACAGCACGAAAACAGTATTCATATTGTGAATATTAGGAATTAGCAGCCATATTGGATTTGAACTTTGGTTGTTTTTTCATCGTTATTTAAGTCATTTCATTGTGCATAGAAAGAATTTTTTCTCCAATTCTTTAGTGCTTAATAATGGACAGTTAATTATGGCAGTTGTGAGGAAATGCCAACAATGTAAAAACCTAAATTCTGGGTAAATGCAAAATCCGATTTCCCAGATCTGATTTTTTAAAATACTAATGGAAGCTTTCATGAACCCCGTACAAAAGTTCTTTTGTATTTAAAACGATTTCTTACGGATTTACCGGGCAATGTTTGATGCTTGGCGTGAAAATTAGGAAATAAGCTGGTACCCCAATAAGCAACGTATAAACCACGATTTTGTGACGTAACCTTTGCCCTTACCAAAACTATAGACACACCTTTTTTGTAGGGAATTAAATGGGGAATATTTTTGCTTCTGCAACATTATGTCTATCTCCAACCAATTTGGAGATATTCGACAACAAACACGTTTTGGCCGCCATTTTCCAATATGGCGGCCGAAGCTCAAGTCTGATTGTATGGGAGTTTTAGTATATTGATAAGTATTTTATAAGGAACGTCTCTGCAAAAATTCAGCGACATCGCAATTATTTCCTCCAAAAATTCTTATTTGACAGGATTATTACCAACTTTTGAAAGTAATGTCAACGGAGAATTTCATCGCACATAAAAAAGCTCAAGCAGTGACCAAGCGTATGCTGAAATCGAAGAAGAAGAAACAAGGATGAAAAAATGTCTGCTCCACTATCAGTATGGATACAGGTTCATCTACAGTATAAAAAATCAATCTACAGTATGGAGAAAAATAAGGAAATTCGAAGGCTCGTTTTCTCATCCCAAGCCTCTTCAGGATGCTCCTCCTTGGCTCGACCACTTCTTTCAAACAATCTCCTCACCAACAGTTCCCCCCAGACCACTCCCTATCAAAATTAACTCTGATCCACACCTCTTACCCAATCAAATTACAATAGAAGAGTTAAATATTATACTGTCCAACTTCAAGGACTCAGCCCCGGGATGGGATGGAATCTCTTATTCCATGATTCAATACCTCCCGGAAGCTGCCTTAGCCACGCTTACCGGGATATATAACGACATGCTGGAACGTGGTTTTACTCACGATGTAATGCAGACTCGAATTGTAATACCCATCCTTAAACCAAATATAGATCCCTCAAATCATAAATCTCACCGTCCCATATCCCTGCTGTCTTGCTTGGCCAAAATTTTGGAAAGGATTTTGGACAGAAGATTGGAGTGGTGGGCAGAACACAATTACCTGTTATCTAGAAAACAATTTGTTTTCCGTAAGGGCAAATCTACAATGGACTTCGTTTCCATTTTTAACACCGACATTCAACTTGCCTACTCCAGAGGATCGTTCCTTGCTGCAACATCATTGGATATCTCAGGAGCTTATGACATTGTCCAAATTCCTATCCTAATTGAAAAATTACAAAAAGTGGGGGTCCCATCAAAGATATGAAGATGTCTACAATACTATATATCTCAAAGGAAAATCTTTATTCGTTTTCAAGGGGTGCGTTTGGGGCCTAGAACATCACGACAGGGGCTACCACAAGGGTCGGCAATTAGCGCAATTCTTTATTCTATATTCGCCAACGAACTGGAAGCACTTATGTCTCCCTATCGCAGAATCCTACAGTACGCTGATGACCTCCTCATCTATTGGGCTTGTTTTGAACCTAAGAGAAGCCATTAACATTATAACCTTAGCTTTAAAAGTACTTATTAAAAGGCTAGACGCACACGGCCTCAATCTATCGCTGGGCAAATGTAAGTTCGTGGTGTTCACCAAGAGACGTATTCCTCCAAGTACTGCCATCAATTTGGGGAAAATAGACTAGCTGTCCAATCAAACTTTCGAGTCCTAGGAATGACCTTTGACTGTAGATCTACATGGAACCTTCATTATTATTGTTGTTTATCCTTGTTGTTATTACATTTTTTAACAAGAAAAGGCGTCGACGCTAGCAAATATTTTGCTAAAACACTTGATATCTTTGTGGAAGTCTCGTGCCGCGAAGAGCCTTGCTAAATTACGTGAAACTAACATGGCACTTGTAGTTGGTTCTCCCATAAGTACTCCTTACACATGGAAGGGAAATGACTTACTGGGCAGTCTTTGAGGGCGGGCGGCAGGTCGTTCCATGGGTTAACAACCCGAAAAGAAAAAGCACGTCGGCCGAGCACTCCTTTGGCCGGAGGGGGTTGGAGGCGGGGGTGCCTAATATCGTCGCCTCTCAACACGCGGCCCTGGTTGATGCGCGCGCACACGTCAAAATCAGTGGCGCCACTGAGGCATCTTTTAAAAAACACCAGATCGGTGTATTGCAGGTGCATGGTCATTGGCATAACCTGCTTCTGGTCACAGGGTGGGGGGATGTTACGGCCATGTATGAAATGCAATGCCCCTTCTCTGCACCCTCTCAAGCTTGGTAGTGGTTCTCAATGGTGGTTGGGTGCCATGCGGGGAGGCCGAAAGTCATGGTGGGCTTAACTAGCGACAGGTAGGCCATCCTCTTGACGCGCGGCAGTGCACCCGTTCAGATTGCGGGCCGCGAAAACCCAGCACCTGCGCCGCCTTGGCCCGCACAATATCGGTGTGAACGTTCCATCGGAGGTCGCTTGTGATGTGCATTCCGAGGAGGGCTGCTTGTCGACGTACTCGAGTGGGACACCATCTATGGTGTACAGGAAGTATAGTGGGGTGCGCGCGCGCGTGATGTCCATCATCTTGCACTTGAGGGCGTTGAGCGACATGCCATTGTTGTCGCACCAAATCTGAATGTCGTCTAGGTCTGCTTGAAGGGCGTCTGCATCCTCTTGGGTGACTACGATGCAGTACAGGGTGACGTCGTCAGCGTACTGGAGCATTTGGATCCTTGCCGAGGTAGGGAGGTCGGCTACGAAGACGTTAAACAGCAGGGGGCCAAGCACACTTCCCTGGATGACGCCCGAGGGCACGTCCCGGAATTCTGAGCGCTCGCCGTTGAACTGGGACGAACTGCGTGCGCGCGACAAGGAAACTCTCGAACCACCTAAGCAAATTGCCCTTAATGCCATAATGCTCGAGCTTGGATAGTAGACGCACGTGCGGCACTTTATCGAACGCTTTAGACCAACGAGAAAGACACAGGAATGTGAGCTCCGCTATGCTCGTCCAGCGCTGCCGTCCATGCATCAATGGCGTCGGCTAGGAGAGTGGTGCAAGAACGGCGCTGTCGAAAGCCATGCTGCGCGCAGGGATGACGTTTTGGCTCTCGAGGAACTCGCTCGTCCGGTCTCTCACAAAACGTTCCATCGTCTTACCGACAGTGAGGTGATGCTGATGGACGGTAGTTCTTTATGTCTCTCTTGTCGCCGTCTTTGTAGATCGGTGCCACAGACCCGTTTTCCATTCCGTTGGAATGCCCTGTTCAAGCGCCATGTTGAAGAGGTGGGCAAGTGAGTCGCAGAGAGCAGTTAGCGGAATTTTTAGCAGGATTGCAGGAACGCCGTCTGGACCCGCTGCGGTATTAGCCTTGGTCCCCCGGAGAAGCTTTTTATGTCAGCGGGCAAGCAAGTCGGCTCGCTCATGGTGGGCTGCTCTGAAATCTGGGTGGCGGGCGCGTTTCCCTGATGGGACGGGGAAAATGTTATCCGCCCGCGAGAAATTGCTCTGGAATGCCTCACTGAAAACAGGCTGCCACCTCCTTAGGGTCTGTCACGGTTCTTCCCCTACCTTGAAACTCGCTGCATCGTTTGGAATAGTTGCCTTAGAATTAATGTAGCGCAAAAAGAACTTTCTGCTGTCTGCACCTCGCCAAGTCCCCACATCCAGTTGTCCTTGGCCGTCGGAGGGCCACCTGTGTTGATCTTCTGGCAACAAGATAGGCCTCTCTTGCGTCTCTCAATTTAGTTTCCCGCCAACGGGCAAACAGTCTGTCCCGGATGTCGATCATCTTTTTTATGTTCTTGCTTAGCCAAGGGAGGAGTCGGCGCTTGTTTCCCCCTACTCTCCTTTTCGGAACATGCTCTTCTGCGCACTCGAAGACGATACGCTTCCAGTTTTCCCACGCTTCGTTGACGTCATCCAGCTGCAGCATCTCCGGCATTCGTTCAGAAAGCGTTTCGTTCAGGGCTGGCCAGTTTGCTTGGTTGAAATCAAGAACCTCTCGGGCTGCACTCACTGGACGGATGGAAGTCAGTGAGAGGGTGGCTAGAACAGCGTCGTGGTCGCTCACGCCCGGCACCACCTCCACCATCATATCAGAAACTTATGCGCCAGTTGCTCTAAGGCTCTCAATGTATTAAAATCCCTGGCAACCACGTGGTGGGGAGCAGATCCGTATGTATTATTACTACTATACAAAGCGCTTATTCGATCCAGAATGGAATATGGCTCTCAGGTTCTTATATCTGCAACGAAAACCAATTTCATTAAATTGGGAAGAATACAATTTAAGGCCATCCGAATCTCCCTTGGGGCGATGAACTCTTCCCCCACAACCGCTCTCCAAACGGAAGACTGTATGGAACCGCTCAGATATCGATGGGAAGTATTAGCCAAGAGGTATGTTTTGAAATGCCTCTCTATTACAGCCAACAATCTTATCCCCAAACTACAAATATAAAGTGCCATTAAACACACCAACATAGACAAATGTCCTGCCTCCAGATACAGTTTACTCGATATTTACAAGGAGATAAACCAATTTAAGACAAAAATAATAAGATGCCGTTATGCCGTTATGTCGTTATGTCGTTATGTCGTTATGCCGTTATGTCGTTATGTCGTTATGTCGTTATGTCTTTATGCCGTTATGTTTCCATTAGGAGAATATTGAGATATCAAGTGAGGAAAATATAGAAACGTTTCCATGTTTCCATTAGGAGAATATTGAGATATCAAGTGAGGAAATAGGAACGTTTCCGTTAGGAGAATATTGAGGTATCAAGTTTTTAGCTATGGATCTTAATCTCACATCTATTTCCAAAACACCTAATTTTTCCCACAGCCAACTATTCAGTATCACACTGTTGATAAGCTAGCTAACTCTAACTATTCTCCAAACATCCACAACTCTATACTAAAGGAATATCTAGCCGACATATGGCCTAATTATATGGAAGTCTATACCGATGGATCTAAAGTTGATCACATGAATTATGTTGGGGTGGCTTTTAGGATCCCCTCTATCAGAGCTGCCAGTGCTTTCAACTCCCTGAGGAGAGCTCAATATTTACAGCAGAATCCATGGCTATATTAGAAGCTCTCAACTACATACAGACACACATGGAGACAGTCTCCGTGAATAGGATACTAATATTATCGGACTCCCTCAGCTGCCTCACATCACTTTCATCCAATAAGAATATCAAAACTCACCTAATATCTTTGGAAATATCAACACTTGTCCAACAATCAATGCTAATGGAAGTGTCGATAAGATTTTTGTGGATTCCGTCCAACAAGGGAATTATTGGCAATAAATTTGTGGATAAGATGGCAAAAAGTGCCCCGGGTTTCTCCTTCAAAGAGATTAAAATCCCCTACACAGATCTCATTCCCATTGTGAAGAGTTCTGCACAATTATCCATCCAGGAAGACTGGGAGTTACATCTAAAGGAACATATCTCTCATTACAATACAATTCAAAGACATATATTAAAAATTCATTGGTTCAAAGGATTAAAGCTCTCACGATAGATCATAACAACTATAAGAATAAGGTAAGGGCATTGCCTAAAGCATCATTCACAATCAGTTCTTAGTCGTAAGGCGCAAGGCCTAAGGCGTAATAATTTGTATTGCCGAGTATGTATTTCAATCAGAACGTTCACAACACGTCCCAAGTCGTAAGGCGTATGGTTTATGTCGTAACGAATTGCCCAAAATCCAATTCTTACGACGGTTTCTTACGACGAGCCAATCACGAACAAGGAAACTCCACAGCTGACTGTACGCGCATGCGCAATACACAGGAGCAATGGAAAATGGTATGGTTGTTGTAAACGCCTAGCATTTCTTACGACTTACGCCTTACGCCTTAGACCTTGCGCCTTACGACTTAGAACTGATTGTGAATGATGCTTAACAAACCAACATCTGGCAAGAATAAAATGTAATAAGTTCCCCGGATTGTACATGCAAGTCAAGTCACGTCTAGACATATTCAATCTCTTAACCATAATATTCTGTCAGTACTCTCAATTTAATTCTGGAAGAGATAACCTCATTATCCCTAATTGGATGAGCGAAGCAAAGACTTCAATTTCACTGACGCCTCAAAAAAGTTACCTCCAATGTTTTGTTTTTTGTTTTTATCTGTCTGTTTGTTCGCACACTACCAGGCAATCGGCATATGCGATCTTGATGAAAATTGTAGGGGACCTTCGAAATTTCTGAACTTAGACCTGCCACGTTTTTGGGTACAATCGAAGAAATATTTCTTATGAATATCGTAGTTTTAAGATTTTTTTTCGATTTCAATTGCGATATTTTCGTCACATTTGGGCTGATTCTGACCAAACGGGTGGGGCTACAACGTTCATATCTTACATGGACATTAAGGTAATGGTAATGTATTGCTTTCTGAAAGAAAAAGTTGAAAAAGTTAGCCAGAGTACATAGAATAAAGGTATTAATATGAGGTTTTTGAGGTTTATAATAACTAGGAAAACGCTAAAGGCCCGCCGCGTTGCTGGATGAGCTTTTTAAAGGTTTTAGTTTGCGTGGGATATCTATACTTTTGCAAGTGCTTTGTTTTGCTGCCTACGCATTGTAGGTGAATGTTGTCAAGTTTCTTTTGTTTCTTGTCAATTGGTATTATTTACCGTAAAAAACATGTATTACAAGCTTTATTTCTATGGATTCTGGCTAAATTTTTCCACTTTTTCTTTCAAAAGGTTATTTACATACCCATAACCTTAATGTCCATGTATAATATGAACGTTGTAGCCCCACCGTTTGGTCAGAATTGGGCGGCCAAATGGCACGAAAATATCGCACAAAAAGTCAAAAAACGTATTTTAAAAAGCTTTATTTCTCTCAATTTGGCTAACTTTTTCAACTTTTTTTTTTCAGAAAGCAATAAAATCTCCTTACCTTAATGTCCATGTGAAATATGAACGTTGTAGCCCCCCCCGTTTTTGGACAGAATTGACCCAAATGGCACAAAAAATATCGCACTAAAATCAAAAAAAATCGTAAAAGTACGATTTTCATGAAAAATTTTTTCTTTGATTGTACCCAAAAACGTGGCAAGTCTAAGTTCAGAGAAAACAAAGGTCGTGTCAAATTTTCATCAAGATCGCATATGCCGTTTGCCCGGTAGAGAGCGAACAAACAGACGGAAAAACAAAAAAAAACAAAACTAACGAACAAAAAAAACAAAAAAAACAACGGAGCTAAATTTTTTGGGGGGGTCGGTGAAATTGAAGTCTTCGCTTCGCTCATCCAACAATTAACAAGTAACAATAGAAACTTGACAACAATCACCTTACTTACTAACTCAATCCTCATAAACAAATCTCCATCATACTTATGTAACAAACTTATGGACAGAAGTAGTATGTTTACAGTTCATACCAGAAATGCATTTAAACTCATTTTATACTCTCACTCCACAGCCATGTTTCAACGTTCTTTTACTCACACAGCAATAAAAATATACAACTCCCTACCAAAAGCGCCCTTTCAAAGAATGTAAAAAAATTTTTCAAACGAGGGAAATTTTAAAAAATATTACTATCTCAACAACACTAAAGGGGTTGATCCACAACTTTAAAAATCACTCAAAAACTAAATGGACATATTCCCCCCCCCCCTCCCCAACCTTCTCTCAATGTCAAAAGAAATCCTATAAAATGTTAATTCATGCAAAGTGTTAAGTTTTAGTTACCTAACTAACTTAACAAAACTCTAGATTTTAGTAAGTTATGACATTTTGCATATTTAATATGCTATAACTTACCTATATTAATTTTTTAGCATAAGTTGTAATTTGTAAATGATATGATCCTCATATTGATATGTATTGATATGTGATATGTACGATGATATGTAGACTGTCACTGCAAGATGGTATTTATGTAAAATTATCTTTTGTTGTACATGTACTGGTAAACCTACTATATCCTAGATACTAAATTACTTATTCCTTTTTGTAAACTCACACCTTTTTATTTGAATCTGTTACTTGCAGTGTATGGTTAAGTTGAAAAAAAGTGATGAGCTTAATTTCGCCAATAAAGACCTATTCTATTCTATTCTTCTATTCTAATGCATTCAAAAAGCATTTGCAAATGAAAAGTGGTCCTACGCAAAAAAAAAAACTTACTAAAAAGCTCATCCATCAACGCGGCGGGACTTAAGCGTTTTCCTAGTTTAAATGAATATCCAACCCCCCCCCTTCATTACAATATCCTTCATACAGTCAACAGAAAACAGTATGACATTCCCAATTCCCTTCAAGTTCCTTAAAGACAACAAAATCGACTCTAAGTAAAAGTCATCATTTGCTCAAGGCGAAGAACAAGCCCACTCTCCCCTAAACCAATTATATTTAAAGTTCCCTCCTGGCTCGAGGGTCCCTATTTCCGCGGCTCCACTCTTGTAGTATCCTTCAAGTAGCTAGCTCGATGAGCCCCGAGCGAGAAGATGATGTCACCCAGCTGTTGCCATATCATTTCCCTGTTGATCTTATTTTTACTACTAAATCAATAAAATAGATAGATATTAACACTAATCCCCTGGGCTAAGCAGCCACGACCACACTAAGCTAGATAAAGAAGAAGAAGAAGAAGAAGAAGAAGAAGAAGAAGAAGAAGAAGAAGAAGAAGAAGAAGAAGAAGACCATAGACCAAGTAGTGGGGTGGACTGTGGGCGCCTATAGGCTACCTGCTTGTCTGACTCATCCAACCAATTAGAGAAGAGTGTCGGGGACCAGGAATTAAACGGCCGAGCACTCAGTCTCCCCTTAATTATCGCGTCTGACGTGAAGGCCTACTCGCCCTTTAATCCTGTCAAATAAGAATTTTTGGAGGTAAAAATTGCGATGTCGCTGAATTTTTGCAGAGACCTTCCTTAAAGGATACTTATCAACATACTAAAACTCCCCTACAATCAGACTAAAGCTTCGGCCGCCATATTGGAAAATGGCGGCCAAAAAGTGTTTGTTATCGAATATCTCCAAATTTGTTTGAGATAGACAAAATATTTCAATGGCAAAAATATTCCACATTTAATTCCCTACAAAACAGGTGTATTTTATAGTTTTGGTAGGGGCAAAGGTTACGTCACAATATCGTGGTTTATATGTTGCTCATTGGAATACCAGCTTATTTCCAAATTTTTACGCCTAGCATCAAACAATGCCCGGTAAATCCGTAATAAATCGATTTAAATACAAAAGGACTTTTGTGCGGGGTTGATGAAAGCTTCCATTATATTTTAAAAATCCGGTCTGCGAAATCGAATTTTGCATTTACCCGGAATTTGGGTTTTACCATTGTTGGCATTTCTTCAAAAATGCCCTTTTTGACTGTCCATTATTAAGCACTAAATAGCATTGGGGGAAAAATTTTCTTCTACGCACATTGAAATGACTTGAATAATGATCCGATTACAACCAAAGTTTAAATCCAATATGACTGCTAATTCCTAATATTCACAATATGAATACTGTTTTCGTGCTGTTTTTACACTCTTTTTGTTTACACAATTCACTTTGATATTGTGGATATTAGGAATTAGCAGCCATATTGGATTTAAACTTTGTTGTAATCGGATCATTATTTGAGTCATTTCAATGTGCGTAGGAAGAATTTTTCCTCCAATGCTTTTTAGTGCTTAATAATGGACGTCAAAAATTGCTTTTTGAGGAAATGCCAACAATGGAAAAACCCAAATTTCGGGTAAATGCAAAATTCGATTTCGCACACCTGATTTTTTTTAAATACTAATGAAAGCTTTCACGAACCCCGTACAAAAGTCCCTTTGTATTTAAATCGATTTATTACGGATTTACCGGGCATTGTTTGATGCTGGGCGTGCAAATTTGGAAATAAGCTGGTACTCCAATGAGCAACACATAAACCACGATTTTGTGACGTAACCTTTGCCCCTACCAAAACTATAAAAGACACCGGTTTTGTAGGAATTAAATAGGGAATATTTTTGCCATTGAGATATTTTGTCTATCTCAAACCAATTTGGAGATATTCGATAACAAACACTTTTTGGCCGCCATTTTCCAATATGGCGGTCGAAGCTCCAGTCCGATTGTAGGGGAGTTTTAGTATGTTGATAAGTATTATATAAGGAAGGTCTCTGCAAAAATTCAGCAACATCGCAATTTTTTCCTCCAAACGTCAATATACGATCTTATTTGACAGGATTACTTGTTAACTGTAGATAGGACCTGAAATAAATGGCTGTGCGTTTAATTTAACAACAACAACAACAACATAATCGATAGTCAAACTATGTAACAACAACAACAACAACAACTAGCTAAATAAATAACTAAATACATAAGTAAAAAATCCAAATCAAAGCCTAGTTGACTAGTTGACTCACCAAGACACCCTAGGCCAAACACTTCCTAATTCAAACAGTGCCACACATTCCAGACCCCACAATAGCTCATGCCCTTGATGTTGCAGCGTCAATCATTTCTCTAAACATACGGTCCGTCCGGAACAAAATCGAGGAGCTTGAAGAATTTTTATCCGTCACTTCTCCTGATTTAGTTTGTCTCTCGGAAACCTGGCTCAAGCCGGAGGAATTTTTGGAGCTTCAGTATTGGGGGTTACTCTAATGTCAGTGTTTTCTGTAGATCATTAAGCCTAGGAGGGGGTGTAGCAATCTTAGCAAAACAACATCTTTAAGGTCCAACCCATCCACGAGATTAGTGCAATATGCTCTGAGAAGGAATTTGAATGCTCTGGATGCTTTTGGCAACTTCCTAATTTCAGTTGGTAACAATTTCAATTTATCGGTCCCCTCAAAGCAGTATTGCTACGTTTATTAACAAACTTGAAAAAAATGTTAATTGCAGTAACTAAGAACATCCTAAAGCATCCTTAGCCATATGTGGTGACTTAATATTGACATTCTCTCAGCCTGTACTTCTAGAGGACTCCTGATTGATCTTCTTAAAGTCTTATAACACAAAGGCTTCCATCACAAACTCCCACTCGTATTAAAGGGCACAAGTCAAACCGGGATCGATAACATTTTTACTTCTCTAGATCCCTCTACTTCTCTACTCATGTCTTAAACCCCCACATGTCCGATCACTGTGAAAATCAGTCTTAAGTTGTGAGTAAAGAATTAAAACATACAAAGCCAGCATTTGCTCTAAAAACGTAGTTTCAGTGATGTAAACAAAAACTAAATTCCTAAATTTCTATTGCATGCAGAAGAATGGCTTGACCTCATTCCAATACATATACAACACAAATATACAAATAAGCTTTTTACTAAGTTTGAATCAACTTTTCTATCTCACTTTTGACTCGGCATTCCCATTAACTCGACAAAATTATCAACACCCAAGACTAACCCTTGGTGCACACGTGAATTAAAAAAATAAAGGTCAGCATCTTCGATGGATACACCAGAGGTGTAAACAGGCCCTAACGATGCAGACTTGCATACCTATTATAACATCTGAAAAGAGGACATGCGAAAGAGCTGAGAATGCCAAGCGTCTTTACAATGACGCCACTGTAGACAAAGCTCAAAATAAATCCAAAGCTGCTTGGAGCATTATACAAAATAAAACTAAGGCTAAGCCTCTTCAGGACAACCTTGCCTCAATATTAACGGATCCTTAACATCTAATGCATTTTTAGTTGCAAATTATCTAAATAATTATTTTATTGAAAGCCGGGTTAATGAGCCGTCCTCACATAAACCTCACAACTCCCCACTATCAACTTCTTATAGGCCTCCTCAAGTGCAACAATCAATTTTTCTTCATCCAACTTCTCCTTATGAGATTGCAGGCATCATAAAAATTTTGGAAACAAAAGATCAGCTGGGATAGACGGTGTCCCCACTTACATTATACCAAATGTTATGGGCTTAATTGCACACCCTCTCTCACTCATCATCAACACATCCTTCACATCTGGTATCTTTCCGATAAGCTAAAACAAGCCAAATGATCCCTCTCTATAAACAGAAGGGAAAGAAAAGTGACCCAAATAGCTACAGACCAATCTTATTTAAATTTTTACGTTTGCAAAAATTTTTGAAAGAACATTTCACAACAGATAATGTATTTATTGATAAGCACAAGATTCTCCTGCAAACAACATGGCTATCAAAAAGGCAAATCCACTATCACTGCAATGTTCGAATTTCTATCAAATGTTTATTCAGCCCTAGATCGCGGTTTACTCTGCGATAGGCGTGTTTTACGACTTAAGCAAAGTTTTGACCCATTGATCATAATATCCTACTCGGTAGACTCCACTCAGTTGGGATTAGAGGCATAGCTTATGACTGGGTTAAAATCCTATCTGTCTAACAGAGTACAAGTAGTAGAAGTTAAGGATATTGTCAACAACACTCATGCCCAAAGTCAAGTCCCTTCCACGATATCTTCTTAGCGGTGTCCCGCAGGGCACTATTCTGGGTCCAGCATTTTTTCTTCTCTATGTAAGTGGCATGCCGGTAATCTTTGATTTCGGCTCGTAACACAGTATGTGGACGATTCCAGCCAACTCTTTACAGCACCTTCCCCCTTAGTTAACAATCTTATCAAAATGGCCAACAAGGAGGTAGATAACATGTCCAAATACTGTACCACAAATCTTTTAGCTCTTCAAACCTCCAAATCATTTGTCTTAAACTTTCATTCTCCACACTCTCCAGTAAACTCAAGCCCTCTAATACGTCTAAAATCAAAGCATTGCTTGCCCCCGAGTTAGTTGAAATTTTTAGGTCCCAGCCATCACAGCAACTCTGGATTGGTCTCCCCAGATTTTAAAAGTTTCGTCCCAAATTGAGAAGGGCGTTGCTTCATGCTTAGAAAGCTGAAACAAATTGTAAATTCGCAAACTTTGCTAGCGGTATATTACGCTCATATCCACTCGCATATAGCATAAAGGACTAATGTTCTGGGGGCCCCATCGCAAGCAATCCGTGTCTTTCGCATTCAAAAGCGAGCCATCAGAATCATGGTTGGAGCCAATAGGGGAAAATCCTGTAAAGAATTATTTAGAAAAACTAAAAAATACTGACTCTTCCATGTATCCTTATTCAAATCTGTGTAATCTTTGTTCACAATAATCCCGAATGGTTTCCCGCAAAATTCACAAATTCATCACCATGGCACACGCTCGCAAATCAACATTCATATCGACTCTTTCAGCACATCCAAGTTTACCAAAAGGGCCATTGGCTCTATGCTCAGCCCTCTATAACAAATTACCAGCAGACATCAACTCATAAATACAAGCAGGCACATAATTTTTAAGGCTAGAGTAAAATCATTTCTGCTTGAAAAAATGTTTTTATTCTATTGATGAATTTGTAAATCAGAATGACTCACAAAACTAAACTAATAAACGTCTTTTATTATGTCACACCCTGTACTAAAGCCCTTTGGGGATGTTAATATGCTTGTCAGTATAATGTTTTTTCAACTTAAACTTACCCTTTTATGTTTATTAACTTTTGTTCTAGACTGAATTATAATTATTATAAGTATATCTGTGTATAAGAATATCTACTATTTCACACTCTCTTCGGAGCAGTGCATATCTGTACCATGTTACAAAGATCAATATGAAATAAAGAATTATTATTATTAACTATAATCGATAGTCGAAGTAACAGGCAGTTCGTACATACTCGAGTAGTCAAGCCATCTGCTAGATGAAAACAGCATTGTAAAGTCCAGTATAAAAACTTATACTAATTTGACGAAAACTTGATACATCCTGCTATCTGAAGAGTTATACATATTAAAATAGTGTATTCCAATGTAACGTGCGAGTTATTATAGTACTAATAGATGGTTGTTCCACCTAAAACACGGGACATATTAGGTCTTCTGGGCAGCCTTAATAAATAATGTCAAAGCAGAATACGAGTAAAGGTTGGGTTATTTTCTCTGCACTACGTATAATGTTAGGCCTCCCTTCTAAACCAAACCAGAATGCGATTTAAAATGTTTGACAATTCTGATAAAATACTAGGTTATTATAAAGAATCGATGAATTATTTGCAAGTGGAACGGAGAATGTTGCTCGACCAATACCGTCGAAGAACGAAACGTAGGCTGGTTGAGTTTAGTTGTATTCGTTTTTAAAGATTTCTATCAACAAAGACGCTTATCCTTGAAGTTGAAGATTCCATGGGGAAAAATAGAAGAGGAGCGTTGCATTTATTGAAGCACCTCTTGTTCTAACTAGTCTGATGAAGACCAATATGATTTAGATAAATAATCAAACAGTAACATAACAAGACAAGTTCAAGCCTGCTCGACTCACCGGTAAAAGGGGATTCGGCATTTAAGTCGCAAACAAACCAACGTTAAAATAAACCGAACTAATTATTAATTCGGTTAGGATATCGGTTTAAATTTCATTTCTGTTCGACCCCTCTTAACTGTACGGTATATCTGTATCAAAATAGTTTAAATCAGTTCGACACAAGAGGTGTTTTACATTATTGTCAATTACACTTTTGTTTTGAAATGTTTAAACCATGTGTAGGATCACTGCCTCCTAGATGTTCGTCGTGGCTCCTCGACGACGAACATCTAGGAGGCAGTGTGTAGGATAATCATAAAATGATTGGCCGACATATGCGTGCTCCGCCTTCTACATATACGACATAAACTAGGTAAGATACAGCAGTTCATACTGCAGGCACCATTCAGCGTCTTAGTGTGGGGCTCGCAGCCTGACTGCTATAGTCGACGACACACAGGCTTGTTCCATGACAGACTACTGAGACCAGCCTTAACCAAGTCGTGTTTACTAACCCCACCTTGACTTAATCCTGGACAAGGCCGTCAAGCTCTGAATGCCAATAAAAGTATTGATTGATTTCTTGATTTGATAAGTTTTCATCAAATCACCATTCATAAGCTAATGAATAATGTGTGACTCGATTAGTAGGGAAAGACATGGATTTTGTGATTTGTGGATTAAATATTATATTATTTTTATGGATAAAAATAACCAATGAAACAACTTGGATCCGTTCCAAAGTGCCATGAAGGATATCACTTTTGGTACAAATACTAATTAAATAATCTCGATTCAAATTTTGTCATTTATAAGTCTAAATTCTTCCAAATAAGCAAAACTTACAAGTTTTCAAAACGGTGACCATTCAATTGGTCATGCGTTAGTAATTTCATAAATGCTTTATTAGAACCTTACCTCGCTGAAGTATTTTAAAGAAAAGGGTTCAAAACCTGGTCCCTTGAACTCGCATGGTCTGTTAGCTCGGGTCATCACAATTAACATTGAGCGTTTGAAGCTGTTGAGGTCTCAAGCCAATCAGATGCGTACACAGCCTCGCCCACTGTTGCACTCTGAGACAATAATACAACACACTGTCAATAGATAGCAGCACTGTCTACTGCTGAAGCTCGTAGAGGCTTCTAGCCAATCAGATGTGTACAAATCCATGGCCACTGCTTCGGGCAATCCTCCTATCTCATAACGTAGCAGTGGCTCTGTGCGGTTAAATTAACATAAAAGGTAACGTTGTGCCAAGAAATAAAATCACTACATATTCCATCAAGCGATTCTGTGACATATGCAGTCTTGAATGTAGTGTGTTTAAGAATCTAGTAACCTGCTATAATTATATTAGATCATAGCTTTGATCTTAATGAGCCGATCTGTGCATATGTGATTGGTAAGTACTTAGTATGATGCTTCAAATGACACCTCTGTCACCAAATTATTGTACTAACGTTTCGGTAGACAAGAGGGTACAGGCGCCGTGCTTCGAACTACACAGCGTACACTCTATGGTTATAAGACCTGACATGTAGCAATGGGCTTAGGTGAATAGCGAAGAAACCTGTGCGGCATATTCTACTAGAACACGAGGATATTTCTTTGTAAAGTTACCTGGTCAGCAACGAGATTAGCCAGGATGCTGGCCACGAGGAACACGGCCATAGTCTCACAAGATGCCAGAAGTTGTATGACTGTCATGGCAGACACACTTTCAGCCTGCAAAGAGAACGGTGTTCAATCGTCAATGATATAACATCCTTCCATTCCCAATCTCGCCATTACCTATCAACGTGTCGTGTAGACCTATTATAGCAGGGGTACCCCAAGGTTCTATACTGCGTCCTATCTTGTACAGCAACTAAATTAACCATGTGCCTAAGCTAGTCATCTTGCACATTTAAGGGTTATCTGATATCAACCTTGGCTTGAACTAGCTATCACCCTACTCTTGTCCTTCAAGCAGACGTTTGCGTACATTGACAATCTAGGGTAATTGAAACCTCAAAAGTTTTACAAAAACAACACATTCACCCCCAAAGTTGCATGCTATTGCACTTGCAGGCCTACGATGTAAGAGGGTTACTCAGTGGGATCTGTGTTTTAATTATAATAATTTTAAAAGTACAACATTATCTAGACATCCTGACAAGAACAGTTATTATTAGTAACATCCAACAACCATTGTTATAATAATATGCGATTCATTATTAAATAAAAAATATTTCGCTGCAACCGTGGTGGCTTTTTTAATATTGAACTTAAATATGTTATGAATATGAAGAAATTAAATAAATTTCCAAATTTGTAATTTTAATTTGCTTATGATTTTACTTACATGTGTAAATACTGACATCGCGACTCCACACACAATAACGTTTATTGCAATTAGCGCGGCGAACACATATCGAAGAAGTTCTCCAATGTCACGTGCAAAGCTGAAACAATCATGTACAACAGTCTCCATACAATCAAAGTATGTTTGTTTTACTAATGCAACTTGTAATTTGTAGACGTGGCTTTTGTATCCCCCACAGACTACTCTTGAGTTCTTTTAAATGTGAGCTTCGTTATAGATTCGGGGTGGGAAGGTTATCCCTCCCCCATCCCCCGCGCAGTATTGAAGCCGTGGGCTCGATAATAAATATCACAATACACTTAAAGTCCAAACCTTACCTCAAAGAGTCTTGGTGCCACCTGACAAACGTCCCCAGTTGAACACACATTTCCTTCTCAACTTCCTCCTTGGTCACCACAACAGTCTCCAGGTCACCCAACCTAGATGTTACATCCGGTCCAGGTCTGAGCGGAGTTGTTTGGAATCGCAGGTTATATCTTCTAGCTCGAGTGCTGTGACCTTGGGCCACAACCCCAGGAGTGATGGCTCTAAACTTGTACGTTCTTACAGGTTTAGCCTGGCTCTTGTCGCCTCTGAGCTGTGTACGACGCAGAGACTTAGTGCGCTCTTCTAGCTCGCGTTGCTTTCGCTGCTTTACAGTTCGGAGCGAAGTGTTACGAACGTTTTGAAATTTATTACAAAATATCTGAAAATGTACATTTGCCCAGAGAAGTGGTGTTAAACCAGCTGTTATTAAAGAGTTTCCTGCCAACGCACCTAAAATAATTAGCAATACCGTAGTAAAATGTGTTATTTCGTAGGCGGGAGATGATAATACGTCGTATGGATACCAACCCCTAGAAAGAAAACACATTCTTTATCCCAGAATATTCTATCAATGTTCATTTTGAACGTAAAAAGTAAATAATTACGACTTATTTATTTTAGTATTTGTTATGCGTGATGAAGTTCATTATTACCTAGCGATAAAAAAACTAAATTGAAAAGTGAAAACTTGAAAATTCTTTACTATATTTATAAAGTATTGAAAGAATGTAAAATAGCCTCCAATTAAACTAAACTTAATTAATTAACTAGTCTAGTGTGTATTAGAGTTTGTACTATAATTAAAAGAAGCGTGGACGAGTCTTACGGTAACAGTTTCTTCCTGAGGGGTAAACAGCCAACCAGGAAGTACGTCACTAGAAGAACAGCGAGTCCAGGAGCCACACACTGGATTGTGAACTTTTGGATCCAACCACAAGCACGCTGTGTTGTCTTTAGCATCTTCTGTTGCTCATCATTATCCAGTGTGCATGTCTTCATGAAGTCATCAATCGTGGTTAGAAGATGATTCAGTTTCTCCATTTTAAAAAACCAAATTAACTGTGTAATGAAAATCCATCCGAGAATAATCATCATTAAAGCGTTCTCGACAACGACACCGATGTTGTCTCGTTCTATGTAAATAGCTACCGGGTGAATTACAATTGTGTGAATCAACAGGTAGGCTTGGATCGCCCAAGGGTTGGAGGTGCGCAGGAACGATATCAAGGAGCGCAGGAACTGATGACGGTTGATGAGCCGTCTGAGCCGGGGGTTCAGGTCCTGGATGTAGTAGTCCAGGGTGTGTTCAGAGTCCTCGGGGAGGAATCCTGTGAAAGAGAAGAGAACACTGTAGCGCTCACTGGGGGCTGATGGGTGCGCGAGATCTTGGATACACGGGTATAGGGTGCAACGCTAGACATAATAACGTTAAAGGCAAAGTTGTATGGTGTATTTGAACGTGTTCCTGTTTGTTATGAATGTCGCAATCTGTCATGTAGTCTTGTAGTTTTAACATGCATGAACAGAAGTAGTTAAATAGGCCACAGAATAAATTAAATATTCTCTTCTAATAGATTAGTAATTCGTCATTCCGTGATGATACGTGGTGTTCACAGTATGAACCGTTTCCAGTGTTGGGCATTATCTAGATAATCATCAAGATAATAAATTGGTTTTCTCTTATCTTTATCTAGATAAAAATAAAAAGATTTATCTTTTATCTTTATCTAGATGATATTTTTGGCCATCAGTTATCTAGATACCTTTTTTTCACAACAGATAATAAACACACCTTTTAAGTAATATATTTAAATGGTTATTTAATTTATGACTAGTGGAAAACTCTTAGTCACAAATAGTGCAAATAGAAACCCAAGCTGGACAAGTGAAGTTTTGAACTCCGCGCGTCTAGTTGCGCTTTGCGGGGTTGACGATAGAGTGAGAAAATTGTCTTAATAGTTAGGCTAATTGGCTGATCGTAATACTGACCCTAAGTTGCCCTTAATTTGTGTTCATTAATTTTGATAAACTAGGAAGCTTCGCAAACGCTTTTTCAGGCGCGTTGTTGGATGAGCATAATTGTTTAAAAACGAAAAAAGCGTTAAATTGCGATTTTCATAAGAAATAATTCTTCGATTGCGCTCAAATTTCACACGAATACATTAATTATTCTTAAAATTAAGGTTCTGTGAAAAAATCATTACAATTGGATAAAGCATGTAGGTGTTATAAGTCGGAGAATTTAAAAAAAAAAATCAGAAAAATTCGTAAAATTGCGATTTTCATGAGAAATAATTTTTCGATTGCGCTCAAAAACGACGCAGTTCTAGGTTTCGAGATTTTTGAAGGCCTCCATGAAACTTCATCGCAATTGGTGTATTGGTTTAGCCGAAATCGTGCTAAAAGGCACACAATAATAGAAACAGAAAAAAAAACATTCTGGATTTTTTTCTCCAGTGTAGTGAAATGGAATCTTCGCTACGCTCCTCCAATGAAATAGCCATCCCCATTATCATTTTAAAAATAAATTTAAATCTTCACTGAGTACCGATAGGCCTCCACCTGAGCGCTAATGTTCTCATAGACTTCATCCAAAACTGTTATCATTAGCAACAGTAGACCCAACTACAATGGCTTTTTATAAGTTTACGATTAACTGGATAATTTATTCCCAGGTGTACTTGCAAGAGAAGAGTTTACAGGTTGGGAAAGAAAGAAGCAATCAGCAATTGAGAATGTGCATGCAATGTCAATTTCAAAACTATTTCAAAATTTGCTGTAAACTCTTATCTTGCAAGTAAGAGGCCTAGCCGATTGGCTTCTTTTCATATACTTTGTAAATTATACTCTGTGTATATAATGTATCAGTGCAACCATTGAAATGATAATCTAGCATAAGAAATTTACCAATGCAAGATAATATGCAGGCCTGCAGGTGTTCATTTCATTAATCGTTTATTGAAATTTGATGATTTGAATTGTGTTTATTGCACAGTGGTAATATAGCCTAAGTAGTAATAAGTATAGATGTCTACATTTAAATTTGTCTAGTAGTTTGTTAATTATTATGATTAGGTACGCCTATAGTCAGAATCGAACATTTCAATTATGGACCTCACTTTTCCCCTCCTTTGTTATCTGGTTATCTATTATTAGACGAGTGAGCGAAGCGAACGTAGTCTTTCCTAACGCTATACTCGATCGGGCCTTGGCCGTGAGCATTGTCCAATGTCTGTCTGTCTACCTGTCTGGGCTCATACGGCCGAACGGCCAAATAGATTGAGCTGAAATTTTAAACACACATCCGTGACCAGGTAACTGAGAACTGCTAACAAAATTAGCAATATCCGTTGCGATTTAAGCTCACAAGAAATAAAATGTGAAAAATTTGAACTTAGATTGCAAATGTTTAAAATACCCATTAGTAAAATAGAACACAGCCTGTGAAAGTTTGCGATCAGATGAACCAAGTAAATGTTTATTTTGTTTTCATTATGCATGGCTTCTGTCATTCTGTAAATGATGCTGGGCCATTGCTGGCTATCAAGGATACTATTATACACTTCGTTTGGGCTTATGATGATCTACAAGAAACAGTGCTACGTATTTTATCTCGCAAGCATCAACTGGTAAGTAGGGTAGTATATTACTTTCCGAAACTAGAATGCGAGCTCTGGCAGTCGTTGTCGGGGACCCCCCATATTCTCTGACGACCTTCCCAACGACGACGACCAGGACAAAACGAACGACGACTAAGACGATGACGGCCACGACGCGAGAACCCTCCCTTTTCTTTCACCTTTACCCGTGGCTATTTCTGACCAGCACCAGCATGGGATTTTCCTCTCTATATCCTCTAGGCAAGAGTGGTGATTTTTGACCTAGCGGTTGTCGCCCCCTTAATCCAAACTAAAACGTGGGACGTATGGGACCAGCCTTTTTTCTTATCATAGGACGACGACAAACGGTTGACGCACCCAAAAACCAAAAAATTATAAACCACTTTCTCTGTTCGCCTAGGCCTAAATATTTTTTTTGGGGGGGTTTATTTGGATTAAGGACGCGTCAACCGTAAGGTCATAATGCACGACTCTAGCCTAGGGGATGGGGAGGAGGGGCCCATGCTGGTCAGAACCAGACATGGGTAAGGGGAGGAAGGGGGATTTCTCACGTCGTGGTCGTCATTGTCTTCGTCATCGTTCGTTGTGTCATTGTCACCGTCGTCGGGGAGGTCGTCAAGGAAAGGGGGAGGTGTCCCCGACGACGATTGCCAGAGCTCGCCTCTGGTTTTGGGGAGTATAATATACTTCCCTCTTATTAGCTGATGTTTGCGAGGTGGACCTTTTCTCTTGAATCGTCTTTTACGATTAGCAGAGCCATGCTCTGGGCCAATTCTACCCCGAACCCAGACGGAATCGTCTTTAATTTTTCATACATTGACGCTGGAGGAAGTACCTGTTCTAAGGGTCATACACCGGCCGTTCCATTTAGCCTGGGGTGTAGCCTATCTGTTTAACAAGGGTCTGTGACCACAAATGTTTGTATAAAGATTATACTAGAGAAACGCCAAAGTCGTTGTTAGACGAGTGAGTGAGCCATGTGTTGAGTCACCACATTACAACACACACATTACACACACATTACTTTTCTTCCCCCTACCTTACACCTCCCTAGCCTATCATTGGCTAAAGTGGCGCATTACGACCGGACAGTTGACGTGTCCTTAAACTTAAAAACTTAAAAACCCTATTATTTATACCACGATATAATTACCTAACTTAAATCCAATTAATGTTCACGGGTACTCAACACGTGGCTCTCTCACTCGTCTAACAACGACTTTGGCGTTTCCCTAGTCTAGAAAAAATTGTAATCTGTTATCTTTATTAGACGAGTGAGCGAAGCGAATGAGGAAATTATAACGCTACTCGATCGAGCCTTGTCGTGACTGTGTCCAATGTATGTCTGTTTGTCCGGGCTCATACGGCCAAACGGCCAAATAGATTGAGCTGACATTTTAAACAGACATCCGTGACCAGGTAACTGAGAACTGCTAACAAAATGAGCAATATCAGTTGCGATTTAAGCTCACAAGAAATAAAAATTTGACAAATTTGAACCTAGATTGCAAATGTTTAAAATACCCATTAGTAAAATAGAACACAGCCTGTGAATGTTTGCGATTAGTTGAACCAAGTCGATGTTTATTATTTCGTTTTTTGTCATGCATGGCTTCTGTCATTCTGTAAATAATGTTGGCTTTCAAGGATACTATTATACACTTCGTTTGGGCTGGTGATGATCTACAAGAAACAGTGCAATAATGTCAATCTTAAAGTAATATGACGTATATAATTTAAATTTATAAACTAGCCTACTTTATTCGAACCTATGCTATAGGAAGTCTAGTAGTATACGCTTCCGTTTGCCTTAGCTGTGCATATTAGAACCTTTAGCCAAGAACATGGCTCTGTATACTAATCGAAGGCGAGGAAAGAGACGTATTTTATCTCGCAAACATCAGCTGGTAAGTAGGGAAGTATATTACTTCTCGAAATTAGAATGCGAGCTCTGGCAGTCGTCGTCGGGGACCCCCCATATTCTCTGACGACCTTCCCAACGACGACGACCAGGACAAAACGAACGATGACAAAGACGATGATGACCACGACGCGAGAACCCTCCCTTTTCTTTCACCTTTACCCGTGGCTTTTTCTGACCAGCACCAGCATGGGATATTCCTCCCTATATTCTCTAGGCAAGAGTGGCGATTTTTACCTAGCGGTTGTCGCACCCTTAATCCAAACTAAAACTAAATTGGGACGTATGGGACTAGCCTTTTTTCATAACAAAGACGGCGACAACGACGACAAATGTTTGACGCACCCTGAAACCAAAAATCTATAAACCACTTTCTCTGTTTGCCTAGGCCAAATTTTTTATTTTTTTAATTTGGATTAAGGACGCGTCAACCGTTAGGTCATAATGCACCACTCTAGCCTCGGGGATGGGGAGGAGGAGCCCATGCTGGTCAGATCCAGCCATGAGTAAGGAGAGGAGGGGGGATTTCTCACGTCGTGGTCGTCATTGTCTTTTTCATCGTTCGTTGTGTCATTGTCACCGTCGTCGGGGAGGTCGTCAAGGGAAGGGGGAGGTGTCCCCGACGACGATTGCCAGAGCTCGCCTCTAGTTTCGGGGAGTAAAATATACTTCCCTCTTATTAGCTGATGTTTGCGAGGTGGACTTTTTCTCTTGAATCGCCTTTTACGATTAGTAAACCCATGCTCTGGGCCAATTCTACCCGAGCCCAGACGGAATCGTCTTTAATTTTTCATACATTGACACTGGAGGAAGTTCCTGTTCTAGGGGTCATACATCGGCCGTTCCATCTAGCCTTGGGTGTAGCCTATCTGTTCAACAAGGGTCTGTGACCACAAATGTTTGTATAAAGATCATACTTGAGAAACGACAAAGTCGTTGTTAGACGAGTGAGTGAGCCATGTGTTGAGTACCGGCTAACATTACCTTTCTCCCCCCTAACTTAGACTTTACCAGTAGCTAAAGTGGCGCATTATGGCCTTACAGTTTCCCAGGCACTCAACACATGGCTCGTCTAACAACGACTTTGGCGTTTCCCTAGTATAGAAGATTTTCAACTTCGTTATCTAGTATCTTTATCTAGATGATTTTTTGTGTTGTATCCTATCTTTATCTAGATAATATTTTTTGGATATCTGGCCCAACACTGACCGTTTCATATCACTTAAGTATTCGCTCACTATCAGACAAACAGAAAATATGATCTTGCTTAGATTTTCTGATGATAAACTAGTTTTTCAAGAGTAATTTAAATATATATATATATGACCGGCTTGAGAGACAAGAAAACAACAGATATCAACATTTACAGTTTAAAATTGTTTCCCAACAATAACCATTGAGACACCATGGCCTGCTGGAGGACTAATGTATCTAAAGAGTGAGACGGCGAATTTAAACCGACAACGCTTCTCTCTGTCTTCACTCTTTATAATCCAGCTGTGCTTGCGAAGCAAAGCACTTTAAAAGTTTCATTGACACTGTTTTTTCATCATGTCCGCCAAGAGAGAGAGAGAGACAAGAAAACAACAGATATCAACATTTATAGTTTGGTTTGTTTCCCAACAATAACCATTGAGACACCATGGCCTGCTGGAGGACTTATGTCCCCAAAGAGTGAGATGGCGCATTTAAACCAAAATTTTGGTCCAACCAAAATCTCAGAAGTGAGACCTGCCAGGATTTTAGGTCGAATGATAGAAATATTTTTTAAATATTTTTTTTAAATCTAGATATTCCATAAGATATTGTGTTTTTCGTCCTCTACCGGACAAACGTGGTACTCCAACTCTTATGAAAGTTTCAGAGACTCTTAAATAAATCGACAAGCTCGTAGGTTTACCCTCACTTATTATCCCAATATCCAAACGGTCGGGGTATTGTGCATTGCCATGTGCTCGCTGTCCTAGGGAGACAGGCAGAGGTGCGGGGCAGCGAGGTCATTTACATCCCGCAGGCGTTTCCCGTAAAAACATTTTCATATTGGATTTTGTAGAGGATAATGTCCTACTGAAATTTGTATATCAAAATAACAATTACGATGGAATACAACACAGAAGTATTAATTTAATGAGCGAAGCAAAGACTTCAATTTCACGGATCACCAAAGAATTTAGCTCGGGTATTTTTTTTTATCTTTTTTAATTTATTTTCTGTTTGTTCGCACTCTCCTGGGCTAACGGCATATGCGATCTTGATGAAAATTTTAGGCGACTTTCTAAATTTCTGAAATTAGATCTGCCACGTTTTTGGGTACAATTGAAGAAATATTTCTCATGAATATCGTAATTTTACGATTTTAAGTACGATATTTTTGTGACATTTTGGCCGATTCTGACCAATTGAGTGAAGCTACAATGTTCATATTTAACATGGACATTATGGTTATGGTTATGTAGAACCTTTTGAAAGAAAAAGATGGAAAAAGTTAGCCAGAATTCAAATAAATAAATATTTAAATATAACTTTTTTGAGGTACACAATAAAAATTCACAAGAAACAATAGAAACTTGGCAACAATCACCTACAATGCGTTCGAAACGAACTTGCAAATGTAAAGAGAACCCGCGCAAACTAAAAACTTATTAAAAAAGCTCATCCTTCAACGGGACAAAAAAAATCGATCTCGATGAGACCTTGTTTAGGAATGGTTAAAACGCTCATCCATCAACGCCACTGGAAAAAGCATTCGCGAGTGGCCTAGTGAAGGAAAGCAGGGAGTAAGGCTAAATACGCGCATCCATCAACGTGACTATTAAAGCATTCGCTTTACACCTCCACTGTCTAGCGAGCATATTGAAACATGTTCTGTTATGTTACTGTTTTATATCAGAATCAGAATAGTAAAATTAGCTTCTCATACCTTGCCAGTACAAGATACGCCTCAGTGAATACATCGCTCCTCTTCTGTTGTTCTCCGTGGCACCTGGAACCTCAAGACTAAGCATAGTTGCTGCCAGGAAGCTACCTACACATTATTATTATTATTATTATTTTTTCATCATGTTAAGACGGAATACATAGATACATAAAATGTGATACAATATATCAGTCAGAACACAATGATGGTAGTGAGCGTCAGAGCAAGCCCCATATACACATGTGATGTGCCCCACTACCATTCTCTTATCAGCTAGTTCTTAATCCTAGGTTCTTAAATTTATGTCAATGAATGATATGAGTGATGAGTGATTGTACAACTGATGATAAAAGGGGTGAGCATGTTGATAACTTACATATTTACAGTTCTATGAATGGGTTGTGTTTGAGAGTGAATGTATGAGCTTGGGAGTGTGCGTGTTTGTGTCTGTGTCTGTGTCTGTGTCTGTGTCTGTGTCTGTGTCTGTGTCTGTGTCTGTGTCTGTGTCTGTGTCTGTGTCTGTGTCTGTGTCTGTGTCTGTGTCTGTGTCTGTGTCTGTGTCTGTGTCTGTGTCTGTGTTTGTGTTTGTGTTTGTGTTTGCGTGTGCGTGTGTAAGTGAGAGTGCGTGTGTCGTGTCAATTTGCCAAGCTCTTAGACTAAAGACTGCCTAAGCTGCTTTTGGAATGATTTAATAGAGTTAGTGTTTTTTTTCGTAATTTAACTTATTGTGTAAGTTTGCACTCCTACAATAGAAGCCGTCTTGGTAAAGTGAAGTTCGGGCAAATGGTGGACAAAGCGTGACTCCTCTGCCATATCTTGCCGAGCGATAATTAAGTTTAATTCTGTGCAGTGGGTCTAAGTCCACTGTATTGTTAAACATCTTCTTAAGGTAGACAATGTCAATTTCAATTAGACAGCTTTCTATGGATAAGATATTGCAAATTTTCGCCTTTCTACGCTGCTGCCGTCTTTTCTTTGGCTGCTAAATTTAGTGGCTCGATTTTGTATGGTTTCAAGTTTTTTTATGTTACCCTTAGTTGTGGGATGCCACGCAGGGCATCCATATACTAAGATTGACTTGATAAGACTAATATATACAGTTCTTTTTACATTGGACCTGGCGCTATGCAGTGTTCTAGAGATGAAACCTAAAAGTTTAGCAGCTCTGAGTCTGACAATTTCCGTTTGAATGTTCCATTTTAAATCACTAGTTACAGTTATTCCGAGAATCTTGAGTGATTGTACTGATTCTAATTTTCTATTGTTTATGTGGTACGTTGCTGTAGCTGGCCGCTTTGCTTTTGTAATGCTCATTTGGTGACATTTTAGTTCATTTAAAGACATGCAGTTAGCTTGATACGACAGTTGGATGTTGTCCAAGTCAGTCTGTAGTATGCCCTCATCTTCCTGGGAGTCAATGACGCGGTACAGGGTGCAGTCATCTGCATATTGTCGGATTTCGGATTTAACACATTGAGGAAGATCCATCATGAACACTGTGAACAACAGGGGCCCAAGAACCGACCCCTGTGGAACCCCTGACACTGCACTAAACTCACTAGAGTGAGCTCCGTCATAAGTCACACGCATATTTCTTCCAGACAGGAAGCTTTCAAGCCATTTCAGAGCGTAGCCATTAATGTGAGACGTTGTAGTTTGTTGAGCAGTCTCTTGTGCGGGATGGTATCGAAGGCTTTGGCCCAGTCCAGAGTGATAACATCAACACGGCGTCCGGCTTGGCGTCGATCGCGTACTGCCAGTCGTCTATAGCAGCGGTTCAGCATCGTAACGCAAGATCTTCGAGGCAAGAAGCCATGTTGATTTTTTTGATTGCCTTTATGTTATTGAGATGTTGCAGGAGTTGGTAGTTGACCATCTTTTCCATTAGCTTTCCCACCACGGACGTAAGTGAAATTGGGCGGTAGTTCCTGGTGTTGCTTTTATCGCCACTTTTGTAGATAGGAACTACGTTTGCCGCCTTCCACTCTTTCGGTATTTCCCCGCAGGTGAGGGACGCGTTGAAAAGGTAGCTCAGTGAAGGCGATATTGCTTGAGCGCATTTGTGTAGGATTTTGCTTGGTATTCCGTCGGGGCCCGTCGCTCCGTCTGGCTTCATACGTTTGACAGTGTGGCAAACATGCTCCGCGGGAAAGACAAAACGTTTTCACTTTTTGGATGTTGTTATTCACAGGGTGAGGCGGAAAGATCTCGGGGTCATTGGCTGGGGGGCAGGTTAGGTTTTCTCTGAAATTGTTCGAGAATGCCTCGGCAATTTTTTTGAGAATTAGTTTCCTCAATCCCGTCTATTATGAAATCCCGAGGAGCGGCGCTGCCTGTCCTACCGTGGATGTATTTCCATAGCTGCTTTCCTAATCCTTCTACCAGTTTCCACACGTATGCCTCATGTGCTCTTCTTATTCGATCTTAACCTCATTTCTTATACGTCTGTACTGTTCCCAATTCTCATCTTTCGATGAGCGTCTGGCGATGTCTTGTATTTTTTGCATAATCTGTCTCAGCGATGTAGTTTATTTTCAATTTTCTTTGAAATCCAGGGTGATTTCCTCTTTCCCCGTATAACAAATTGTGGTACCGCGTTATCTACACATTTCCAGAAAGCCTGTTTCCACTCAGACCACAGTGCTTCGATGTTATTAGGGTCTTAAGTGAAAACGGGCAGATGTTTGGAAAGAGATCGTTCCAACCATCTCCAGTTTGCTTTAGTATAGTTGTACGCTTTTCTCTGAACTTCTTTTACCTTGGCAGCTGCCATTGTAGATCGAACTTGACTGCCATGTGGTCGCTGACGCCAGTTACCACCTCCGTGCTCGCTAGCTAGCAATAGCTTCTCCTACCTTGCCAGTACAAGATACTCCTCAGTGAATACATCGCTCCATTTCTGTTGTTCTCCGTGGCACCTGGAACCTCAAGACTAAGCATAGTTGCTGCCAGGAAGCTACCTACTCGAACACAACGTAAACTCAACTTGCTTCTATTAGTGTTGGGTCGTCTGCAGCAGTGGTAGATGCACATTCGATCCATTGTAGATAATTCGTTGGTTGTATATTATAATCAAGTAGATTTAAGTATATACTTATCTCCGAATGACCGCGCATAATAAATCGTATTTTCAATAAATTGTGTTTCTGAGAAAAGAACACATGTTGCTGAGTTATATATTATGCGCATTTCCAAGTGGATTATTTGGACTAGAGCTAATATTTCTTCTTGGACATGAATTATTATTAAGGCCATTACGCCTATCAGTGTGTGCGTGTGCGTGTACACATATAATTCAATTTGTTTTTGGTGAATAAAATATATTTGCTCGAAAACAAAATACTACACATGATAATATTTTGCAGTAGGTACCTATAAAAATTAATATTATATTTGTGTAACCATTTATCATAACATATACAACATTATATGTTGATTTATTTAATTAATTTTAATTTCTTTCTTTCTTTGTGTTATTGATTAATTTTATAATTGATTTGTATTTTCTGTATGTACGTGCAAGTTATTACATGACGATTATGTAATGTTTGCATTCATCTCATGGATATTCTATATATTAAACTGTTAATTAATTGAAAAAAGAAAAAATTGCCTCACTGCGTATACCATCATGTACTAATGTGCTTAGTTTTAATTGATTTCTGTTTTTGCCTTGTGGCCGTGGTCCTATAGGATCTTAGCGTTTAAAAGTTATTTATTTAGCAGCAACAGCTTATGTAATACGTGACAAATTTCTTACAGTAGATAAGCCTATCTAGATATAACAGAGGATATATAGCCTTGAGCGTAAGCAAAATGCAAAAATATTCATTTAAAAGTTATTATCCAATATCCATTCATAACTGCACATGAGCTCTATGTGAATATAAATTTACTTTAGAGTATCAACGTAAGCAGAAATAACAGCTCAAAACTGGTGTCGGTGCAATTAGTTCCAACCTTGAACAGAGAAGACACAGCAATATTTGTGATTTTGAGTTAATTAATGAAAACTATTGCATTGTATTCAGTTAGGTTACTACGTTATATAAATATTGGCAGTTGATTAGTTTGCAAGTCCTGTCTCACCCCCGACTTCAGGAGTTTGTTTTGGTCTGCGAGTATGTGTATTTTCTTATGTTTATCTGTCCTTGTTTAATTGAGTCATGTTCTCGGCCCCACGGCCCGTACCCTCTACTAGTCATGTTCTCGGCCCCACGGCCCGTACCCTCTACTAGTCATGTTCTCGGCCCCACGGCCCGTACCCTCTACTAGTCATGTTCTCGGCCCCACGGCCCGTACCCTCTACTAGTCATGTTCTCGGCCCCATGGCCCGTACCCTCTACTAGTCATGTTCTCGGCCGAACGGCTTGTACGCTCTAATATTTCAATTTTCAATTTTTTATTAGGACAAATTGTACATTTAATGTAACAACAACACAATTTTTAATGTGTATGTGTCCTTTAGCTAAATATTTTTAAAAAAAGATAACTAATACTAATATAATGAGAAATTGTCATAATATGTAATACATTGTAAATAATAATAATTATTGAAAAGAAATAAAATAAGGTTCATTTCATTATATTATAGTTAATCAATAATATCAAGTGATAACAGGAATTTCTGTGAGTGTATCATTTAAGTTATCAATAAGATAATAGTACTTTTAGAATTAAAATTTGTTTTAGTTCGTGTTTGAAACGGTCATAGCTTGAAATGTTTTTAATGGATTCTGGAAGATGGTTATAAAGAGATTTATGTAAGTAGTCTGAGTTAACTTGTCCAAGTTTTGTGTGATATGAGTTTAGCTGTAGATGATTTTTTTACGTGTGTCATGATCATGGACATTTGCATTTACTGAGTAGGAGTGTATATTTTTGTTAATTACTAATATTGATTTGAAAATGTATAAACATGTAATGGTAAGGATTTTGTGGCGTATAAAAAAAGGTTTGCAGTGTTCTGTGGGATCAAGGGAACAAATTGCTCTAATTGCTTTTTTTTGTATAATAAAAACTTTATGAATGTGGGTCGATATACCCCAAAATTCAATTCCGTAGTTTATATATGACTCAAATAATGAATAGTAGCATATTTTGGCTGTGGGGATATTACTTATCTGCTTGATGGTCCTTATAGCATAACAAGACGAATTAAGTTTTGGTATTAATGTATTGATATGATCGTGCCATGTTAGATGTTGGTCTATTGTTAAGCCTAGAAATACATTTTTGATGAAACTTGTGTTATATTTGAATTATCTGAAAAATTAGTTAGGTATGGTATTTTATTTAAAGATTTAATCTTCTGAATTGAGTGGAATGGACGAGTAGTATAACTCCGCCCCCTGACGTCACGACTCAAACATGTGCTCAAAGATGGCCGTACTGTGGGACGATTTTAACTGACAGCCTTACTGTACCACACTAAAGACTGGATTTTTGGATTGAAATGGTTCAATATTGTGTTGTTTCACGATATTCGTCAAGAGCTAAAATAGGAGGGGTGTCTTAACACTCGTTTCCGAAGGATATCAATTCATCAAAAAGCAGCTGGCTTCCTTCTTGATCTACATAGTCTTTGGCTAAGCCCATTCTAAAAAATAACATATTTTTCAAGGATTTTTTCCACCCGTACGGGCGTAAAAACACGTTGAAGTCCATTGCGCCAACCACACTTAGGTTGCAGCTTGTCCCACAGTTCGCGGCGCTATCTGTTGGATTTTTCGGAACTAGCTAAGCCCCGCCTTTGACTAGTTGTCCATTGGATATAGTTTTTTTTTTGGAGTTTAAAATAAGTTTGTTAGCTGTAAACCACCCATTTGATTCATTAAGTCTTTCTTCTGATTTATCCCCAAGAGCTTTGCTTTCATCAGCCTTTATGACTGTAGAAAAATCGTCAGCAAAAAGTTCAGCATCATCTGTACTTTCAGTTAGATCATTGATAAAGACAATGAAAAATAAAGGGCCAAGAATATGACCCTTGTGGTACACCACATATAATTTTCTCAGAGTCCGAAATGGTATGTGAAATTTTATTATTTTCATTGCTAGTTATTTCTACATATTGTACTCTGTTTGTTAGGTATGATTTTAATAATTTTAGCGCAGCACCACGTACTCCATAATATTCTAATTTAGTGAGGAGAATATTGTGATCAACACAGTCATCAGCTTTGGTGATATCACTGAATATACCCAGAGTATCAATATTTGAATCCATTTCACTAGTTACGTTTAATAGAAATCTTCTAATTGTATCACTAGTAGATTTTCCCTTTCTGAATCCATTTTGTCTTTCTGTTAGAATGTTGTGCTTTTCTAAAAAGCTTATCAATCTGTTATAAATAATTCTTTCCAATATTTTTTAAACAGCAGGTAGAATGGATATTGGTCGATAATTACTTGCAAGGAGTTTACTTTCTTTTTTAAGTATGGGAATTATTTTGGATATTTTAAGTGCTTGTGGAAAGACCCCATCTTTTAGACAGGTATTGAAAATATCACATAGAGGTGCAGCTAACATATGGATACATTTCTTTTAAACAATAGTGGATATGCCATCTTCTCCTGCAGTAGTAGATGATTTTAACTTACCAACAATATTTTTTATTGCATTAATATCAGTTTCATAAAAATATAAATATAGTCATGTTCTCGGCCCCACGGACCGTACCCCTTACTAGTCATCTTCTCGGCCTCACAGCCCGTACCCTCTTACCTTGCCAGAACAAGACACGTCTCAATGAATACATCGCTCCTCTTCCGTTGTTCTCCGTGGCACCTGGAACCTCAATACTAAGCATAGTTGCTGCCAGGAAGCTACCTACAGGAACACAACTTAAACTCGACTTGCTTCTATTAGTGTTGGGTCGTCTGCAGCAGTTTTCGAGTCACATTCGATCACATTGCATACAATTCGTTTATGTACATTACAAAGGGGCCTAAGTGTATACTTTTCTCTGAATGATGGAGCATAATAAATCGTATTTTCAATGAATTGTAATGCTGAGAAAACAACACATGTTGCCGTGTTAGTATTATTTTCTATTGGGGTTATTTGAGACATGAGGACTGGACATTTATTATTTTAAGGCCGCACGGAGATCTGTTATCGACGACGCCATGCAGTCACCGCATATTTCAGTTTTACTACTACCGCCTATTACGCTTATCAGCGTGTGCGTGTGCGTGTGCGTGTGCGTGTGCGTGTGCGTGTGCGTTGTGCGTGTGCGTGCGCGTATATATTTTATTTTGTTTTGGTAAAATAAAATATTTGTTTGAAAACATATACAGATTATAATATTTTGAAGTACCGTAAAGAAAAATTAATATAATATGTTTGAAACATCTTTGATATTCACAAAGACCACAAAATATAATGTTAATTTGCGTTTAATTAATTTTCATTTTTGTGTTTATTTGATTGATTGCTTGATTGATTGATTGGTCGATTGATTGATTGATTGATTGTATTAACTTTAAGCTCGTGCAAGTTATAACCGAACGATTATGTAATGTTTGCTTTTATCTCAAGGATATTCTATTTATTATACTGGTAATTAATTCCAAAAAAGATCAATTATTCCGCGATAAATACTAACGTGTACAAATGTGTGTAGTTTGATATAAATAAATAAATAATAAATAAATTTTATTTAGAGTCTACCCACTCAGTTATATAACTGATTTTCAGTGGGGGACCGTTTTTGCCTTGTCATAGGATCCAAGCGTTAAGTAGTTAGTTATATAGCTACAACAATTAAAAAGTTACAGATTTCTTTCAGTAGATTTCAATTTCAATTTTTTTATTCCGACAAGTAAAACAATTAAACAAGTACAGGTTCTACATTTAAATGTTAAACAAAGACAATCAGTGAAGACTGTGTCACCTGATTTACACAAATATAACAATATCGTAATAAAAAAAACAATAACAGAGTGAAACAAGGTAAAATTCAATGATCACAATATAACTTATCAGATACACATAACAAAACAATATTTTCACATCTTTTGAATAAGGCCCACTTGAAGTTATACAATGACAATGAAACATTTAAAGTCGGTATATCAACTTGGAAAAACTTTTAATATGTTAAAGGTGTTGATGTTTTAGAACGTTGGTTAAAAGGGGAAAAATCCCAAAAAATTCTGCTGCGCTCGGCAGCGATTTTAGTGGTTTTCCGGCCGAACGTGGAATGACGTCATTGTACGCCCGGCTCGCTGGCTGACTTGAGCTTCGTATGCGCGCTCGGTCCCCCGCCCCGCATAAAGAGATAACATTGCAGTATAATTTCATCATTCAACAGTTCGGTAAAAGAATGTGCATCAGCTGAAGTAATAGTGTAATAATATCGATGCTATATAATAATGGGTGTTAGTCTAAATATAAAATGGTGATCAAGTGCTTGTGAATATAAATGTAATAATAGAAAATAAATTACACAAACAGCTATCATTTCATCGGTTTCCATTTTCCAAACTGTGATAAGTTACCATAAGCATACCAGCAACTATTGTCATACATGTCTTTGTTTTTCATAAAAAAATATTTATTTTGTGTTTTTCCGTGCACATTTTGTCCTAATATTATGAGCAAATGCATGTATATGCAATAACCATCATATGTAGAATCATTCAAAATCAATGACAATAAACAGTCATTCTTTATAGAAGAGCATTGTGCGCGAGGTTCAACCCAACATAAGCCCCAAACCATCTAGCAGACAATCACATTAGAAATAAAACCTTCCTAACACGACTGTACATGACACAAGCATGCACTCACATTTATCTGAGCGGTCGTAAACACCCAGCGCGCAATCTGTGTTGTATACGTGATAAGTTATGCGATACTTGAGGATACTTCTACGCACTTACCAACGCACTCGTATTCAAACAAATACAGATCATTTCTAATAAAGAAAACACAGATAACGATAGATTGAAATGCCAGCCCCCCCCCCCCCCCACAAACACGCACGCACACACACATCACACATTCACAACATGAATATTATATTGCTGCATGAACGTACTGCTAAAACGTATTTTGCAATAAATGTTTCATATTTGGTACCTAGATGATAATGTAATGTGAATTTGACATACAAAATAACATGTTTTACACAGGTGCCCTAGAATCTTACCACAATGAAAGACTCAAGTACCTTCCAAAGCGAGTTCACTATCCATACGAAGGAATGGAAGCACGTGATATACTCGCTATACTTGATCATAATCAATAATCATCATAATTGATTATAATTCATCATCATCATCATCATATCATCATCTTCATCATAATTAATGCTCTACAAACAAAACGCACAGCTGCGAGTAATCGACTGATTGGGTCTTGAAAGCCGAGCACTTCGTAACGTGAGCCGGCCGCGAGCCGGCTATACGCTCGGGTCGACTCGATGAGTGGCCGTACAGTGACGTCATTTTTAGGCCACTAGTTTTCGTGCAGTGATATTTTAAAACTCTATTTACTTAGCAACCAGATGTCCGATCAAGCTGCATCTAAGATCTATTTCCGTGAAATTGAATGGTTAAAGATATGCTATGAAGTGCAACCAAGATGAGATAATTCCTTTAAAGCATTACATTGATCATCTAAATTTGAACTACGATAGTACTTTACTAGCCACAAATTCTCTCTTATCGTCAAACTCAAGATCTTTGTCCTGAAGGAACTCACTCCTCCATGGTGTAGTAGGCTTTAAGGGCCAATAATGTCTTAAGTTTACTTCAAATGTCATTAGATCCTTAGCATTAGATATCAGTTCTGGCAATTTATTAAAAAGTTAAAAATTGATATACATGAGTTATTTTGTGTTAGCTTCGTACTTTACTGTGAAGAATGAATGTCTCTATTACGACGAGTGTTGTGCTGGTGTACTTCATGGTTCGAGGAAGGTTTATTTGAATGTGCAACATTTCTAACTATATATGTTGGCTCCAAGATATACAGGGAATAGAGTGTTAAAATTTTGTGTTCAATGAATAGCGGCTTGCAGTGAGCCTTTACATAACTAAATGACTTAAGGCCACACATGTTTTTCACTGCCTTTTTTGCAATTTAAATAACGTATCTACATTTACTGAGTGTCCTTAAAATTCTATTCCATAACGTAGGTGAGATTCAAAGTACGAAAGATAAACTATTTTAGCCACATTTAACCCTGCTATTTCCTCGAATGGATCTAATTCCGAAGCAAGCCAAACTAAATTTACTACATAGATTTAAACAACGTTGTGACCAACTAAGATTAACAACTAAAATTATGCATTGAAACTTTAAATGAGATAAAATAATTCAATTATTTATCCATCCGCTACATTTGTAATATAATTGATTTTATCTAGATGTTAGCGTTGTTGTGATAAATAAAACTGAATAAAGTTGGTTTTGCTAGAATTAAATACTATTCCCCCAAATACAAATTTTGAAAGAAAAACAAACGGCAGCCAAGCTCTCCTTCAAAAGTCTTTGGATGTGAATGTTGTGAGATAAGGTATTTGAGCCAATCTTTTTATTATTTTTCCCTAGTTTCGCATTGAAAAGAAGTAAGATCATTTCGCCTGTTGAAGAGCACCAAGCTAACGATTTTCGTGGTAAAAAAAGTAAAAATTTTAAACGCAAAATCATAAAAAATTACTTGGCCATTGAATTTGGTTCATTATGAGAACTTTAAAAAAATATGGTTATCGTCATTTCCTAATAATTATTAATTATATAAGTATAAAGTAGGATAGAAATAAAACACATACTAGTTTGTAGACATGCAGTAGTTATTAATTATGAACTAGTAAAGATAGAAGCACAATGTACATAACATCGTAGGTGCCTAAAACTCATGTTAATTCAACAGCTCAGTAACAGCAGCGTCACTGGGAAGTGGGCGGAGTCTTAGGGACATCCCACTGTCTAATGAATATTGTACATATCTGACACAACAAGTATGGTTATCGTCATTTCCTAATAATTATTAATTATATAAGTTTAAAGTAGGATAGAAATAGGAAACACATTCTTGTTTGTACACAAGCAGTATTTATTAATAATGAACTAGTAAAGATAGAAGCACAATGTACATTTCATCGTAGGTGCCTAAAACTCAAGTTAATTCAACAGCTCAGTAACAGCAGCGTCACTGGGAAGTGGGCGGAGTCTTAGGGACATCCCACTGTCTAATGAATATAGTACATATCTGACACAACAAGTATGGTTATCGTCATTTCCTTATAATTATTAATTATATAAGTTTAAAGTAGGATAGAAATAAGAAACTCATACTTGTTTGTACAAAAGCAGTATTTATTAAAAATGAACTAGAAAAGATAGACACAATAATTAATTAATTTATTGTATTTTACCTGCCCATAGGGCAGGAAGGCTAATGCAGGGCAAGTGTGCCCTCTGTAGCCTGACACAGTGATAACAGAGTTACAAATTAAACATTACATGAAAAACAACAAGAGAACATGACATTTATAAAGTTAGACAAATTGAAAGGCAAAAGGCGGATAAGGGTACTTGAATCGCGGTAGAGGTCTGAAGACTCGAGGACGCGAAACGAGGTCGTGAAGCTCATTCCTGCCGCCTGCTTGAAGACGTTGCACGTAAGCCCCTGCGAGGGTGTCGAGCCGAGCGCTGATACCACCGACGCCGGTTTGGGCATACACGTCTTCATTCCGCGTCATCGGAGGAAGCCGCGCGATGCGGCGAAGGATTCTTCGCTCCAGCGAGAAGTATTGCTGGAGACATCCTCCAAAGACGGGTGTCAGCGCCGGGGCCGCGTATTCAAAGAGGGGACGGATGAAAGTTTTATAAGTGTGCCGTAGAGTACGGAAACTGCATCCAGAAAGTCGCCCACGAAGCATCACG
Source organism: Sweltsa coloradensis (assembly GCA_024449915.1). Taxonomy (NCBI): domain Eukaryota; kingdom Metazoa; phylum Arthropoda; class Insecta; order Plecoptera; family Chloroperlidae; genus Sweltsa; species Sweltsa coloradensis. The sequence continues at coordinate 88,808 of JAMZAV010001618.1, read as the reverse complement.
AGTAAATTTAGTCTCGACCGCGCACGGTTGATGACGTCACGGCAATGAGCACCCCAGTTCAGAATGTCTGTAAAGGTTACTCCGAGGTACTTGGCAGACCGACTTGGGTACACCGTAGCGCCCCAAAGTGAGATGGACTGACGGAGTGGTCGTCAATGTACATTTCATCGTAGGTGGCTAAAACTCAAGTTAATTCAACAGCTAAGTAACAGCAGCGTCACTGGGAAGTGGGCGGAGTCTTAGGGACATCCCACTGTCTAATGAATATAGTACATATCTGACACAACAAGTATGGTTATCGTCATTTCCTAATAATTATTAATTATATAAGTTTAAAGTAGGATAGAAATAAGAAACACATTCTTACAAAGGTGAAACAATTTTAGAGTAGGTCTGGTTTAAGATCATGATGTTTTTTGGACTATACACTACTCAAAATAAAACAAAGATTACGATATTTCAAAGGTTAATCAACCTCCTTCATCAGGTTTTTAATGACAGTTGAAACAAGACAACAGAATGGGCTTTAAAACAAATAAACAATGCCAACTAAACAAATCAAATTACACCAATCCACCAAAGAATCATAATAATAAATATCCAAGTTTTTTTTTTGTATCCAAGTGAAGTGTTCAAGAAAGTGATGAAATCCGTTTCAACAGCTGTTGTGTTGCAAAATAATAGTCAAGCTCCTATTCCACCACAAATTCTGAAAACAGTAGTTCTTGATTACTATCCGAATTTGTCCGAAAAAGTCAGACGTCTTCTATCTCCTTTTGGAATTCGTACTGTTTTTCAATCACCTACTACCCTAAGAAGTATATTAACAGTTACTAAACCCAAGAACGAATCCCAATCGTCCAAGAATGCTGTTTACTCAATACCGTGTCAATGTGGTGCCGCGTACATTGGAGAGACAAAGAGACCTCTTGAGGTGAGGTTGAAGGAGCATAAGAACAACGTCACGCAGCATAAAGTATGTTCCTCTAGATTAGCAGAGCATGTTTATGAAAATCACCATTATGTGGATTGGAACAACTCATCCATTATCCTTCATGAAGCCAATCCACATAAACGTAAACTTAAAGAGGCTGCATTGATGTCTGTTAGTAATAATGTGATAAGTGCACCTAGCATTGATTTTCCTGGAATTTGGAAAGTTTTTGTAACTAATAAGCCATAATGTTTCTTCTTCTTGTTTGTTTTGTAAATTTTATAATTTCTTTTATGTTACAACAACAACTACAACCACATTTATTATTATGATTCTTTGGTGGATTGGTGTAATTTGATTTGTTTAGTTGGCATTGTTTATTTGTTTTAAAGCCCATTCTGTTGTCTTGTTTCAACTGTCATTAAAAACCTGATGAAGGAGGTTGATTAACCTTTGAAATATCGTAATCTTTGTTTTATTTTGAGTAGTGTATAGTCCAAAAAACATCATGATCTTAACACATTCTTGTTTGTACACAAGCAGTATTTATTTATTAATAACTAGTAAAGACAGAAGCACAGTGTACATTTCATCATATGTGCCTAAAACTCAAGTTAATTCAACAGCTCAGTAACAGAAGCGTCACTGGGAAGTGGGCGGAGTCTTAGGGACATCCCACTGTCTAATGAATATAGTACATATCTGACACAACAAGTATGGTTATCGTCATTTCCTAATAATTATTAAATATAAAGGTTTAAAGTAGGTTATTAATATGAAACACATACTAGTTTGTAGTCAAGCAGTAATTATTAATAATAAACTAGTAAAGATAGAAGCACAATGTACATTACATCGTAGGTGGCTAAAACTCAAGTTAATTCAACAGCTCAGTAACAGCAGCGTCACTAGGAAGTGGGCGGAGTCTTAGGGACATCCCACTGCCTAATGAATATAGTACATATCTGACACAACAAGTATGGTTATCGTCATTTCCTAATAATTATTAATTATATAAGTTATTATATAAGCACAGTGTACATTACATCGTAGGTGCCTCAAACTCAAGTTAATTCAACAGCTCAGTAACAGCAGCGTCACTGGAAAGTTGGCGGAGTCTTAGTGACATCCCCCTGTCTAATGAATATAGTTCATATCTGACACAACAAGTATGGTTATCGTCATTTCCTTATAATTATTAATTATATAAGTTTAAAGTAGGATATAAATAAGAAACACATTCTTGTTTGTACTCAAGCAGTATTTATTAATTATGAACTAGTAAAGATAGAAGCACAGTGTACATTACATCGTAGGTGCCTCAAACTCAAGTTAATTCAACAGCTCAGTAACAGCAGCGTCACTGGAAAGTGGGCGGAGTCTTAGTGACATCCCCCTGTCTAAGGAATATAGTACTTATCTGACACAAGTATGGTTATCGTCATTTCCTAATAATTATTAATTATATAAGTACAAAGTAGGATAGAAATAAAACACATACTAGTTTGTAGACAAGCAGTATTTATTAATTATGAACTAGTTAAGATAGAAGCACAGTGTACATAACATCGTAGGTGCCTAAGACTCAAGTTAATTCAACAGCTCAGTAACAGCAGCGTCACTGGGAAGTGGGCGGAGTCTGCGGGACATCCCACTGTCTAATGAATATAGTACATATCTGACACTACAAATGTGGTTGTCGTCATTTCCTAATAATTATTAATTATATATGTGTAAAGTAGGATAGAAATAAGAAATACATACTTGTTTGTAGACAAGCAGTATTTATTAATTAAACGAGGGAGCGGAGCGACCGAGTGTCTCCATTCAACTCGACAAGGCTCTCATTGTGATTCTGTCTGTCTGTCTGTACGTCGAAAATCAGCCGAACCGCTGAACAGATTGGGCTGAAATTTTAAACAGACATCCGGTACGAGTTTACTGAGAACTGCTAACAAAATCAGCTAGATTCATTACGATTTAATCCTACAATAAATTAAAATGTGATTTTTAAAATATCTATAGCATTTGTTTAGTAGCAGCTAGTGGGACGATAACTACGTGGCTTGCATGGCCTATTGGTAAGTATTTAGACTACCGCACGGAGGGTTGGGGTTCGATACCCATTAGCTCGAACTTTTTATATTTTTACACCCACATATTATTTTTGAGGGGTGTTAAATGGGTAATAAAACTTAGGTGATTTTGTTTTATCTTGGAAATTTGGTAATGTTTCACGCTAATACGTTTTGAACATGATTCGCATTTTAAATGTTCAATTTAAATAACTAGGGAAACGCCAAAGTCGTTGTTAAACGAGTGAGTGAGCCATGTGTTGAGTACCCGGGAACATCGCCTTTTCTCCCATACCTAAGGCTCGATGTAGCCCAGTATGGGGAATGATACCGGATACTATACACATAGGTCACTCACTCGTTTAACAACGACTTTGGCGTTTTCCTAGTTTAGAAAATATAATTAAACGAGGGAGCGGAGCGACCGAGTGTCTCCATTCAACTCGAACGGCTCTCATTCTGTGATTCTGTCTGTCTATCTGTACGTCGAAAATCAGCCGAACCGCTGAACAGATTGGGCTGAAATTTTAAACAGACATCCAGTACGAGTTTACTGAGAACTGCTAACAAAATCAGCTGGATCCATTGCGATTTAATCCTACAATAAATAAAAATGTGATTTTTAAAATATCGATAGCATTTGTTTAGTAGCAGCTAGCGGGACAATATCTACGTGGCTTGCATGGCCTATTGGTAAGCATTTAGTCTGTATACCGCACGAGGGTTGAGGTTTGATACCCGTTAGCTCGAACTTTTTTATATTTTTACACCTACATTATATTTTGGAGGGGTGTTAAATGGGAAATAAAACTTAGGTGATTTTGTTTTATCTTGGAAATTTGTTAATGTTTCACGCTAATACGTTTTGAATACGATTCGCATTTCAAATGTTCAATTTATATAACTAGGGAAACGCCTAAGTCGTTGTTAAACGAGTGAGTGAGCCATGTGTTGAGTACCCGGTATCATTCCTCATACTGTGCTAGATCCTTAGGTATAGGGAGGAAAGGGGATGTTCCCGGGTACTCAATTCACTTGGCTCACTCACTCACTCGTTTAACAACGACTTTGGCGTTTTCCCTAGTTATGAACTAGTTTAACGAGGCAGCGGAGCGACTGAGTGTCTCCATTCAACTCAAACGGCCCTCATTCTGTGATTCTGTCTGTCTGTACGTCGAAAATCAGCCGAAACGCTGAACAGATTGGGCTGAAATTTTAAACAGACATCCGGTACGAGTTTACTGAGAACTGTTAACAAAATCAGGTAGATCCATTGCGATTTAATCCTATAATAAATAAAAATTAGATTTTTATAATATCGATAGCATTTGTTTAGTAGCAGCTAGCTGGACGTGATCTACGTTAGCTTGCATGGCATAGTGGTAAGAATTTAGCCTCCCGCTCGGAGGGTTGGGGTTCGATACCCGTTAGTTCAAACTTTTTTTATATTTTACCACCCACATATTATTTTTTGAGGGGTGTTAAATGGGGAAAAAAAATTATGTGATTTTGTTTTATCTAGGAAATTTATTAATGTTTCACGCTAATACGTTTTGAACACGATTTGCATTTTGAATGTTCAATTTTAACTAGGGAAACGCCTAAGTCGATGTAAAACGAGTGAGTGAGCCAAGTGTTGAGTACCCGGGAACATCCCCTTTCCTCCCATAGGTTACCTAAGGCTGGATCTAGCCCAGTATGGGGAATGATACCGGGTACTATGTCACATGGCTCACTCACTCGTTTAATAACGACTTTGGCGTTTCCCTAGTAAAGGTAGAAGCACAGTGTACATTACATCGTAGGTTTGGAACGAAAGAGTTTGCTACAGGGATGAGCTTTGTTGGTCTCTCTCGTGTTCGTAAGTAAGAAGACATAATAATCAATAAGTTTATTCAACAGCTCAGTAACAGCAGCGTCACTGGAAAGTGGGCGGAGTGTTAGGGACATCTCACTGTCTAATGAATATAGTGCATATCTGACACAACAAGTATGGTTAGCGTCATTTCCTAACACTAAATATATGTTTTTAAGTTGAATTGTAATAAATAAAGAACATATAATAAGATGTAAAAAGATAATACATATATGTACACGCGTAGAAAGTGCCGGTACGGACAGTTGTGGGCTACAAAGAAAATGAATAGCTTACAATACTTTCAAACAAGTGAGAATAATGTTTAACTTTAGGCTGTCCCGATAATCTCCCGACACCAGAAGCTCGTCAGACAGGTGCGCTGAATGAGGTGTCCGATCAAACTTGAGGGGTAGCTATCTCAACACTGCAGCCTATAAGATCGTCCAACATCCTCTAGGAAGTTCTAAATCTCCACTGAAACTGTGAGCAGTCTGCGCAGCTTCCAAACATTGAACACAACCAGACGTGCGCGATCTAAGTGTCCATTAAAGTAAATGACCCGACACCAGAAGCTCGTCAGACAGGTGCGCTGAATGAGGTGTCCGATCAAACATGAGGGGTAGCTATCTCAACACTGCAGCCTATAATATCGTCGAACATCCTCTAGGAAGTTCAAAATATCCACTGAAACTGTGAGCAGACTGCGCTGCTTCCAACCAGAGAACACAACCAGCTGTGCGCGATCTGAGTGTCCATTAGAGTAAATGTCCCGACCCCAGAAGCTTGTCAGACAGGTGCGCTGAATGAGGTGTCCAATGAAACTTGAGGGGTTGCTATCTCAACACTGCAGCCTATAAGATCGTCCAATATCCTCTAGGAAGTTCTAAATCTCCACTGAAACTGTGAGCAGTCTGCGCAGCTTCCAAACAGTGAACACAACCAGCCGTGCGCGATCTAAGTGTCCATTAGAGTAAAAGTTCCGACACCAGAAGCTCGTCAGACAGGTGCGCTGAATGAGGTGTCCAATCAAACTTGAGGGGTTGCTACCTAAACACTGTAGCCAATAACATCGTCCAACATCCTCTAAGAATTTCTAAATATCCACTGAAACTGTGATCAGTCTGCGCAGCTTCCAAACAGTGAACACAACCAGCCGTGCGCGATCTAAGTGTCCATTAGAGTAAAAGTCCCGACACCAGAAGCTCGTCAGACAGGTGCGCTGAATGAGGTGTCCGATCAAACTTGAGGGGTAGCTATCTCAACACTGCAGCCTATAAGATCGTCCAACATCCTCTAGGAAGTTCTAAATCTCCACTGAAACTGTGGGCAGTCTGCGCAGCTTCCAAACAGTGAACACAACCAGCCGTGCGCGATCTAAGTGTCCATTAGAGTAAATGTCCCGACACCAGAAGCTCGTCAGACAGGTGCGCTGAATGAGGTGTCCGATCAAACTTGAGGGGTGGCTATCTCAACACTGCAGCCTATAAGATCGTCCAACATCCTCTAGGAAGTTCTAAATCTCCACTGAAACTGTGGGCAGTCTGCGCAGCTTCCAAACAGTGAACACAACCAGCCCTTGCGCGATCTAAGTGTCCATTAGAGTAAATGTCCCGACACCAGAAGCTCGTCAGACAGGTAGCGCACCTAGGTAACGCTCCTAATGAGGTGTCCGATCAAACTTCAGGGGTTGCTATCTTAACACTGCAGCCTATAAGATCGTCCAACATCCTCTAGGAAGTTCACCTCTCAAGGCAGTGACATTCAAATGTGTTCGATTAAAACTTGTATTAAACTCAATACATTTCATCTTATCCACTCTTGGAGAACTTCATCAACTTGGTCGACGTTTTGTAAGCAAGATAAGCAACCTTAAACAAATAAACAAAGAATCACAGGATTGTCAAAACTTTATAATAAATAGCATGAGTAAGTAATTGTATTTACTGATAATAATCTTACCTCACTAAAGTATTTAAGTGAAAGGGGATTAAAACCTGGCCCCTTGAACTCGCATGGTCTGTTAGCCCGGGTCATCACGATCAACATTGAACGCTTGAAGCTTGTTGAGGTCTCAAACCAATCAGATGCGTACACAGCCTCGCCCACTGCTGCGCTCGGAGACAATAATACAACATTTTGTCAATAAATAGCAGCACTGTCTACTGCCGAAGCACATCAAAGCTCCTAGCCAATGAGATGCGTACAAAGCCTCGACCAATGCTGCGCTCTAAGACAAAAATACAACACCTTGTCAATAGATAGCAGCACTGTCTACTGCTGAAGCTCGTGGAGGCTCCTAGCCAATCAGATGCGTCCCAAAAAGCCTCGCCACTGCCGCACTCTGAGCCCAATAATACAACCCCCCTTGTCAAAAGATAGCAGCACTGTCTTCTGCTAAAGCTAGTCAAAGTTCCACAGCCAATCAGATGCGTACCAGCCTCGCCCACTGCCGCGCTCTGGGGCCCAATAATACAACACCTTGTCAATAGATCTCAGCACTGTCTACTGCTGAAGCTCTGGAGGCCCCTTTAGCCAATCAGGTGCGTACACACCTCGCCCACTGCTTCACTCTGGACAATAATAAAAAACCCCCTTTGTCAATAGCTAGCAGCACTGTCTACTGCTGAAGCTTGAGGAGCTCCTAGCCAATCAGATGCGTACACAGCCTCCGCCACTTCGCTCTGAGACAATAATACAAACCTTTTTCAATAGATCGCAGCACTGTCTACTGCTGAAGCTCGTGGGCTCCTAGCCAATCAGATGCGTACACAGCCTCTCCCCTGCTTCGCTCTGAGACAATAATAGGCTTTTTAGTAGGCGACTATGACGCTGTTCAATCCCCGGTGTAGTAACTTCTTTAATTTCTGTCCAAAGTATTAACATATATATATATATATATATTGCCGGAGATATAAATGCAGAATAAAACTTTTTTCGATGAGAGTGATAATAGCTTTGCGCTACATAATTTAATTCTCATTCAAATAATATTTTAACCCGTTCTAATACTCCAGTTAGCAGAGTGCATATAATTTTGTATCGAATATTGAATAAGACTAATTTGATAACATTATTTTTTATTTTAACAATATAAAGCTAGGGTTCAAGTAAATTTTGTAGCTTCTCCTGAAAATATTTCTATACATATTTATAACAAGAGACAACACACTTCGAATGCTGTCCGGAGGTCCCTAATCCTCCCTCAGACCTTCGCCAGGGTTCCGACAACATTCCATACACATCTTGAGAGGATGCTCAATGGACACGCCCAGTCACTTCGGTTTGGCACATGGAATGTTCAGGAAATAAAAGAGTATCTTTGTAGATTGTAAAATGGAATGCTTCATTCAGACTCCTAAAATTGAAATGTGAATGGTGGACCGGCGGTTTGTTTCTGTTTATTTTGTCATTGTCAATCTTTTGCAAGCTTACTGAGCCACGGCGGTAATTTCTCAGTTTGAATTTTTCAGCTTTATGTAGCCTGCAAACGCCGGTTTTACAAAAAAATCAGACACTGCCATGTTATACAAACAAGCAACAGCTGTTAACATTTTGTTTACACTTTTTAAACAAAACAAAGATCAAATTTCAATGACCCTCTATAAAACGTATTGACGTAGCATAAAAGTAAATCAATATCTTCGTATCTACTGCATTAATAAGCATGGCAAAGTACATCCAAATTCCGTTCAAAGATTGAGTATACCTTGCAATATTTACACGTATTGCGTACTGCCTATGTTTTCCATAGTATTGTCATAGATGATAGACTAAACTGCGTTATATGCATTTCAAAACAAGTTTTATAATTTTTAATACAATCCAGAAATAACAAAATCTTTCTCGACCAAGGGATTGAACCCAGGTCTCCCACATTCAGGGTATATGGGCGCCTTATCCAACTAGACTAGGAAAACGCCAAAGTCGTTGTTAGACGAGTGAGCGAGTCAATGTTGAATACGCGGGAACATCTGCATACAAGTTGATTGATATGTAGGTATGAATGATAGGGTTTTGAGTTTATTTGTTATAAGAACGAGTCAACAGTAAGGCCATAATGCGCCACTCTAGCCTATGATAGGCTAGGGTGGAAAGACCAACGATGTCTAGATCCAGTCAATGATTAGGTATAGGGGGAGAAAGGGAATGATACCGGGTACTCAACACATGGCTCACTCACTCGTTTAACAACGATTTTGGCGTTTTCCTATAGTTAGATGTTGATTGCTTCATTTTTATGTATGGCCTAATGACATTTTACTTGTATTGGCTGATTTATGTTTTATTTGTTGAACTCATAAAGCCAACGGTTTGTTATTCCTTTTCGCCTCCTCGTAGCGGCATAGCCAGATTTAAAAAAAATACACATTGTGAAAGTAATAAACGAATAAATTAGTACCTACATTAGGAGTCCGGGGGCCTGCCCCTTTGGAAAGAAATTGTATATTATTCTAGATCTATAACTGTGCGTTTTGGAAATCAATTTTGTTATTTTTTTCCATTGATATTAAACACCTATTGTTGGCTAGATACGCAGTCTCCAATACCTCCGCACAGGCGCGAGCGTAGCAAATTGAAGAGTCGATCTGCCATATTCAAAAGGGCGATTTGGCGTTTTAATTTATGCTTTTTTAATGCATTTAAGTATTTTACTGGATTTTTTGACATGGTTTTAGCTTGTGCAGCATGATATTGAACAAACAGAAACAATAAGAAGTTATTGCATAAGGGAATTTAGTAATCATTTGATGTTAAAGGCTAATATGCTCACCTGTCAACCTGGCGGCAATCTTGAGAACTATTTGGGCTACAAATCTCTCCCATTTAATTAACATGCAAACTTCCATATTCAAGATGGCTTCAAATTGTCACGGAAGTGGACCAATGACTGCTGATCTAGCCAATTATAGTTCAATATATATGTTTTTTCGTGTTCTCCGTATATTGGCAGAGCCATTATTTGGGGAAAACTATGGGCTCCGGGGGCTTGCCCCCGGGAAAATGCATTTTTGGTATTTGGTACAAATCTGTGCTTTTTGGAGAAACACTTTGTTTTCGTTTGTTTTGTTTTCGTACTTTTTCTGTTATCATGATTAGTTAAGTTAGTATAAGTTAGTTAGTAATGTTATTATGTTTACAATGCACAATGTAAAATGGCCTATGGCTGTATTTGTGTTGAGTTGAATAAATACATAAATAGAAATTCGAATTCTTTAAAATGTTTAGTTACCGAATACGAATTCAATATTTGAAGAGAAAATATACGATTTAATTCTTTTACGGATAAACTTGCAGTCTCGATCTCATTGAAATCAATGCTCTTTTATCTAGAAATTATACTGGAAGTACTTAAATTCAAATAGGGCCAAGAATGTTCGTCTTATTGAATTCACGACGCCGATAATCCAATTTCATAACGACGGTAACTTTAAAATTAAAACAGAAAACTCGAAAACGTTTTAGACTTCCTCCATGCCACCAGCTGTTTATTTCATTTATAAATTCCCAAAATCAATCTATCAAATCAAATCAAGCTATAGAATAACGCACGTTTCAATTAATTTAGGAAAATTGTTTATTTATTTTATTTTATTTTTATTTATTTATTTAACGTCTACCCTGTTTAGTTAGAAACTGAACTACTACGGACAAACTAGATAAATCTACTTACATAGATGCAGAGACAACAATGAACTAACAGTTAAGTAAATATTTGAAATACTAATTGGATGAGCGTAGCGAGCGTAGCGAGCGAAGTGAAGACTTCAATTTGACTTTCTGTTTTTTTGTTTGTTTTTCACTTACGTTACCCCAAGAAAAATAGCTCGGGTGTTTTGTTTTTTGTTAGTTTTTCTGTCTGTTTGTTCGCTCTCTACCGGGCAAACGGCACATGCGATCTTGATGAAAATTGGAGGGGACCTTCGAAATCTCTAAACTTAGACTTGCTACGTTTTTGGGTACAATCGGAGAAATATTTCTCATGAATATCGTACTTTTACGATTTTTTTTCGATTTTTAGTGCGATATTTTCGTGACATTTGGGCCGATTCTGACCAAACGGGTGGGGCTACAACGTTCATATTTCACATGGACATTAAAGTTATGGTGATGTATTGCTTTCTGAAAGAAAATGCTGAAAAAGTTAGCCAGAATCTATAGAAATAAAGCTTTTAATATAAGTTTTTGATTTTTTGTGCAATGATTTCGTAGCAATTGGGCCAATTCTGCTCAAAAGGGTGGGGGCAACAACGTTCATATTATACATGGACATTAAGGTTAAGGTGATGTAGTACCTTTTGAAAGATAAAGTTGAAAAAGTTAGTCAGAATCCATAGAAATAAAGTTTAAATATAAGTTTTTTACGGTAAATAATACCAATTGACAAGTTACAATAGAAAACTTGGCAACAATCACCTACAATGCGTAGGCAGCAAAACAAAGCACTTGCAAAAGTAAAGATATCCCACGCAAACTAAAAATTTCAAAAAGCTCATCCATCAACGCGGCGGGACTTTAGCGTTTTCCTAGTATTACAACAATGTATTCGAACACAATAATTTAAGTAACAAATTCAAAAAGGATATTAAATTCAATTAACTAGGAAAACGCCAAAGTCGTTGTTAAATTCGAGTGAGTGAGCCGCTACCTTAGGCCTCCCTAGCCGATCATAGGCTTGAGTGGAGCATTATGGCCTTACAGTTGACGCGCCCTTATACCAACTAAACTTAAAAACCCTATTATTTATACCAATATAATTACCAATTTTAAACACTAGGAAGCTTCGCAAACGCTTTTTTTAGTCGCGTTGATGGATGAGCTTTTTTAATAAGTTTTTAGTTTGCGTGGGATGTCTTTACTTTTGAAGTTCTTTTTGAACGCATTATAGGTGATTGTTGTCAAGTTTCTATTGTTACTTGTTAATTGTTATTATAAACCTCAAAAAACTTATATTTAAACCTTTATTTCTATGGATTCTGGCTAACTTTTTTTTTAACTTTTTCTTTCAAAACGTACTACATCACCATAACCTTAATGCACATGTGAAATATGAACGTTGTAGCCCCACCCGTTTGAACAGAATAGGCCCAAAATGTCACGAATATATCGCACAAAAAATCGAAAAAATCGTTAAAAGTACGATATTCCTGATAAATTTCTCTCGATTGTACCCAAAAACGTAGCAAGTCTAAGTTCAGAGATTTCGAAGGTCTCCTCAAATTTTCATCAAGATGGCTTATGCCGGTTAGCACCGGTTTAGAGAGCGAACCAAACAGACAGAAAAACAAATCAAAAAAACATACAAAAACAAAAAAACAAACAAAAAAAAAACTATGAAAATACACCATGAGCTAAATTTTTTGGGGGTTGGTTGATATATGAATACTTCGCTTCGCTCATCCAATGAAAATCATAGCCAGTACGAAATACTTTTTAATTTAATTGACAAGGTTAATTATCAATCTACGGAGCAATTCCGTTGGGACCTTCGTGTGAAACGTGCAAGATTCGTATACACCTAGGCGTGCGCATTTCCCAGCCAGGCAATCAACAAACAAAATGATTTTTTCAAAAACTAAACCATTGTTGTTAAAACTAGGAAAACGAAAAAGTCCCGCGACGTTTATGGATGAGCTTTTAAAAGTTTTAGTTTAGCGTGGGATATCTTTACAATTTGCAAGTGCTTTGTTTTGCTACCTACGCATTGTAGGTGAATGAGTTCAAGTTCTTTGTTCTTGCAATTGGTAGATTATTTACCGTAAAAAAAATTGTATTAAAGCTTTATTTCTATGGATTTCGGTTAATTTTTTCCACTTTTCTTTCAAAAGGCACTACATAACCATTAACCTTAATGTCCATTAATAAAAATGAACGTTGAAGCCCCACCGTTTGGTCAGAATTGCCCAAAATGGCACGAAAAATCCGCCAAAAAGTCAAAAAACGTATATTAAAAGTTTATTTCTTCGATCTATTTGCAGTAACTTTTTCAACTTTTTCTTTCAGAAGCAATACATCACCATTACTTAAGTTCCATGTGAAATATGAACTTGTAGCCCCACCCGTATTATTTAATGGTCCGAAATGTATCCGAAAATATCGCATAAAAATCAGAAAAAAATCGTAAAAGTACGATATTCATGAGAAAATTTCTTCGATTGTCCCAAAAACGTGGCAAGTCTAAGTTCAGAGAACACAGAAGAGTCGTGTAAAATTTTTTCATCCGATCGCAGTTTGCGTTTGCTTTGCCCGTAAGAGAACACAAACAGACGGAAAAACGAAAAAAAAAAAAAAAAACCAAAAAAAAAAAACAACGGAGCAAAAATTTTTTGGGGGGTCGGTAGAAAATTAAGTCTTCGCTTCGCTCATCCAATGAAAACAAAGCCACGTACGAATAGTCGTAAATATGCAAGGTTTACTCAATCTCCGAGCGGAATTTCGGGGTACCTTGTTGAACGTGCAGATCGATACACCTTAGGGCAGTGCGCATTTCACGGCCAGGCAAAATAACAAACAAAAATATTTTTTTCAAAAACAAACCATTGTTGTTAAAACTAGGAAAACGAAAAGTCCGCCGCGTTTATGGATGAGCTTTTTAAGGTTTTTAGTTTGCGTGGGATATCTTTACTTTTGCAAGTGCTTTGTTTTGCTACCTACGCATTGTAGGTGAATGTTGTCAAGTTTCTTTTGTTTCTTGTCAATTGGTATTATTTACCGTAAAAAACTTGTATTAAAAGCTTTATTTCTATGGATTCTGGTTAATTTTTTCCACTTTTTCTTTCAAAAGGTACTACATAACCATAACCTTAATGTCCATGTATAATATGAACGTTGAAGCCCCACCCGTTTGGTCAGAATTGGCCCAAATGGCACGAAAATATCGCACAAAAAGTCAAAAAACGTATATTAAAAGCTTTATTTCTCTCGATTCTGGCTAACTTTTTCAACTTTTTCTTTCAGAAAGCAATACATCACCATTACCTTAATGTCCATGTGAAATATGAACGTTGTAGCCCCACCCGTATGGTCAGAATTGGTCCAAATGGCACGAAAATATCGCACTAAAAATCGAAAAAAATCGTAAAAGTACGATATTCATGAGAAATATTTCTTCGATTGTACCCAAAAACGTGGCAAGTCTAAGTTCAGAGAACACGAAGGTCGTGTCAAATTTTCATCAAGATCGCAGTTGCCGTTTGGCCGGTAGAGAGCGAACAAGCAGACGGAAAAACGAAAAAAAAAAACAAAAAAAACAAAAAAAAAACAACGGAGCGAAATTTTTTGGGGGGTCGGTGAAATTGAAGTCTTCGCTTCGCTCATCCAACTAAAAGTCCCGCCGCGTTGATGGATGAGCTTTTTAAAGTTTTTAGTTTGCGTGGGATATTATCTTTACTTTTGCAAGTGCTTTGTTTTGTTGCCTAAGGTGATTGTTGTTTAGTTTCTATTGTTTCTTGTCATTTGTTATTATTTACCCTAAAAAACTTTTATTAAAAGCTTTATTTCTATAAATTCTGGGTAACTTTTGAACTTTTTCTTTCATAATGTACTACATCACCATAACCTTAATGTCCATGTATAATAAACGTTGTAGCCCCACCCGTTTGGTCAGAATTGGCCCAAATGGCACGAAAATATCGCACAAAAAATCGAAAAATCGTAAAAGTACGATAATCATGAGAAATATTTCTTCGATTGTACCCAAAAACGTAGCAAGTCTAAGTTCAGAGATTTCGAAGGTCCACTCCAATTTTTATCCAGATCGCATATGCCGTTTGACTGGTAGAGAGCGAAAAAACAGACAGAAAAACAAAAAAATAAAAAACAAACAAAAAAAACACCCGAGCTAAATTTTTTGGGGTAACAGTGAAATTGAAGTCTTCGCTTCACCGCTACGCTCACCCAATAATTCCTAACATTAGCAGCCTATCTTTCATTTTACTAGGAAACGCTAAAGTCCCGCCGCGTGATGGATGAGCTTTTTTGATGTTTTAGTTTGCGTGGGACCTCTTTCCTTTGCAAGTGCTTTGTGATAGCATGTAGGTGATAGTGTCAAGTTTCTATTGTTACTTGTAAATTGTTATTATAAAACCTAAAAAAACTCATATTAAAACCTTAATTCTATGGATTCTGGCTAACTTTTTCATCTTTTTTAAAAAAAGAAAAAACCATCCCCTTTACCTTAATGTATATGTAAAATATGAACGTTGTAGCTCCAGCCGTTGGTCGAATCGGCCCAAAAAGTCACGAAAATATCGCACTAAAAATCGAAAAAAAATCGTAAAAGTACGATATTCATGAGAAATATTTCTTTGATTGTACCCAAAAACGTAGCAAGTCTAAGTTCAGAGATTCGAATGCTTCGTTACATTCGCTTCGCTCGCTACGCTCATCCAATTGTTTTGTAGGTTTAAATCGCAATGGATCTAGATGATTTGCTAGCAGTTTTTATTTAAAAATTGTATCAGATCGAATAAAATGTCAGCACAATCGTTCAGCGATTATGCTGATTTCGATGTACACACAAACAGGACCCACACACAGACTCACAGAATGATCGCCGTTTGAGTTAAATGGAGACACTCAGTCGCTTCGCTCCCCCGTTTAATTTAAAGAACCAAAATAAAAAGTGGGTCCCTGCGGGACCACCCACCCACCCCTTTGGTATCGGTACCTGGTCATATTTATTTGCCACGCCACTGCCCATACATAACCAATCAAATGCTTACATGGGCTGCGATGATTGTCAAGACTCCTAGAGTTTTAACGGGGCCCTTTTATAAAACAACAAGAAGACAAGAGTGTTCTATTTAGAGGTGATGGTGGTGTGACATGAATGACATATTATATTATGTTTGAACAAGGGGTTTTACCATGACCATCCAACAGTTGATAACTTCCACGCATATCAGACTATATTTTTTAGAGACAGAATATAAGGTTTTCGGACTGTAATTAATGTATTGTGCAAAGCTCAAACACTTGCCCAATATTTTCAATCAAATCAATGTACTTTACAAAACTCAAACACTTGCCGATTATTAATTATCAAAAACCACATTGTCACTCTACACTGTCTAGCCTGCATTTGTGTGGATAGTTTAGTTTTTTGTTTACAATAGGCTTCATGTGTATTAAATGATGTTGCTCATGCTGTTCATCTCCTCATCCATTGTACGAGCTACGCACGCACGTGCTGAATGAAACAGGTAGCTGAGAGCGGAAGAAATAATTTTAGGGTAGCCCTTATTGCATGCCATGTACAAAGCTGGAAATAAAAGTGAAAGTCAAGACAGGTGACCTTCATGTGACAAGACTATCCACGATTTTGTCGCTCCGCCCCTAACCCCCCGTGATTGGCGTCAGCCACTCGAAAAACACATCCTTGCCATCTTCGGGGTTTTACACTTTCGGCGTTTTGCACTTTCGTGAATTTTCACTTTCGTGACTTTATACGTTCGGCGTTCTACACTTTCGGGGTTTTACACTTTCGGGGAATTGCACTTGCGCGAGATTGAACTACGATGATCAAGAGTTCGGAGATATAACGTTTTCGGGGCTTTACACTTTCGGCGTTTTGCACTTTCGTGAAATTCACTTTCGGGGTTTTACACTTTCGGGGTTTTGCATTTTCTTGAAAAGGCTTTGATTTTCGGTGTTTTGCACTTTCGGGATAATGCACTTTCGGGGTTTTGTACTAACACCGATCAATTCACACTGGCTAACCTAACGAGGCATTTAACCGACTACATTCTCGCGGAAGCACAGGGGCTGTATCCTCGACCGTCGCCAACAGTCCGGTCCTCACTCCTCTCAAGAGTTTTATATTCCTCAAAAGTCATGTGACAACGGTAGCTCCTCCCTTAAAAGGTGAAAACCTTCTAACTATGAAATGCCCCAAAAAAACACCCCTTCGCTACCCCCTTCATCTACGAGTTGAGTTAGTCTCGATCTAAGTTTGTTTGGACTCTAGACAATTCAGAGAAACCAAACACTACGCAGCTCCTAGTTCTTGGTCGAAGCCAAGAGAAGGATGTCGAAGGTTTCGAGTTGGAAATAGTGGAATTCGGTCGTGCGTGTGATGTCAATGTTAACTCGTACCTTATGGTTTGAACAGCAAAATATTGAACTTCAAACATTAATTATTACTCCTTCAATAATTAACCGATTTGTTTCAAATAAACGGCAAACATCTTTAATATAATGGGTTAACATAATGTCCTACTTTAAAAATTGAAATTTAAGCCGTCAATAGCTTAATTGGTTTTGTTACTAATTATTCGATTTTATGTTAATTACAAAGTCAAATTCGTATAACTGATAATTGGTTTTGATAGTTGATTACCTAGTGATATCTTATTGATGAAGATACATTTGATATGTTGCATATTAATGACATTTATTAATTAATTAGATAAATTTGCATATCAATATGTAAATATGGTCAATATCGAATTAAAAATAGCTAGGGAGGCTTGTTTATCTTACAAAGAGCTTGGCTGCCGTTTTTTACAAATTTTTGTATTTGGGGGGGGGATAAATACCTACCTAAAGCAAAGTAATATTTTACTTTATTTTTAAATGGAAAATATATAATTAAATATGTAATATATATAATTTTATTATATTGCTGTGTACAAAAATAACTAACTTTTAGCACAAACAACGGAAATCCAAACACTCTATTAAAACTGACAGTGACAGTAGCATAGTTCGTGTTTACTACCTGCCACCTCGGTATGCGGGCGCGCTCGGGAGGGGTCATCATTTCGGTCATCGGCTTTAAAAACATAGAACATGAAACATTGTTTTGAGCATTAGCTAGAGGCTTGTCCACAATAGGTATAGAATTGATGGCATCTTCTACTTAATTGATGAAAAAGTCATTAAAATAATTTATAAAAATTGACCGCCAACAATCATATTTCCGTTATGTACGTCAAGAATGTTTTGATGGTCAGTTGTAGCTTTTAATTTAGTACCCAGCTCGTTATTAAAACCGTTCACATGCTACAAGTTACACCAGGCTACAGGCGCCATGCTGTAACCACATTTCTTGAGAGAGACAATTTTATAAACTATTTGGATGAGCGAAGCGAAGACTTCAATTTCACCGACCCCCAAAAAAAATTTTGCTCTGGTGTTTTTTTTTTTTTTTTTTTTTCTGTCTGTTTGTTCGCTCTCTACCGGGCAAACGGCATATGCGATCTGGTGAAAATTTGACAGGACCTTCGAAATCTCTGAACTTAGACTTGCCACGTTTTTGGGTACAATAGAAGAAATATTTCTCATGAATATCGTACTTTTACGATTTTTTTCGATTTTTTGTGCGATATTTTCGTGCCATTTGGGCCAATTCTGACCAAATGGGTAGAGCTAAAACGTTCATATTATAAATGGACATTAAGTTTATGGTGATTAAGTACATTGTGAAAGAAAAAGTTGAAAAAGTAAGCCAGAATCTATAGAAACAAAGCTTTTAATATAAGATTTTTGTTTTTTTGTACGATATTTTCGTGCCATTTGGGCCAATTCTGACCAAACGGGTGGGGCTACAACGTTCATATTATACATGGACATTAAGGTTATGGTGATGTAGTACCTTTTGAAAGAAAAAGTTGAAAAAGTTAGCCAGAATCCATAGAAATAAAGCTTTTAATATAAGTTTTTTACGGTAAATAATACCTATTGACAAGAAACAAAAGAAACTTGACAACATTCACCTACAATGCGTAGGCAGCAAAACAAAGCACTTGCAAAAGTAAAGATATCCCACGCAAACTAAAAACTTTAACAAGCTCATCCATCAACGCGGCGGGACTTGAGCGTTTTCCTAGTTAAATAATAATTGTTCCCGCCTTTCAAATCGTATAATTGTTTTTGGATGAGCGAAGCGAAGACTTCAATTTCACCGACCCCCCAAAAAATTTAGCTCCGTTGTTTTTTTTTTGTTTGTTTGTTTGTTTGTTTTTTTTGTTTTTCCGTCTGTTTGTTCGCTCTCTACCGGGCAAACGGCATATGCGATCTTGATGAAAATTTGACACGACCTTCGTTTTCTCTGAACTTAGACTTGCCACGTTTTTGGGTACAATCGAAGAAATATTTCTCATGAATATCGTACTTTTACGATTTTTTTCGATTTTTAGTGCGATATTTTCGTGCCATTTGGGCCAATTCTGACCAAACGGGTGGGGCTACAACGTTCATATTTCACATGGACATTAAGGTAATGGTGATGTATTGCTTTCTTAAAGAAAAAGTTGAAAAAGTTAGCCAGAATCGAGAGAAATAAGCTTTTAATATACGTTTTTTGACTTTTTGTGCGATATTTTCGTGCCATGTGGGCCAATTCTGACCAAACGGGTGGGGCTACAACGTTCATATTATACATGGACATTAAGGTTATGGTTATGTAGTACCTTTTGAAAGAAAAAGTGGAAAAATTTAGCCAGAATCCATAGAAATAAAGCTTTTAATACAAGTTTTTTACGGTAAATAATACCAATTGACAAGAAACAAAAGAAACTTGACAACATTCACCTTCAATGCGTAGGCAGCGAAACAAAGCACTTGCAAAAGTAAAGATATCCCACGCAAACTTAAACCTTTAAAAAGCTCATCCATCAACGCGGCGGGACTTTAGCGTTTTCCTAGTGAATAATTAATTGGATGAGCAAAGCAAAGACTTCAATTTCACTGACCCCCAAAAAATTTAGTTCGTTTTTTTCCGTTTGTTCGCACGATTCCGGGCAAACGGCATAAGCGATCTTGATGAAAATTTGAAGGGGACCTTCGAAATCTCTGAACTTAGACGTGCCACTTTTTTGGGTACAATCGAAGAAATATTTCTCGTGAATATTGTACTTTTACGATTTTTTTCGATTTCTAGTGCGATATTTTCGTGACATTTGGTTCGATTCTGACCAAACGGGTAGGGCTACAATGTTCATATTATAAATGGACATTGAGGTTATGGTGATTTAGTACATTGTGAAAAAAAAAGTTGAAAAAGTTAGCCAGAATCTATAGAAACAAAGCTTTGAATATAAGATTTTTGGTTTTTTGTACGATATTTTCGTGCCATTTGGGCCAATTCTGACCAAACGGGTGGGGCTACAACGTTCATATTATACATGGACATTAAGGTTATGGTGATGTAGTACCTTTTGAAAGAAAAAGTTGAAAAAGTTAGCCAGAATGCATAGAAATAAAGCTTTTAATATAAGTTTTTTACGGTAAATAATACCTTTTGACAAGAAACAATAGAAACTTGACAACAATCACCCAAAATGCGTAGGCAGCAAAACGAAGCACTTGCAAAAGTAAAGATATCCCACGCAAACTAAAAACTTTATCAAGCTCATCCTTCAACGCGGCGGGACTTAAGCGTTTTCCTAGTTAAATAATAATTGTTCCCGCCTTTCAAATCGTATAATAGGGAATATTCCACTTCCGCCAAATACTGTACGAATAGATTTTTTAGAAGAAGTATTTCGTCCCGATTACAAATATGTACTTTGTTTTTCCGTGAAATAATAATCCAGTGATTTATAGCCGTTTTAAAAGCAGCACTTTTTTAAAGAGGCAAAAACGACTGTGACGTCAGAACTGTGTTGATCCAACGCCGTCTGGATAAACATACATCCAGACCAAAGATGTTGGAATAGTATTATAGTAGGATCAAGATATACATCAAGACGGCGGTGTTTTAAACAAAGCAGCGCCTAGCGTAGCCTACAGTAATGTAAACAGATGGCGGACATTTTACATTTAACGCCTAGCCAGAAAACGAGAAAAGTTGACATTGCAATCAAAAAACAAAACTGAAACAGTCCTAGGTCTAGGCCTAGACTTAGAAAATTATTTATAATACAACAGTCTAGGCCAATCGTTCCTGTAGGATATAGGCATTGGTATGTGAATACTAAAATTACTCACTTGACAAGCCCTAGGCTTAACTTGCCAACCCTAGGCCTGCACGTTCATGTTCTGACACACATCCCGCACAAAAACCTTACTTTGATGACTATTAAAGCCTATTGTAGATAAAGAATACCATGATAGTCCTAGGCTATGCAAAAACTCAAGACAAAATGCTCGTTATTCTTTATCACAATGATCTCGCGAAATCTCCTGTCACATACGAAAAAAGAAAAACAAAAGACAGTGAAAATGTACATCCCTGTGGAGTTGTTTGTGTTGAGCGGATGGCCGAGCACCGCCGTCTGTATGTAAATATGTACAAATATACGTACATTTAGTTTCCAATTGGCCTTGACTCAACACAGTTATGACGTAGTACCGTCCAAAGATGGCGCACGCTCGTTTTTGGCGCGCAAACTGGGGGACCCATTTAATTCTTGTTTAAATTACTCAAAAAACATTTTTTTTTAAATAAAAAAAAGTGCAGTGACTATTAAGACATGAATAAGAATTAAAATAAAATATAAAATATTAAGTGGAATATTCCCTATTGTTTTGAATAATTAATTGGATGAGCGAAGCGAAGACTTCAATTTCACCGACCCCCCAAAAAATTTAGCTCGTTGCTTTTTCGTTTGTTCGCACGATTCCGGGCAAACGGCATAAGCGATCTTGATGAAAATTGGAGGGGACCTTCGAAATCTCTGAACTTAGACGTGCCACTTTTTTGGGTACAATCGAAGAAATATTTCTCGTGAATATTGTACTTTTACGATTTTTTTCGATTTCTAGTGCGATATTTTCGTGACATTTGGTTCGATTCTGACCAAACGGGTAGGGCTACAATGTTCATATTTCACATGGAAATTAAGATGATGGTGATGTAGTACCTTTAGAAAGAAAAAGTTTAAAAAGTTAGCCAGAAACCATAGAAATAAAGGTTTTAATATGTGTTTTTTGATTTTTAGTGCGATATTTTCGTCACATTTTGGCCGATTCTGATCAAACAGGCGGGGCTTCAACGTTCATATTTCACATAGACATTAAGGTTATGGTGATGAAGTACCTTTTAAAAGAAAAAGTTGAAAAAGTTTGCCAGAATCCATAGAAATAAATGTTTTAATATGAGTTTTTTGAGGTTTATAATAACAATTAACAAGTAACAATAGAAACTTAACAACTATCACCTACAATACATTCACAAAGCACTTGCAAAGGAAAAATGGTTCCACGCAAACTAAAAACTTACGCTCATCCATCAACGAGGCGGGACTTAAGCGTTTTCCTAGTTATATTTAAATAATAACATTTACTATTTCAGCCAATAATATTTCATTTTATTGTTATTATTCCAATTCATCAGCCATATGCGCAGTATAATTGGATGAGCGAAGCGAAGACTTCAATTTCACCGACCCCCCCAAAAAATTTAGCTCGGGTGTTTTTTTTTTTTTTTTTTTTTTTCGTTTTTCCGTCTGTTTGTTCGCTCTCTACCACGCAAACAGCATATGCGATCTTGATGAAAATTTGACACGACCTTCGTTTTCTCTGAACTTAGACTTGCCACGTTTTTGGGTACAATCGAAGAATTATTTCTCATGAATATCGTACTTTTACGATTTTTTTTTCGATTTTTAGTGCGATATTTTCGTGACATTTGGGCCGATTCTGACCAAACGGGTACAGCTACAACGTTCATATTTCACATGGACATTAAGGTAATGGTGATGCATTGCTTTCTGAAAGAAAAAGTTGAAAAAGTTAGCTAGAATCTATAGAAATAAAGCTTTTAATATAAGTTTTTTGACTTTTTGTGCGATATTTTCGTGCCATTTGGGCCAATTCTGACCAAACGGGTGGGGCTACAACGTTCATATTATACATGGACATTAAGGTTATGGTGATGTAGTACCTTTTGAAAGAAAAAGTTGAAAAAGTTAGCCAGAATCCATAGAAATATAGCTTTTAATGTAAGATTTTAACGTTAAATAATAACAAATTAATAAGAAACAAATAGAAACTTGACAACAATCACCTACATTGCGTCGGCAGAAAAACAAAGCACTTGCAAAAGTAAAGATATCCCACGCAAACTAAAAACTTAAAAAAAAGCTCATCCATCAACGCGGCGGGACTTTAGCGTTTTCCTAGTAATTAATAACCAGTGTTTGTTCTACGTGTTTAAACTCCGTGCGCGTATCTCTTATCGGGGCTTAGTTGCCAGCTGTGCTTATATAATAAAGCGCACGTGTGTACAGTGACCACACATAGCTAGGCGGATAAGGCTAACAATTAGGGGTTTTGTGGTAGAGGTCTGAATTTTGGACTGTATACTCAGAACAATATTCTAAGAAAATTGCCTCGAGGTGCCATGACAAAATTCGTCCGGCTAAGGGGTTGGAAGGGGTTGAAAACATGGCATTTTTAAAAAATTCGAAAATTCAAATATCAAACTAAATTTTATCCTGAGATTACAAAATTAATACATATTGTAGATAAAAGTCCAAAATTTATTTAAAAAAATACGTTTTACCATATATGTATATCTAACCATATTTTACACCCTTTGACTTTTATTAACAAATTTTCTCACTGTGCTGGGAGGATTGGCCTACCAAACGTGGGTTTTGTGATAGGGCCGTGAATTTTCCCTAAAATACTCAGAAGAATGTTCTCTAAAAAATGGCTCGAGGTGCCCTCAAAAAAGTTGCTTGCTTATAGGAGAAAAAGGGAGTGTACTAAAAGGGGTTGATAACACTAAAATAAATAAATCTGTATTCAAATATAATATAAAGGACGCCAAATTAACATTTATTGTAGATTAAGATCTAAAGTTTAATTTAAAAAATTAAAATTTCACAATATATGTAAATCTGATCAGATTATGCGCCCTGACCACTTTTCATAAATTTACTCAATTTTAACGAAAGTGTATCGTGTGACCACTTGTTTTGTCCCAAATTATTCCAATATTACGAATTAGAACGAAAAGAACATTTTGCCATGCCTTGGGTACATTTTCACACGATGGACTTTGACCCATTTTCACACATTTACTCAAGATTAACGAAAGTGTGTAGTGTGACCACTCGTTTAATCCCAAATTATGTCAATAATACGAATTAGGACGATTTTTTTTAACACCTTGGGCACATTTTTTTTGGGCTACAATCACATTTTCGAATAGGTACAAATGTTTACAACATTTAAGTTTTATTTTATTAAATCGTACAACGCGCACAAGGCAACATACTCGTAAATAATTTGTCAAATTTAGGGCTGCTCTATAATAGCCTGGCAATAGCTTCCCGTTATCGTTACAGTTAACAGGCAATGTTAAATAATAACCACTATTCCCGTTACCATTGCAGGGCCTCGTTCCCGGGCTATTGTGAATAGTCCTTGTGTAAATAACTCAATAAAAATCTTAATGAAAATTAAATTCGGAAAGTGTTATGGAACAAATCTACGACTTCCCGTGCACTAATAAAATAAATATACTGTACCTATTTGTATAACATCAATAACTGTGCTTTTAAAGAAGATATTTTGACAAGTTTATGTAACTAATTACCAATTCACTGATCTTTTATTCAAAACATACTTATAACAAGAAAACAGTATTAAGACCATATAAAATGGAGGATCGATTGACCAAAAAAGACTCATCCATCAACGTGGCTATATTATTACAGCGTTAGCAAAGCGGCCAGTATTCACAGTACATGATTCACACATCATGAATGTACTATTTTGATCCAATAGGTGTGTTGACACTCGACTACAAAACCACCAAATTGTTAGGTTACTCTAAATAGGCTATTTGACGCTTATTGTTAGAAAATGGATCAGAGTCCATTGCGTGAAAATATGCCCAAGGTGTTACAAACAAAAATCGTCTTAATTCGTATTATTGACATAATTTTGGATTAAACGAGTGGTCACACGATACACTTTCGTTATTTTTGAGTAAATTTGTAAAAAAGGGGTCAAAGTCCATTGCGTAAAAATGTGCCCAAGGTGTTAAAAACTTATTTTCGTCCTAATTCGTATTATTGGCAGAATTTGGGACAAAACGAGTGGTCACACTATACACTTTCGTTAATCTTGAGTAAATGTGTGAAAATAAGTCAAAGTCCATTGTGTGAAAATGTACCCAAGGCATTGCAAAATGTTCTTTTCGTCCTAATTTGTAATATTGGAATAATTTGGGACAAAACAAGTGGTCACACGATACACTTTCGTTAATATTGAGTAAATTTATGAAAAGTGGTCAGGGCGCATAATCTGATCAGATATACATATATGGTGAAATTTTATTTTTTTAAATTAAACTTAAGATCTTAATCTACAATAAATGTTAATTTGGCGTCCTTAATATTATATTTGAATACAGATTTATTTATTTTAGTGTTATCAACCCCTTTTAGTACACCCCCTTTTTCTCCTATAAGCAAGCAACTTTTTTTGAGGGCATCTCGAGCCATTTTTTAGAGAACATTCTTCTGAGTAGTTTAGGGAAAATTCACGGCCCTATCACAAAACCCACGTCTGGTAGGCCAATCCTCCCAGCACAGTGAGAAAATTTGTTAATAAAAGTCAAAGGGTGTAAAATATGGTTAGATATACATATATGGTAATATGTATTTTTTTAAATAAATTATGGACTTTTATCTACAATATGTATTAATTTTGTAATCTTAGGATAAAATTTAGTTTGATATTTGAATTTTCGAATTTAAAAAAAATGCCATTTTTTCAACCCCTTCCACCCCCTTAACCGGACGAATTTTGTCATGGCACCTCGAGGCAATTTTCTTAGAATATTGTTCTGAGTATACAGTCCAAAATTCAGACCTCTACCACAAAACCCCTAATTGTTCTTGTATTGTCCTTTTATCCGCTTGACTAACACAACCACCCGATGCATGGGATCGGAAATTCTGTATCTTCCTCCGCGCCGGCCTATCTGAACATTCTCAACAGATGTGCATTCACAAACTCTTGCACGTGTGTGCATGATAACCCAACTGCTTAACGTCTCGCCAGTCTCAAGCTCTTCGATGCCGGGCAACATCTCTACTATGTGTGTGATTGGTATGTATCACCCAACTACGTCACACTTTCTTGAACTGTGGGAACTAGAATCTGTCTCAACCTGGGGAAATATAAATAAGACGCATCTACCAACCCTCAAGTGCCCCTCCTTTGTGTCATCACCATGGCAACCAAGTGACGCAAATCCAAAAGTGACCAATTAAAACACTTTTTCCCTTTCCACTACGCACAAAAATCTTCAGACGATTCGAAATCGAGCAGAGAGAGGATATTCTTCTTCACACACTTCTTAAGTATCTCAAGGAGCCACCACGGCTTGAGGCCCTGGGTAGGGCTGAACTTTCTGGACGATGTTCCAGACAACACTTAGCTGGCTAGCTAACTTGGGACCCGGTCCAAGGAACGTCTCCGGACAGAATCGCCGTTTTGACCCTTGGACCCTGGTCAATATTCTACAATTCTACAATTCTACAATTCTACAAATCTACGATATCACGGTAAAACTTACTAAATATTCACGAATCTACAAACTTTTGAGAGAA
Organism: Sweltsa coloradensis; assembly: GCA_024449915.1. Taxonomy (NCBI): domain Eukaryota; kingdom Metazoa; phylum Arthropoda; class Insecta; order Plecoptera; family Chloroperlidae; genus Sweltsa; species Sweltsa coloradensis. Next base: position 62,426 of record JAMZAV010001618.1, on the reverse strand, counting down.
CTTTTTGACGAACTTTTACTAAATAGCTGATTTAGATAATAATATTGAGAACTTTTGAATTGGAGAATTTTGATTAACTTTAATAATTTGTAACAAACTTTTGAATTTAGGAACTATTGACAATAATGTCTTGTAGATGTATCCTAATTTGATTTGATTATAATTGTATTTTGAAACTGTTCTATTTAATTGCGTTAACCTTTCGTCGTTTTTCCACACTCATCTTTATTTCATTTTTGTTTTAATTTAAATTTCAACAGTTGGTAACACCTACCGATTCGAGAGAGCAATAATCCAAGAAAGTTTTCTAAGGTTTGTTAACCTGTACCTGTAGAAGCAACGAGCTGACTGCTGTTGACAGGGTATTTTATTTGTTTGTTTTCCGACTTTTGGATAACTTAACGTAATCATTGTTGTTTTATTTGTTGTGCAAAGGGCTTAATAGTGGCAGTGCTTCGAACAACACACCGTAATCTATGGTTATAAGACCTGACATTTAGCATAGGGCTAAGGTGTATAGTGAACAAATCTGTGGTAAATATTCTAAGACAACACGAGGATACATCGTTGTAAAGTTACCTGATCAGCAACGAGATTAGCCATGATGCTGAGCAACAGAAACACGCACACAGCCTCACCAGAAGCTAGAAGTTGTGCGACTATCATTGCAGTCATGCTTTCAGCCTGCAAAGAGAAAGTTGTGCAATGGTCAATGATATCATCCTTCCATGCCCAATCTGGCCATTACCTATCAACGTGTAGACCTATCCTAGCAGGGGTACCCCAAGGTTCAATGCTGGGTCCCATCTTGTACTGCAACTATATTAACCATGTGCCTAAGCTTGTCGTCGCACACATTTAAGGGTTAACTGACGTCATCCTTTGCCAGAACTGAATTTGCTTTCATCCTAACCTTGTCCTTAAAGCTGACGTTCGCTTTCATTGACTATCCATGGTAATTAAAACCATGGAAAATTTATTAAAACAACACATTCACCCCAGAAGTTGATGCTATTTCACTTGCAGGCCGACGACTTTAGAGGGTATCTCAGCGGAATCTGTGTTTAATTAATTATAATCATTTTAAAAGTGCAACATTCTCTACACATCCTGACAAGAACATATCTAGGTACCCGTTAGGGCGCCGCAGCCAAGCCGCAGTGCGCTACACATTTAGGCACCTTATACAGCAAGAAAAGTTGGGGTCATTTCGATGTGTGACCCAGCTGTCATGAAACGTGATGTGAACTTGAAAACTATCAAAATCAAGGGGATTTATGTACCCGACAACACATGCCAAATTTGGTTGGGGTACAGCATTCATTTTTGTGAAAAAATGACTTGAAACACGCTCAAAATCACTTCAAGGATGTTAGTTACTACTTACTACTACTACATGCGACTGGCTACTTCTGTCTAATTCGTCAGTTTCAATTGCTCAGCGATTCTGACCAAAAGGGTGGGGCTACAACTTTCATATTTTACATGGACATTAAGGTAATAGTCATGTAGTTCCTTTTGAAAGAAAAAGTTGAATAAGCTTGCTGGGAGGCTTCCAAATAAAGGTTTTAATATAAGCCTTATACAGGCATACAATCAACAAGTAACTATAGTTACTTAACAATGATGGCCCACATTGTTTACAAAAAGCATGTATTTGGGCCACTAGATTTTTAACATCCTATTGTTGAAAGTTGTTGAAAGTGAAATATGCAAAAGAGTAGCCAAGGCCGAAAACTTCTATCAGCAGGTAAGGAAGTTGTGGAATAAAGATTTCCCAGTCAAGTGTAAGCTGTTGCTGTACAAGGTGTACTATTTGCCAATTCTAACGTATGGTGCTATGACTTGGACTTAGGAATTAAGGGACTCGAATAAAATACAAACTGCAGAGATGAAATTCGTAAGGAGTATAGCTGGTATATCCAAGCTTGAAAAAATCAGGGGTGAAGAAATAAGGAAGGGTGTTGGTGTTGACAAGCTTTTGTTCAAAATAGTAAGAGAAAGATTGAGATGGTATGGACATATGAGTAGAATGGATATAAAGAGAATACCAATAGCAGAATTCGAAAGTGGAAATATGAACAGAAGAAGACCTGGTAGACCAAGAGACAAGTGGGAAGACCAGATAATAAATGATGTTGAAGAGAGAGATGAGTGTTGGGAAGAAGTAGAAGCAGAAAGACTATGGGAGGATAGAAGGAAATGGCGTGAACTGGTGCTAAGAAGCAAGAAAGAAGAAGACGATATTGGCGGAAAATATGAAATTGAAGACGAAGAAATTGAAGGAGAAAAGAACATGACAGGCCCGGCAAGCCGGTGTTCCGACTTATGTTGGAAACAGGTGTAAGAAATATATATATATACATCCAAATTTGGTTTTAGGGTTTTTGTTTTTCTCTTCTCTCTAGCAGGCCTACACAAGGACCATTGTCAGCTGGTCGATGTTTCGGCTGAATCACATCAGCCATCATCAGGACGAAACCCTAACAGCTCAGAAAAAACTACTGCTGCTGCCTCGACTGCAGACGTGGGAATGACCTCGCGTAACTACTCTGCTAGTTTATATACTCTCCAACTCAATGTACGTAATCAAGTTACGCACGCAGCCCGACTCAGCCCGGGCAAAAACAAACATACATTAAACCAGACGGCTTCGGCTACGTGTGGTCGGACCTGTGTATTCTTCCGCATTATTGTTTGCGGCGAGGTGATACACTGTACATTAGGGCATGAGCATAATTTGGGGGTGTTGAGGTTGTATTGAGTGTGACACCAAGGCAGGCCTCCAAGATGCTGGCAAGACGAGTGCGTCATCCCTCCTGTTCATCGTGTGGGGGCGTTTGTGTATCTTATGCTTCTCTAATCACACGTGTGCGAAAGTGCTCTTCTCTTATCAGAGCCCGTGTGTTGTCGAAGTCGATAGTGACCCGTTGTTGCGACGTGTTGGGCAAGAGAAGACGTCTTTTCACCTTTCCGTACAGCTAGCTTGTGTTTTTGAACACGAGCCAAGATTCTTCGATTTGTCTGCCCAATATAAGTTTTTTTCGCAAGACACGCATGGGATCTCGTACACTCCATGATTATGCAGTGGATCCACATCTTTAACGTTCTTCAAAAAATATGATATTTGGCGGTCCGTCCGGTAAACTAGCCTGATGTTGTGTTGGTGTAACAGCTTGCCGATTCTATCCGTAACACCTTGAACATAGGGCAGGAGCGCAGTGCAGCGTGGTTTAGTTTCGTCGTCTGTCTTGTACGCACAATGTCTCTTTCGCGCGTTTTAACGCTCTCGTTACGAACGTGTTTCAGAGAAGTCATTAGCGATCAGTATGTTGCGTAATTGTTTACACTCCTCATCCATATGTTCGTTGTCAGTCAGACGTCGTCGCGCTGTCCGGTCATGTACGGTTTGCCAAGTTCCACAAGGACGGCGTTCCGCTACGCCCAATTGTTAGCTCAATTGGTTCGCCCACGCAACAACTTGCAAGGTGGCTCGCGAAACGTCTCAACCTCTCGCAGAAGAAAGGGACCTCTCACATTAAGAACGCTCAACACCTCTTGTCCTTGGTGCAGCATCAACGGGTGGAACCTCATCACATACTTGTCAGTTTCGACGTGGACGTCACTCTTCACGAACGTTCCAGTACAAGAAGCTGTACAAATTATACAGAGAAATACAAGCCTCCTGAGGATTTAATAAACCTGTGAAACATTGTTTATCTACGACATATTTATGTACGATAAACAAATGTATAAACAAGTGTGTGGTGCACCTATGGGCTTTCCGTTGTCGCCTGTGGTAGCCGACCTCTTCTTGCAAGACCTAGAAGAGAGAGCGATTACTAGTGCCACTTCCAAACCTGACGTGTGGCTGCGTTACGTCGATGACGTGTTTGCTATATGGACGCACGGGCGAACGGAATTAAACCAGTTCCTCTTGCATTTGAACAACCAACACACTAACATCAAGTTTACGATGGAAGTGGAAGAAACAAGGACAACTTCCGTTTCTTGACGTGTTGCTAATTTAAAAAAAAAAGTAATGGGTTACTTGGCCACACTGTTTTCGCAAGAACACCCACAACAAATAGGCTATTGAACGGTATGTCCCATCATCACCCGGGACAACTGAACGCGGTCGTGCAGACACTAGCGGTTCGTTCAATCCGTCTGACTGACAACAAACAATGGATGAGGAGTGTAAACAATTACGCAACATACTGATCGCTAATGACTTCTCTGAACACGTCGTAAACGAGAGCGTTTAAACGCGCGAAAGGGAACATTGTGCGTACAAGACCAGACGACGAAACTAAACCACGCTGCACTGCGCTCCTGCCCTATGTTCAAGGTGTTACGGATAGAATCGGCAAGCTGTTACACCAACACAACATCAGGCTAGTTTACCGGACGGACCGCCAAATATCATCTTTTTTGAAGAACGTTAAAGATGTGGATCCACTGCATAATCATGGAGTGTACGAGATCCATGCGTGTCTTGCGAAAAATCTTATATTGGGCAGACAAATCGAAGAATCTTGGCTCGTGTTCAAGAACACATGCTAGCTGTACGGAAAGGTTAAAAGACGTCTTCTCTTGCCCAACACGTCGCAACAACGGGTCACTCTATCGACTTCGACAACACACGGGCTCTGAAAGAGAAGAGCACTTCGCACACGTGTGATTAGAGAAGCAATAGAGATACACAAACGCCCCCACACGATGAGCAGGAGGGATGACGCACTCGTCTTGCCAGCATCTTGGAGGCCTGCCTTGGTGTCACACTCAATACAACCTCAACACCCCCAAATTATGCCCATGCCCCTAATGTACAGTGTATCACCTCGCCGCAAACAATAGATGCGGAAGAATACACAGGTCCGACTACACGTAGCCGAAGCCGTCTGGTTTAATGTTTGTTTGTTTTTGCCCGGGCTGAGTCGGGCTGCATGCGCAACTTGATTACGTACATTGAGCTGGAGAGTATATAAACTAGCAGAGTAGTTAGCGAGGTCATTCCCACGTCTGCAGTCGAGGCAGCAGCAGTAGTTTTTCTGAGCTGTTAGGGTTTCGTCCTGATGATGGCTGATGTGATTCAGCCGAAACGTCGACCAGCTGCAATGGTCCTTGTGTAGGCCTGCTAGAGAGAAGAGGAAATACACGAACAAAAACCCTAAAACCAAATTTGGATGTATCTATGACTGTTCGTGAAAACCTACGTGCTAACATATATATTTATATTGTTAATTTCATAGCAAGTAATCGACTTTGATAAAATTCACAATCAAAAGAAATGAGAACTTAAAAAGGGCCAAGCTCAGCTACCCTTCCACATTTGCGCATTCTTAATTCATAAACGTACAGTGTTCCGTAACAACATCCTAGAAAAGCTTGGTAAAATAAAATTTGCATGACCATTACGTTTAAATTATTTAGAAAAATAGAATTTGGATGAACTATTAGGTTTAAATTAATAGTAGTTGCAAATTCTACGCCAAGGCCGACATTCGTGAAAATTAACGAGTGATTGCCACATTCATCATTCTTTCACGACGTGTGTGCTCATTTCTGTGACTTTCCATTACGCATAATATTTGCAACAATATTATCTCCTTTAGACTGTCTTATCATATGTAAAAACAGCAAGAACGTGAAAGAATTGCGACAGACTCCTGTTCCAATGAAACTCAGGACACCACCAGGTCCTGACGAAGCTGACGTCAGAGATTATACATTCCTTGCAAACTTAAATACTTTTGACTAGTGGAAAGTTACTGCTACACGTGATTGACTGGACACAACTGGAGGCACGTGTCACTATACCTAAGTCTTGGTTTTTGCGTACAATTTAATTTCTTATCTTCTAGCACGCGTGTAGAACATTAAATCTTAAGAGGGGTCGCTGAGCTTGGCCCAACTCAAATGCGCTCACTCAGGTGTTGATGATTTCTGCTGAACGGTTGGGAATATCAAAACCAAATTTTGCATGGATGTTAATAAAGAACTTTTATATTGATATCCACAATTGGTTGCAAAAAATAAGCCATAGATCCATTGCGATACATAAGTCCAAAACGTGAATAAAATGGGAAAACCAAAACATGGATTCCAATTCTGGAAATTTCCACCAAACCGTTTATCTTACGATAAAACCAAATTAACCTGCACGTTCACATTGATTTATCGTTGATATCCAGTATGCAAATTTGAGTTTAAAAAATCTGTACACTTGGAATAAATTCCCGAATTTGACCAAAATGGAGTAAATTTCTGTGATTTCACAAATTTATTATTCAAAATCAATGAATTAATTTAGGAATCCAAGTTTGGAATAGCATGGATGTATTCTTTAAATAACTTAAGTGTAAAATTAAATAACGGTGTTCTAAACCCTTTACCCGAAAAACAGAAAGCTCATCGCCTAAACTCGTCTCCGCTCCAGCCTCAGCGACTCCTCTTAAACATAGCCAGTAAAAAAATTCGTTTCCACGCACGCCTGCCAACGAACTGATTAGATCATTAAACGAGGGAGCAGAGCGACTGAGTGTCTCCATTCAACTCGAACGGCTCTCATTCTGTGATTCTGTCTGTCTGTCTGTACGTCGAAAATCAGCCGAACCGCTGAACAGATTGGGCTGAAATTTTAAACAGACATCCGGTACGAGTTTACTGAGAACTGCTAACAAAATCAGCTAGATCCATTGCGATTTGATCCTACAATAATAAAAGAGTTATTTTTTTAAATATCGATAGCATTTGTTAAGCAGCAGCTAGCGGAACGATAACTACGTGGCTTGCATGGCCTATTGGTAGGCATGTAGCCTATCGCACGGAGGGTTGGAGTTCGATACCCGTTAGCTTGAACTTTTTTATATATTTTTATACCCATATATTATTTTTGAGGGGTGTTAAATGGGAAATAAAACTTAGGTGATTTTGTTTTATCTTGGAAATTTGTTAATGTTTCACGCTAATACGTTTTGAACACGATTCGCATTTCAAATGTTCAATTTAAATAACTAGGGAAACGCCAAAGTCGTTGTTAAACGAGTGAGTGAGACATGTGTTTAGTACCCGGTATCATTCCCCATACTGGGCTAGATCCTTAGGTATAGGGGAGGAAAGGGGATGATCCTGGGTACTCAACACTTGGCTCACTCATTAACTCGTTTAACAACGACTTTGGCGTTTCCCTAGTTAAACGAGGGAGCGGAGCGACTGAGTGTCTCCATTCAACTCAAACGGCTCTCATTCTGTGATTCTGTCTGTCTGTCTGTACGTCGATAATAAGCCGAACCGCTGAACAGATTGCGCTGAAATTTTAAACAGACATCCGGTTCGAGTTTACTGAGAACTGTTAACTAAATCAGCTAGATCCATTGCGATTTAATCATACAATAAATAAAAAAGTGATTTTTTTAAATATCGATAGCATTTGTTTAGTAGCTGCTAGCTCGACAAGATGTACGTGGCTGGCGTGGCCTAGTGGTAAGCATTTAGCCTACCGCACGGAGGGTTGGGGTTCGATACCTGTTAGTCGAACTTTTTTATAATTTTACACCCACATATTATTTTTGAGGGGTGTTAAATGGGAAATAAAAATTAGGTGATTTTGTTTTATCTTGGAAATTTGTAAATGTTTCACGCTAATACGTTTTGAACACGATTCGCATTTTGAATGTTTAATTTAAACTAGGACAACGCCAAAGTCGTTGTTAAACGAGTGCGTGAGCCATGTGTTTAGTACCCGGTATCATTCCTTATACTGGGCTTGATCCAGCCTTAAGTATAGGGGAAGAAAGGGGATGTTCCCGGGTACTCAATACGTGGCTCACTCACTCGTTTAACAACGACTTTGGCGTTTCCCTAGTACATATTGTCATGTATTAGGGTTAGGACCCTAACACATGTGTCTACTCAACCGGGAAGATGTCACAATCGTGCATGACGTCAATTACTCGATCGCACCGGATACTACCCAGGTCAATGGCTGAGAAGCGTTCAACCTAGGAAGTTGGCTATACCTTGTGTCGACCCAAGTAACACTCTGTCAATCATCAAACTGAAAAGACGCAGGTTGTATTGAGGCCTCCCGCCTTCTTTGTTGAAACTAATGTAAAACGCAACCACTTCTAAATCTTCATGTTCGAGCAAATTAGTGGACACTCAGTTATATAAAAGGGGACGTTCTCAAATACAGGCTGGTACAGATTCCAAAGAGGTCCATGTGGTTTGAAACTGTCAATACGGGTCAAGATGGACAGGCCATTACAGGTAATGGGGATTATTTACATTTGTATTGTGCACAAAACCACCGGTTCCCTTTCACTTAGATGATTGACAGAGTGTTACTTGGGTCGACACAAGGTCTAGTCCCTGTATCAGCGTTTACCCGGGCTATTTCTCAATAAACACGGGCATAGATTGAACCAGGCAATGAACTACGTTCAGCAGTCGTCAGGTATTTCACCATGTAATTAAGCAAACTGACGTTGGACTTTGGACTCGTGGACACGGGCCTCTAATAGACCGGTGGGGGAGGGGGAATGAGAGGCCAGAGAACGTTCGCTGATTGGCCGACAGCGACCCACGTGGGTTTCGAATGCAACACGGCAGGACGATCTGGACAGCGACACGAGGAACGGACGGGGAGTTGAAGTACAGGAATAACGCAGCAAGGTCGTCTGACACGTGCGGGCTGAGCAGAGTCGTGAGTGTACGAAGAACCCACATGGAATAGCCAATCCAAGAGGCGAATAGAGAAGAAGAGGTGAACCCCCGGGATCTACCAGGCAACCACCGTCCTTCCAGGATCCAGGATAGCCCAGCAGTCCACCATACCACTCAGAGTCCAGGGGAACTCTCTGTAAGTCACTATGTCACTAAATAACCAGACAGGCTCGTAGTCATGGGGATAACTGAACCACGCTCCACTAGGGACTAATGCACGGGCTCTACCTAACTAGGACAGCAGGAGGGTTGTCTTCTTATCTTATAATACAAACGTTCTCTTAAGTTGAAACCATGACATGTCAATGTGTAACACCCAATCCCATGGCACCCACCCACTACCCACTTAAGATCGGTCTCGGTCAGTGAATAGTCATTAGGTCTAAAGAGTACTGCTTCGCCCCCACCTAAAACGCTCATTTGGCGAACACCACCCATAGCCAAAGGGCCTAACTGACTAACCATGACATGGTGGAGATAGCGCCGGATTATGTGCACTTTATGTACTGTGTACAAGTGGGTTTAAGGTGGGGTTTTTGTGGGTTTTGATGGTAGGACGTTTGTGACGTGCGTAAGAAGCTGCGCAATAACGTGGGTTTTTGCTGGTTCTCACGTAGTAGGTGGTGGTATGTATAGGCTGTGCTGTTATGTACCTGTGGTACATAGAACATAAAATTCATGTTTGTGTGTTCGTTCTCAAGCGCTGGCTTGTGAAGCGTCGATGTTGCAACGCTGTGGCTACAGGCTGCGTCAGATTTCACGCTAGCTAGGCTGTTGTTGACGGACTGCAGGTGTTTATCTCGGCCGGCTGGGCTAGCGATAGCTAGTGCGTGTGATGTTTGTAGAATACTTTTTCGTAAAGGGGGGGGGGGGGGGGGGGGAGCTCGTACTCTGAATGAATGTCGAGCGTTGTACTAAAGTGTCCGTTCAAGTGTTGAAATTACGTTTCGGTTTTACAATCACGTTTATTGTAAATGAGGTTGTTTCTCTTTTAGAATTATTAAATTTGTGGGTTCGTTTATGAGTGGGGAACCGAGTGACCGTGACTTCAGAGCTTGGTTGCGGTCTCGAAATGTTCCGAACAGGCGGGGGGTTAATCTGACGCCGCAGGAGAGGTGGGCTGTGTATGTTGCTAGTCAAGGGGCACAGGGGCACAAGGGGCACACACACACTCTTGCTGCTGGGGATAATTTAGGTGAGTCTCTTGGAGTTGGGGATAGTCCAGGCGCTTCTCGCTTTACTGAGGGTAGTCCAGACAACACAGATAGCCTAGGGTCTCCCGCTGGGGGGGGGGGTAGTCATTTTCCTTTTGGGCCTGTTGAGGGGACGTTTGGTGGTATTCCTCTGTGTTCTCCCGTTGGGGACGAGGGCGGTGATTGCCCATTTTTACCTTTGGGTGGGGGGGGGGGGGGGGGGGGTTCCTGCTCCGGTGTTACCGATTAGTGAAGCTGAGGTATCAGATTCAGACCAGTCGGATTTCTCTGACGACGAGACAATGAGGGGGGCCAAGATGCCGGATAGGTTTGACGAGGCAAAGGATGATGCTAACAAGTGGATTGACGATTATGATAAGGCTGCTTCGAACAATAAGTGGTCTGATGCGACAAAGGTGGACAGTTTGTCATTGTATTTGGGGAGTACACAATATGAGTGGTATTTGTCGATCACTAATCGTTACTTGGTGGCGCCGGTTGATAGTGATTTCGTTCGCCCTGCGCTTGAATGGCAGCAGGTCAAGGCTCACTTCATTAGCACATTTGGGGTTAAGCGGGATGAAACCGAGGATAATTTGGCGATGTTTGGTCGGAAGCAACAGGAAGGGGAGAAAGCGGCAGCTTATGTATACAAGAAGGATAATCTGTGTTCTAGGTGCAACCCGGGTATGCCAATCCAGGATAGATTGAGGTATATTGTGCAGGGTTTACAACCCTTGGTGAGGGAGAAAGTCGGCAATTCGTCTCATTATAGGTCTTTGGATGAGTTGTTGGCGGAGCTCAACAGGTTAGAGCAGATACGTGAGGAAGTCGCGCGGTCAGGGGCTGGGCATTTGATTGCATCGGTGAGCGCTATCGAGGGTGGTAAAGGGGTAGAGTCTGGACCTTCGGAGGTGGAGGTGTTACGGGACATGGTGGCTACTTTGTTAAGCGAGAAGAAGGGGGTGAAGAGTGGTAAGGGGGAGACAATGCAGTACCAGGGTGGTGACAGTGAGAGGGCTATGAGTTCGAACCCGGGATCCAGCACCTTTAGTCAACAAAGTGGTTTTCAGTCTTACCTTCAATCACAGAATAGGAGGGTCATTATGTTTATCTTTAATACAGTGCTGGTCTCTTAAGTGGATTCACGTCTAATTACTGTGTCTACATCCCCTTCATGAACCCACCTACCCACGATCCTGGTCCGTGCTAGTTATTTAGGCCTAAAGAGTACTGCTGCGCCCCCATTTAAACACTCATTTGGCGAACATTATCCTCCGCCAAAGGGCCTAATTAGCTATGAGTGACATGGTGGTAGCGCCGGATTTGTGTATAGTTGCATTTTTGTGTACTGTGTACAAAATGGGTTTTGGTGGGTTGTTTTGATGGGAGTAGATAGATACTCTGTGGGAGTCCGGGCGTTAGCGCGCCTGCCTAAGTAGGTGGCGGCTGGCGTGCCTATCTTCTCGGCGACCAAGCTGGCCGTGTCCGGTGAACTGCAAGCTCAGCATGGAGGTAGTACGTACACAGGGCTTATCCGAGAAGTATCGTGAGGGGGTCGATGATGCGGAACTTTGGATACAAAATTATGAAGCAGCGGCGTCTATGAATAGCTGGTCAGATGATAAAAAGGTATTTCTTTTATCTTTGTTTTTGACAGGTAGTCAGTATGAATGGTATCCCTCTAAGACGTCGGAACATAGTCGGAAACCGTTTGATGGGGTTGGGGAGCGTCCAAAATTAGAGTGGTCGGCGCTCAAGGCTCATTTTATTAAAATATGGGGTGTTGAGCGGGTGGATACTTATCATCAGAGTATTGTCGACCAAGGGGTTCCGTGTTCGAGTCCATGGGGCGCCACTTTTAGTCAACAGGGTGGTTTTAATAGTTACGCTCAATTACAACAAGGGGCTGTGGGGCCCGCAATGGCATTTCAACAAGGTGGCTATCAACAAGGTCCTCAAATGCAGCCAATAGCTTTTCCCGTGCCTATTCCCTCTAATATGCCAATGCAGCAGGGGGTTGCTTCAGGACAGCAGCCTGTGGGTCAGATGGGCCACGGTAGTACTCAGATGTATCAGGGTGGTAATAAGATATACCAAGGTGGTAATCAGATGAACCAGGGTGATAGTCAGTTATACCAGGGCAGTAGTCTTATGCCACAGGGTGACACTTGGAATACTTGGGTGTTACGAATGGTTGCAAGGGTCCAGAAGAAGGGGGAGGGAGCTTCAGCCTATATTCTTGATAAGGGTCGGCTGTGTGCTAAGGTGGATCCACGGATGACGGGTCAGGAAAGAGCTAAGTGGTGTTTTAAAGGTCTTTTGCCGGAGGTCCAAAAATTGCTGGTGAAATTTTCGTGTACGGATTATGATGATTTGTTGGATATAATACAGCAGCTGGAGGGATTGAACAAAGAAGAATTTGCGCTTGTTATGTCTCGTTTGGGAATAGACCACCCGGTAGTGGAGCCTTCAAACGAACCATTTATTCAGTTGGATCGGAGGACAGAGAATTTAAGGGAAGAATTTAATGATCTAGGGAGTGATAGTAATTGTCAAAATGCAAATTTGTCAGATAACGATTCGAGGGTTATGTGCGGTGAGATCCAGGGACCCAGGGGTCAGGAAGGTATTGTCCACCGATCTCCTCAGCGTGATTTTGACAGAAGGGTGGTTTGTTTTTACTGTCGAGAACAGGGTCATTTTAAGAGGGACTGTGTCAAGCTAAAGTCACTCGAGGCTCGTCGGAGAAAATCTGTTGTCTTGGTGGAGCAGATACCATCTTCTGTGCCGTTAACTCCGTTGGAGCGCCCTGTAGTGGAAAGTAGTAGCACTGAGGTGTCGACCGTTTGTAATAATGAGGTTATTTCTAAGGTTTTGTGTTCCTGTGGTTAAGTCTAGTGACTCTCCGGTGACGATTAATGGCAATGATAAGGTAATTTCTAAGGTTTGGTCACCTGCGTGACCAAATATTGGACAAAGTTTTCTCTAAGCAACTCAATAGAAAACTTATCGAAATAGGTCCAGATATGACCCTACAGTGTGTGTTGGACACATCTCGATCTTGGGAGGATGCCAACCAGCGCGAGCTACGACTGGAGCAGGTAAGCTCAGGCCTAGGGCTAGGTCTGCCTGACAAGCAAGCTGAAGTGAACAAGGTAAGCCTAGGCCTAGATAGGTCAAAGAAAATAAAATGCTTTGCATGTGGCTATGTGGGACACATGAAAGGTAGTGATGGGTGTCCAGCAAAGAACAAAGAATGCCATCTGTGTCATCAGATTGGGCACTTTGGAGCTTGCTGTAGGAAGAAAAGTAAACCAAAAGGGCAACGCACTAAAGGAAACACAGGGAAAAAAGAGAAAAGCAAGGTAAGACAAGTTAATGTCGATTCAAATACAGGCGACGAGTTGGAAGATCGCCGCGACTATGCTTTCGGAGTGACCAGAGTTAACCAGCTAAAAGGTTCTTTTGACCTATTGAAAGTCAAGGTGGGTGGAATTGGTTTGGAGGTTATGGTTGACTCAGGAGCTACATGTAATGTAGTAGATGAAGAAACGTGGACTCGCGTAAAGGAAAAAAAAGTTGACTGCTGTTCTTCATTATCTAGTAAAGCACTATTTCCATATGGTAGTAAAACCCCCCTGACTGTCCTGGGTAAATTCCAAGCAGATGTAGAGGTAATACCCGGTCCGAAGGTAAGCTCTTTGTTCTACGTAATCAAAGGCAAGGGTGTGCCACTTCTTGGGAAAGAGACTGCAATAAAATTAGGAGTTTTTAAGATAGGCCTGCAAGTCAATCAGATCGAAAGGCCTAATAAGCCTAAGCCTGTATTGGGAAAGTTGAAAGATTTTCAAATGAAACTTCCCATTAACCATGATGTGAAAACCAGTGTACCAACCATTGAGAAGAGTTCCTGTGCCCCTTCAAAGAATACTAAAAAACTAAACTTCAAGAGTTGGAAGACCAAGATATCTTTGAGAAGATTGAGGGCCCATCGCAGTGGTCCTCGCAGCTCGTGGTCGTCCCTAAGGGTAATGGAGATGTCAGGATTTGCGTTGACATGCTTTAGGCAAATACTGCGGTGGAAAGAGAGAAACATCACATACCAAGTTTGATGAGGTACTCCCTGATCTAAGAGACAGTAAATTCTTTAGTAAACTTGATATTGACAGCGCTTTTCACCAAATTGAATTGAGCCCAGAATCAAGAGAGATAACAACATTCCTAACACATCAAGGGCTCTATCGCTACAAACGCCTAATGTTCGGTATTAATTGTGCCCAGAAATGTTCCAGCGCACAAGGAACAAGTTCTGCAAGAATGTGAGGGTATTTTGATTTTTATCGATGACATTCTCGTGCATGGAAAAACTAAAGAGGAACATGATAGGCGATTGAAGAAAGTCTTAGGAGTTCTAGGGGAAAAGAACATGACATTAAACAAAAGAAAATGCTTGTTTGGAGTTGAATCAGTTGAATTCATGGGACATAAGCTATCTTCTGAAGGAATCACAGCAACAAATAGTAAAATTGAAGCCGTCTGCAACTTTAGACAACCAGAAACATCTGAGGAAGTGCGAAGTTTCTTGGGCCTAGTTAACTTTGTTGGAAGATTCATTCCAGATTTGTCGACGACAATTAACCGAGCCCCTGCGACAACTGATGAAGCAGGATACGCCCTTTGTTTGGGGAGTCAAGCAGAAGGAAGCTTTTGACCTCTTGAAAATGCGACTCACAGGGGCTCGATCGCTGGGCTATTATAATCCGGATGCCAAAACCACTGTGATCGCTGATGCAAGCCCTGTGGGACTGGGGGCCGTTCTTATTCAAGATGGATCGGAGGGACCTAAGGTAATTAGTTATGCTAGTAAAAGTCTTACAGGACCTGAGTCCCGTTATTCACAGAATGAAAAGGAGGCTTTAGCCGTGGTGTGGGCCTCTGAACACTTTCATATGTACCTGTATGGAAGAGATACTTTCGACCTGATCACCGACAATAAGCCCATTGAATGCATATTGTCACCGAAAGGTAAACCATGTGCTAGGATAGAGCGATGGATGTTAAGATTACAATCCTATAACTATCACATTGTACATCGCCCTGGAAAGTCTAATATTGCTGACCCATTATCTAGGCTGTTGGATCCGGGAAAATGTAAGACAACTTTTGATGCTGAAGGTGAGAAATGTCTTCAAATCATAGTTCAGTCATCAACACCAGTAGCACTAAGATTGGAGGATATCGAAGATGCTTTTGAAACTGATATGGAGCTTCAGTCTGTATCTCGTAGTCTCGAATCGGGTTCTTGGAGTGATGAATCGAGCAAACCATTTCATGCATTTGCCACTGAACTGAGCAAGGTAGGAAATATCATCTTAATGACCTCATGAACCAGCCGCGTAAATTGCCTCGACAGCATCGTCGCATATCACTCACAGATCGGTGATAGCACTGCGTATGAAAAGTCGAGTTACAATGTACGTAATGTGGTTGCAATGTGAGTGCTCTATGTTTTAGGAAACAATTGAGGTTTTGCCTCACTGAACACAACGAGGCTATCAAGGGGAATTCGGCCAGTAGGATGATTGCATTTAATAATATTATTGTCGGAAACATTTTTGCACATGTAACAAGTGCAACATGCATTGCAAAAAGAAATGTTTGATAGTAGCTACTTCCTTTTGGGTTGGTCAGTGGGGGGTTGGGGGGGGGGGGGTAAAGTCGAAAACTGTCGATTGGCGGGTACTTCTTCAGTTGGTACGGGACAACTTAGGACAAGTTGGTTAGTAGAAAGGGGGGGGGGGGGCGAAGCGCGTATGTTTGACATTATTATTATTTTTCTTATTATTATTATCGTCAACGGGCCGCGGCGTCCAAGGCATCTGATTTTCGAGGAAAGTTTGATTAGACACCGCAATGACCAGTTTGGGGGGGGGGGGCGGACGGGGGGGTATTTTGGAAATGTAAATTTTTTTTCTTTTGATCAATATCTTCAAGCCTTTTGCGGAAACTATGTTTAATACCAGTATTTTCGTCGTGATGGGCCATGATGAGGGGATATAAAGGAGGAGGAGGAGGGGAAGGGGGGGGTAAAGTCGAATTTTCAATACATCAACCTCGAATATTTGGTGCGGTTATGCACTTTCCAATTACGTCACAGTTCCGCGTCAAGGCATCCGATTTCCGAGGACTGTTTTGACTAGACACCGCAATGACACAGTTTGATTGGAAGGGGGGGGGGAGATTTCGGAAATGGAAATTTATACATTTTATCAATATCTTCAAGCCATTCCATTTTTGGGGCGATACCAATGGCGTCAGTGACACAGTTTGATTGAAAGGGGTGTGGGGGGGGAAGAGATTTTGGAAATGGAAATTAGTATCAATAAAATATCTTCAAGCCATTTCATTTTTGTGGCGATACTAATGGTGTTGGAGGGATTTACGGCCCTAATACTAAATTATTTCATTTTAAAATGGGTGGTCTATTTTGGAAAATCCAAATAACATTGTTTCTTTTAATAGCTCTGGCAATTTACGTCCGATCAGGCCCATCTTGGGTCTATGGATCCGTATCGGTCGGACGCAGCAGGGGTTATAAACCGGGGTTATTTTTAAACTCAAAACAGTGATCCGAGCATTCCTTCACCCATTTTGGGGCATTTTTAAAAATTTTAATTTATATTTTTACTCCCGATGATGTCAGAGGGCCACGTTCAAGGCTCCTGCCCCAAAACACCTTTATTCGAACGTGTCCAAAAACTTTTTGGAATTTTCAAAAATAGTGGTTGGTCTTATTGGGGTAAACCTTTGTTTTTTATATCTTCCACAATTACAGTCCGATCAGGTTCATCTCGGGCTCTACGGAACCGGGCGGACGAGGTGCATATTTTGCCGTACCGAAAAACGTCACGGCAAAAACTTTTGTCCCGGAATTTCACAAAAGGCGCAGTTATCGTCCGATCCGATCCATCTCGGGCTCTATGGAACCGCGCGGGTGAGGCAAAGATTTACATGTACCGGAAAAGCGTCATAGAAAAACTTTTGTCCCTGATTTTTACGAAATGCTCTATAATTGTACGACCGGGCCCAAATTTAGGCTCTACGGAACCGGGCGGTTGGGGCGCATATTTTGACGTACCGGAATATCGTCCCGGAAAAAAATTTTGTCCCAGATTTTACAAAAGGCGCAGTAATCGTCCGATCCGGTCCATCTCGGGCTCTATGGAACCGCGCGGGTGAGGCAAAGATTTACACGTACCGGAAATGCGTCTGGAAAAACTTTTGACACGGATTTTTACGAAATGCTCTATAATTAAACGACCGGGTCCATTTTCGGCTCTACAGAACCGGACGGTCGAGGCGAAGATTTTGATGTACCGGAAATGCGTCCCAGAAAAACCTTTGTCTCGGATTTTTAAGAAAGGCGCAATAATAATACGATCGGCTCCATTTTGGGCTCTACGGAACCGGGCGTATGAGGCTAAGATTTTGACGTACCCAAAAGTTGCCCAACCGCGAGGCCTTTAGTAGCTCGGGCATTTTTCGTCCGATCGGGTCCATCTTGGGCTCTATGGAACCGGGCGGACATGGCATACATTTTTCGTGCCGGAAAAACGTCCCGAAAAATTTGGCGTCCTGGAAATTTACAAAAGGCGTAAAAACAACCCGATTTTGAATTTTTTTTTCACGGTTCTTTTGGGCCGAGGGCAGGGCTCGACGTCGTATTGAAAGTGTACCGGAAAACAAATGTGTCCTAAGGATTCGGATTAACAACAAACGTGAACCGCAAACTACCGTATCGCGGCCGTACGCGGCCGATTCTCGAGTTTGTCGCGTCGACGAGGTTTTCAAACTACGAGGTTTTCCAAGTACGAGGTTTTCCATTCCCTCCGCGTAGCGGCTTTCAAGCCGCGCGTGAGCGCGACTTGTCTACCAATTCTATAGTCTGCTAACGCGCATTTTGGGGCGGCCCGACTTTGGCGGACCGAAACGGGCGTTTCCCCACACCGGGGGCGGCCGACTCGGCGACGTTCACGACCGGAATTTATCTGGGATTTTGATAAAAAATACGTCCGCCCCCTCGCGCCCCGGGTTCCACCCCTTTTGACGAGGTTTTTCGAGTCGTGTCGAAAAAAACGGAAACACGGCGCCGCGCTTCGGACGACGCTGCGCCGCGAGTACGTGCGCCACCCACTCGGCACGACCACCGGCGTGTGCGCAAAGAACGACGCAACAAACCCGCCATTTGACTTTTTCGACCATCTCTCTTCGTTTGGCCGTGGCGACGTGGTACATTTCGATTTCGTGTTTTTTTCAAAACTCTTTCAAGTTCGACGACAATTTCTGGGCGGGAATTTTTTTTTTCCATTTTTCTGTCTCTACGTCACCTCTCGAGGTGGGCATTTTTCTTTCGTGAAAATGGAAAAAGCTCGAAAAATATGTCGCGTGTTCAAAGGCTGGGCCAAATACAAAATTAACAGTTCCGAAATATTTTCAAAATTTTGAGTAAACTCGAGAACTTTGTTCCTTGGTGATTTTGAAAGCTTAAAAAAGGGCGCACAAGAGGGTGGAAAAAATTGTCCCGGAATTTTCGTCCAAGGGCATAAAAAAAATAACAAACTCTGTCGTTTCTTTGTTGCTACTTTGAAATGGTCAAAAGTCGAATTTTGACGGTTCCATAAAAAACTTTTCGAGCTCTCACACCTTTGGGAGGGATGTATGTATAAGAGAGACAAAAGTTTGGGTACCGGGAATCGAACCCGCCGTAACGGTACAATGTTGAATGCAGTGCGGGACGTGTGTTTTGATGTCTACTTCCACCTTGAGGGGGCCAAAATTCATAGTAAATATTTTTTACGAAAATCTAAAGGGCAGACAACGCTGCACGGGACCATCCCCTACCAGTGTGTTATAACACACTTGGTACTTTGTTACTTTGTGGAGGGGTTTTGCCTCATATAAAATGAGCATGTGTACACATTTATTTATAAAAGTGAAAACATGTTTACATGGATCGCAAATGAAAAACGGGTCCAATCAGGTTCTAAAAAATAACATGTTGTACTATAAAAATCGTTTAAGAGTCGGGCAATACGATTAGACAAGTTTAAGCTCTTCGTTTTTACCCCTAGTGGGCGAAAAATAAATTGGAAATGAATTTTCACGCATTATCTGGCATCGATTTCGCCACAAAAATGCCCACTTTCACGAGTGTACCTCATAGTAGCGTTTTTTGGGGAACACCAAAAATATTGCTTGGAAAGCACGGGTCCTGTACCTACATTTCGATAACAAACACTTTGTGGTTTGTGACATTCGGCCGTGTTTTTTTCCTTCCGAACGATAATCACTGTGTAGTTGTTAAATAATGTTTTATTATTTTCTTCTATTGCATGCTTTTTGTGAATGCCCTGAAACGGGCCCTATTTCGACTTTTATGTCCCTAACATGTTTGGCTAATTAAATAATATGAAGTTTAATCTTAATATTATATTAATAATAATAATAATAATAATAATAATAATAATAATATATATAATACCACACTGCGCGGTCGACGTGGGTTCGAGACACGGTCGGGTCGATACTTTTTTTCATAATGCATTGTTGTGAAATTTTAATATATTGTTTAATCAACCTACATGCTTCCGATTGTGGTACGTCATTCGTGTACATTGCTTTTGTGTTCATGTGTAAATAACATTATTGGATGAGCGTAGCGAGCGAAGCGAGTGAAGCGAAGACTTCAATTTCACTGACCCCCAAAAAATTTAGCTCGGGTGTTTTTTTTTTTTTGTTTGTTTGTTTGTTTGTTTGTTTGTTTTTTTGTTTTTTTTTTTGTATTTTTGTCTGTTTGTTCGCTCTCTACCGGGCAAACGGCATATGCGATCTTGATGAAAATTTGACAGGACCTTCGAAATCTCTGAACTTAGACTTGCTACGTTTTTGGGTACAATCGAAGAAATATTTCTCATGAATATCGTACTTTAACGATTTTTTTCGATTTTTAGTGCGATATTTTCGTGACATTTGGGCCGATTCTGACCAAACGGGTAGGGCTACAACGTTCATATTTCACATGGACATTAAGGCAATGGTGATGTATTGCCTTTTGAAAGAAAAAGTTGAAAAATTTACCCAAAATCTATAAAAATAAAGCTTTTAATATAAGTTTTTTGATTTTTTGTGCGATATTTTTCGTGCCATTTGGGCCAATTCTGACCAAACGGGTGGGGCTACAACGTTCATATTATTCATGGACATTAAGGTTATGGTGATGTAGTACCTTTGAAAGAAACAGTTGAAAAAGTTAGCCAGAAACTATAGAAATAAAGCTTTTAATATACGTTTTTTAAGGTAAAAAATACCAATTGACAAGAAACAATAGAAACTTGACAACAATCACTTCAATGCGTAGGCAACAAAACAAAGCACTTGCAAAAGTAAAGATATGCCACGCAAACTTAAAACTATAAAAAGGTCATCCTTATACAAGTATAGTAATTTAAATTTGTTGTGAAAAGCTATGTGTACGGCGGGAGGAGGAGTGGCACGTCCTAGAAGGGGGGAGGAGCTAACAATGTACTACCCACTTCAAATAATCAATCAATACAAAACTCAACATATTGTTATGCACCTTCAACGAGGTCTGCCGAAGTTATTAATAGATCGAAAATAAATTACAATTCGGCCCTACTTCAACATTTACAAAATCTACAATTATTAAAGGGTATGCGTGCTCGACTTTGCCATTTAATACAAGTCAAATGTTTCTAAAATGATCGATTTTGAGTAGTCAAAATAATATGTAATAGAAATTCAATTTTGCAATGTTTTTTTTTAACAACTATCTATATCTCGGGCAATTTACGTCCGATCGGGCCCACTTAAATGTTTCGTACCAGCGACTTCCTTTTGGGTTGGGCAGTCGAATATTTGGTTTTAAAAAATACAGGTTTTTTTTCCTCCGTGAACACAACCAGGATATCAAAGGACGTCAACCAGAAGGATAATTGCATTTTATAATATGCCAAAGAGGGCAAAGTCCATGGGGGCGACATGGACAACATTTTGGGACAGACTTCCTTTAGGGTGTGGCAGCAGCGGTCTTTTGGAAGGGGGGGGGAGGGGGGGGGCAAAGTCAAATTTTTTGTTCTGGGAAATACATGTGTTTAGCCTCAACGAACACAACGAGGGAATCGAGAGGACAAAGTGGTGAAGGGTGATGGTGGGGGTTGGAGGGGGTGGGGGGGGAAGTCGAGTTTTATAATATCCAAATCTTGATTATTCAATGAAATGTATTAACTTTTTTCGGTACGAATCCGAATTTTGAGGACTGTTTTGAGTGGACGCCGCAATGACACTGTTAGGGGGGGGGGGATTTTGAAATAGAAATTAAGATATTTCATCAATATCTTCAAGCCATTTCATTTTTGGAGCGATTCCAATGGCGTCAGAGGGCCGCATCAGAGGTGACGGCCCTTATACTAAATTTAGTTTTCGTTTCTTTTAAAATGGTTGGCCATTTTTGGAAAATCCAAAAAACATGTTTTTTTTTTAATAGCTCGGATAATTTTCGGCCGATCGGGTTCAACTCGGGCGCTATAGAACCGCGCGGGCGAGGCAAAGATTAATACGTACCTTAAATACGTCCCGGAAAAACCTTTGTCCTGTTTTTTTTACAAAAGGCGCAATAATTGTACGACCAAGTCCATCTCGGGCTCTACGGAACTGGACGGACGAGGCCAATATTTTGACGTACCGGAAAAGAGTCCCGGAAAAACTTTTGTCCCGGATTTTTACGAAAGGCGCTGAAATCCTCCGATCCGGGGGTGGAGGAGATCTTTTAATTAATTGAAATCGATTAACATAAAGTTGAGGTTGTCAAAACGGGTCATTTTTAAAAGTAGAAACAGTGATATGGGCACTCGATGACCATTTATGGGGGTATTTTGGACATTCCTGTTATCCGCCAATTAAGCATAAATTCGCTAGAAGGGTAGCTCGGTCAAGCATGAGCATGCGTCACAACCTATATCACAATCATTAACGGCAGGAAAAGGGAGGGGGGGGGGAGGAAAGGCGCAGTTTTGAGTATCTACTCACAATATCAAAAAATACAACAGGGGTTATTTTTAAAGTCAAAGCAGTGATCCGAGCATTCTGGGGCATTTTACAAAATTTTAAATTTATATTTTTCCTTCCGATGACGTCAGAGGGCCACGTCCAAGGCTACGGCCCCGAAACACTTTCATTTGAACGTGGCCAAAAACCTTTTTGGAATTTCTCAAAATAGTGGTTGGTCATATTGGGGTAAAGCATTGTTTTTTAATATCTTTCACAATTACAGTCCGATCAGGTCATCTCGGGCTCTACGGAACCAGGCAGACGAGGTGCATGTTTTGACGTACCGAAAAGCGTTTTGGAAAAACCTTTGTCCCGGATAGAGTAGAGTAGAATAGAGTAGATCTTTATTCACTTAAGACTAATACATGGTACAAGTATACACCTCTTCGTGAAGAGGGAGTGAATAGTTCCTGAGGCTAAAACATGGTAAAAAATGAATAATAAAATAGAATGCATATTTCATGTGAATCAAGTTATATGTATATTACTAGTATGGTATACTAGTATTGAGAATTGAAGTTGTTTGAATAGATTAATTGAGTATTGAAATGAAAAAATGAAATGAGTAGGCCTAATTGGTTTGATATGATACAATACGATGTTATTTAGGATGAATAATAATATAAAACACTAGCATTTGATATGATATAATGATTATGAAATGGAATTAGTATTGTATTTAATATATACGTGTAGTAGTACGAATCTATAAGGGGCAGTTTGAAGTGGACATAGTAAATTTAAAAATTTACTAAATATAAAATGGATAAAAATGGCTTCTTCAAAAACAAAACCATTGTCGTTAAAAATAACTAGGAAAACGCTTAAGTCCCGCCGCGTTGTTGGATGAGCGTAATTGGGGCATTAAGCTGCCACGTGTTATGCGAATTTTCTGTTGTTCTGTGGAAAAATCATTACCAAGTTGAAATTTTTTTAAATTAAATTAAATTAAACTAAAAATTATTTTAATTTTTTTTTTTTTTTAATTAATCGTAATTGTTAAAAAAATCGTAAAATTGCGATTTTTATAAGAAATAATTTCTTGATTGCGCTCAAATTTAACACTAATATATTATTATATAAATTTAAGGTTCTGCGAAAAAATCATTACAATCGGAAAAAGCATGTAGGTGTTATAAGTCAAAGAATTGTTTAAAAAAAGAAAAAAACTGTAAAATTTCGATTTTTATGATAAATATTTTTTCAATTGCGCTCAAATTTCACACGAATATCTTAATTGGATGAGCGAAGCGAAGACTTCAATTTCACCGACCCCCCAAAAAATTTAGCTCGGGTTTTTTTTTTTTTTTTTTTTTTTTTTTTTTTTTTTTTTTTTTTTTCCGTCTGTTTGCTCTCTACCGGGCAAACGGCATATCCGATCTTGATAAAAATTTGACAGGACCTTCGAAATCTCTAAACTTAGAGGTGTATTGTTTTTGGGTACAATCAAAGAAATATTTCTCATGAATATCGTATTTTTTACGTTTTTTTTTTTTTTTTTTTGGGATTTTTAGTACGATATTTTCGTGACATTTGGGCCGATTCTGACCAAAACGGGTGGGGCTACAATGTTCATATTTCACAGGGAAACATTAAGGTAATGGGGGATGTATTGCTTTCTGAAAAAAAAGTTGAAAAAGTTATCCAGAATTTATAGAAAATAAAGCTTTAATATAAGTTTTTTGATTTTTTGTACGATATTTTCGTGCCATTTGGGCCAATTCTGACTAAACGAGTGGGGCTACAACGTTCAAATTATACATGGGCATTAAGGTTTATGGTGATGTAGTACCTTATCAAAGAAAAAGTTGAAAAAGTTAGCTTTGAATCCATAAAATAAAGCTTTTAATATAAGTTTTTTTACGGCAGATAATACCAAATGACAAGAAACAAGAGAAACTTGACAACTATCACCTACAATGCGTAGGCAGCAAAACAAAGCATTTGCAAAAGTAAAAAATATCCCACGCAAACTAAAAACTTTTAAAAGCTCATCCATCAAAACGCGGCGGGACTTAGCGTTTTCCGCAATAATTGTGCGCCCGGGTTTTTTTTTTTGGGCTCTAGGGAACCGGGAATTCAAGGACCCATATTTTTAGTACTGGAAAGGGGTCCCGGAAAAACTTTTGTCCCGGTTTTTTTACGAAATGCGCAATAATTCTACGACCGGGTCCATTTTGGGCTCTACGGAATCGGGCGGTCGGGGCGCATATTTTTGACGTACCGGAAAAGCGTCACGGAAAAACCTTAAGTCCAGGAATTTTACGATAGGCGCCGTAATCGACCGATCGGTACATCTCGGGCTCTGCGAATCCGCGCGGACCGAGGGCGAAGATTTAACGTACCGGGGAAATGCGCCCCGGGAAAACCCCAAATGTCTCGGATTTTTACGAAGGCGCAATAATTTGTACGACCGGGTCCATTTTGAGCTCAAACGGAACCGGGCGTTCGAGGATAAATATTTTGACGTACCGGAAAAGCGTCCCGGAAAAATTATGTTCCGGATCTTTACAAATGGCACAATTATTGTCCGGGATTGGGTTTCCATCTCGGACTCTACGGAACCGCGCGGATGAGATACCCTAAAGTTGGCCCGACCGCGAGGCCTTTAGTACTCGTGGCATTTTTCGTCCGATGGCTCCATCCAGGCTCTATTGAACCAAGGGGACAAGACAAAATTTCTCGTACCAGAAAAGCCCTCCCGGAAATTTGTCGTCCCGGTAATTTAAAATTTGCGTTATAATCACTGATTTCGTAAAAAAAATTCCCCGTTACTTCGGGCGGAGGGCAGGGTCCGGCGACGAACCGAAAGTGTGCCCAAAAACAAATTTCGCCAAAGTCTTCGGGTTAACGACAAACGTGACCCGCAAACTACCGCATCGCGGCCGTTTCGCGGGGCTGATTTTCGAGTTTGTCGCGGCAACGAGGTTTTCAAACTACGAGGAATTCCAGGTACGGGTACGTTGCGTGCGTGCGTCTTGAATAACACGATCTCGGCGCGGGGAAAACAATTTTTTTTTTTTGGGTTCACGGTTACCGGGGCCCAAAGTTTGGGTGTCCACCCGAACGTCGACGGTACCGGTGTGTTCGGAATCTTTCCGGGTACAGGCACCGCCAAGGGGTTTTTTGGGCCCGCTCGCATACTTTGGCCTTGGCCCACGATGACATTTGGCTCGCGTGCCGTTTTTGGGGGAGCACTTATTTACCGGACGAGAAAAAAAAGAAAAGAAAATCCCTAATTTTTAAATTTTGTCTTCCCACGCTTGGACATTTCCAATACGTACCCGAAACCGTCGAGGGTATGTTTTCGAAAAAGACCCGTTTTCTTATTTTTTTGGGCATTGTTTGGATTGTCCGTTTCAAATTTTTCTAAAAATTCAGTGCGCGGTAGAACCCCGAAGTTTGTCATTTCCGAATGTCAAAAAAAATGGCGAACGGTGAGGAAAAAAGAGCCGATATCCTTCTGCCGATTGCGCGGAAAAAAAATCGAAGTCGAAAAAAGTTTTAATTTTTTAACATTTTGGGGTGCAACTTTAAAAGCTTAAAATATTGGCTTTCCTCTTGTTCGATTTGGACGACCAAGGCTCTTTCATATAGCGGAAGGATGAAGGTATTTAAATAAAATTGTTTTGAGAACCTGGGTTCGAACCCGGGCTAGGTGAAAGCCTTCGGGGTTCGGTCCGGGACCCCTTTTTTAAAGTTGAACTTTGCATTCAAGGTCAAAAAAAGCACGGTAATATTTTTTTGTAAAATTCACGAATGAAAAAAAAGCAAATCTTCCAGACCTTTCGGAAATTGTCATACCAAACATCACGCATTTGGTTACGTTTGAAGGGTAGAAGTGGCACCGACAAAAAATTTTCATGCGTGCCGTTTTTTTTGCATAGGAAAAACAACTTTTTACAGTTGCATGCAAATATAAAACGTCATAAAACGGGTATGATTCCCAGAGGTTGGGTTCACTTTGTTGGGGGTCTATTAAATTCAGAACAGGGTCGAGGATTCCGAAAAACAACTTTTCAAAACCCTTTGTTTTCACATCCTAAAGCGCCGAAAAAATTATTTATGAACTCATTTTATTATTCCCTGCGATGAAATTTCCAACGCGCGTGTTTTAGGGTACAGTTATTACTCAGCATATATCCACACGGCAGTTTATGCGAGCGGTCCAGGCAAGACGAGTTATCACCGCGGTCGGGGTGGGTTTCGAGACACAGTCGGTTCGATAATTTTTTTCATATTGCATTGTTGTGAAATTGTAATATATTGTTAATCAACCTACATGCTACCGATTGTGGTACGTCATTCGTGCACATGCTTTTGTGTTCATGTGTAAATAACATTATATAGTAATTTAAATTTGTTGTGAAAAGCTATGTGTACGGCGGGAGGAGGAGTGGCAAGGCCTAGAAGGGGGGAGGGGCTAAGAATGTACTACCCACTTCAAATAATCAATCAATACCAAACTCAACATATTATGCACCTTCAACGAGGTCTGCCGTAGTTATTAATATATCGAAAATAAATTACAATTCGGCCCTACTTCAACATTTACAAAATCTACAATTATTAAAGGGTATGGCGTGCTCGACTTTTACCATTAATACAAGTCAAATGTTTCTAAAATGGTCGATTTTGAGTAGTC
Organism: Sweltsa coloradensis; assembly: GCA_024449915.1. Taxonomy (NCBI): domain Eukaryota; kingdom Metazoa; phylum Arthropoda; class Insecta; order Plecoptera; family Chloroperlidae; genus Sweltsa; species Sweltsa coloradensis. The sequence continues at coordinate 35,729 of JAMZAV010001618.1, read as the reverse complement.
AAAATATGTAATAGAAATTCAATTTTGCAATGTTTTTTTTAAACAACTATCTATATCTCGGGCAATTTACGTCCGATCGGGCCCAATTAAATGTTTCGTACTAGCGACTTCCTTTTGGGTTGGGCAGTGGGGTGGTGAGGGGGGGGGGGAACAAGACGAATATTTGGTTTTAAAAAATACAGGGTTTTTGCCACAATGAACACAACCATGGTTATCAAAGGACGTCAACCAGAAGGATAATTGCATTTTATAATATGCCAAAGAGGGCAATGTCCATGGAAGCGACATGGACAACATTTTGGGACAGACTTCCTTTAGGGTTGGGCAGCAGCGCTCTTTTGGAAGGAGGGTGAGGGGGGGGGTCAAAGTCAAATTTTTTGTTCTGGGAAATACATGTGTTTAGCCTCAACGAACACAACGAGGGAATCGAGGGGACAAATGTTGAGGGTTGATGGAGGGGTTTTTGGGGGGGGGAGTCGAGTTTTATAATATCTAAACCTGATTATTCATTGAAATTTATAAACTTTTTTCGGTACGAATCCGAATTTGAGGACTGTTTTGATTGGTCGCCGCAATGACACTGGTTTGGGGGGGAGGGGGGGGATTTAGAAATAGAAATTAAGAGGAAGGAGGGACTGTTGATTTTGTAGTGGTAAAGTAAATTGTATATAACTATTAGACCAATAGATCAATACCGATGATTTTTTTTTCTCGTACAGAGAACTTCTGTCAAATGAGTGCGTTTTGTTCAGATTTCTTAAAATTTCGTTGGCTTATCAGCAAATAATTTTTAAAGACAACTTTTTAATGGGACCAAATACTAACAAAAAATTCAAAGGGCATCTATTCGGGGGTTCTAATTAGAAAGAATTACGAATTTCGTAGCCGTAACTTAATTAGACAAGCGATAATCTTAAATGTAAAATTGGATAAAATTTGGTGCGAAAGTTGTGCCCTCTATAGCAAAGTCTCTGAACTACCACAACAGCCTGCATGTTTCTTGGGCGCGCGAGCGAGAAGCACGGACAGAGAGAGAGAGAGAGAGAGAGAGAGAGTGAGAGAGACCATTCATTCCACAAGAAAGGGTGGCTGGCTAGCTGCAGATTTGTAAACATTATACCTGCTATTCAACAATCATGCAGGACTTGAAACTTCAAAGAAAAAAAACCTTGTCCTGAAGCACGCCTGAAGTCTTGAACCAAGTTCACAAGTCGATGAGCGTTGTATGGTTATGTGGTGTGGTCTGGGGTATCGGGGGTGGGGTGGAGTTGATTTGGTACCAACAAAATTTATATCGTAAATAATATTTATATATACAAGGCCGCTTCGCGAACGCTTTTTCAGTCGCGTTGATGGATGAGCTTTTTTGGAATATTTCTGTCCAATGATTACGTTTTTATGTGGAATCTCCTACTTTTTCTATAGTTACTTGATATTATTTATTTTATTTATTTGATATTATTTATTTATTTACTTGTTCATTATACACCTGTAAAGACTTATATTAAAACCTTTATTTCTATGAATTTTGACCAACTTTTTCAACTTTTTCTTTCAAGAGGCACTACATCACCATAATCTTTATGTCAATGTAAAATATGAACGTTGTAGCCCCGGACCCGTTTGGTCAAAATCGGCCCAAATATCACGAAAATATAGTTACTTGATATTACTTGTTCATTATACACCTGTAAAAGACTTATATTAAAACCTTTATTTCTATGAATTTTGACCAACTTTTTCAACTTTTTCTTTCAAGAGGCACTAAATCACCATAATATTTATGTCAATTTAAAATATGAACGTTGTAGCCCCACCCGTTTGGTCAAAATCGGCCCAAATATCACGATAATATTGTTTTAAAAAACGGAAGAAAAAATCGTAAAAGTAAGATTTCTATAAGAAATATTTTTTATGTCTCTAAAATCATAACATATATGATTTCAGTGATTTTAAACGTTCCTAAAAAGTTTCATCAATATCGGAGTAGCCGTTTGCCAAATATCACGAAAATATCGCACTAAAAATCGAAAAAAAAATCGTAAAAGTACGATATTTATGAGAAATATTTCTTCGATTGTACCCAAAAACAATACAGCTCTAAGTTCAGAGATTTCGAAGGTCCCCTCCAATTTTCATCAAGATCGCATATGCCGTTTGCCCGGTAGAGAGCGAACAAACAGACAAAAAAACTAACAAAAACAAAACACCCGAGCTATTTTTCTTGGGGTAACGTAAGTAAAAAACAAACAAACAAACACAAAGTCAAATTGAAGTCTTCGCTTCGCTCATCCAATAAATATATACCGATAGTAACAATTATATTTGTCCGGAGTTTTACGCATTGCATATGGCATATTTACTAGGAAAACGCTAAAGTCCCGCCGCGTTGATGGATGAGCTTTTTAAAAGTTTTTAGTTTGCGTGGAATATCTTTACTTTTGCAAGTGCTTTGTTTTGCTGCCTACGCATTGTAGGTGAATGTTGTCAAGTTTCTTTTGTTTCTTGTCAATTGGTATTATTTACCTTTAACTTTTATTACAAGCTTTATTTCTATGGATTCTGGCTAACTTTTTCAACTTTTTCGATCAAAGGTACTACATCACCATAACCTTAATGTCCATGTATAATATGAACGTTGTAGCCCCACCCGTTTGGTCAGAATTGGCCCAAATGGCACGAAAATATCGCACAAAAATTCAAAAACTAATATTAAAAGCTTTATTTCTATAGATTCTGGCAAAATTTTTCAACCTTTTCTTTCAGAAAGCAATACATCACCATTACCTTAATGTCCATGTGAAATATGAACGTTGTAGCCCCACCCGTTTGGTCAAAATCGGCCCAAATGTCACGAAAATATCGCACTAAAAATCGAAAAAAATCGTAAAAGTACGATATTCATGAGAAATATTTCTTCGATTGTACCCAAAAACGTGGCAAGTCTAAGTTCAGAGAAAACGAAGGTCGTGTCAAATTTTCATCAAGATCGCATATGCCGTTTGCCCGGTAGAGAGCGAACAAACAGACGGAAAAACAAAAAAAAAAAAAAAAAAAAAAAAAAAAAACAACGGAGCTAAATTTTTTGGGGGGTCGGTGAAATTGAAGTCTTCGCTTCGCTCATCCAATCAGTTAAAAAAAATTGTTGAGATTTGTTCTAATTTGTAGTCAATAACGAAATTAAATCCCCTGATGTTTGCTTTTTTATAATTAATTACAATAAAAGTATGGTCACAGATCATGGTACAAGGATGGTCACAGATAAGGAATTACAAGAAATTGATTGTAATGAATTTCATTCCAACTACCTATTTACCAACTCATTCACTCTTTGTGATGATTTTGATAATATTTCGGCGTTGCGTCCTCATATTTTGGCAACGGTGCTAATCGAGACGTGAGGGTGATGCATGGAGATAAAACAATACTAAACCCTCTCTGTGTGCATTTTTCCTTCCTCAATTCCCCCCCCCCCCCCCCCACTCTACTGTAAATGCATATTGAAGGGTTGTCGCGTGTAGTCGTAAAATAGACCATCCTAGAAGCTGAGGGTTTTATACCTATTTTATTCTCTTCCTGTTCTTTAATTTCATTTTTTGGACAAAATTCTATGATAAAAAACTGACTGAGTTACGGATAATGCTTCTATAACATATTTAATAATAAAAAGTAATCTTTATATATTTCAGTCAGTTTTGATCGTAGACACTAGGGGAAAAATCGCATTTCATAACTCAAGCCACACATTTGAACCACGTTATTAAATATTTGCAATTATAAAAAAAAATCGCTTAATAAATTATTTTCATCACAATAGATTTGAAATGGGTGAAGGCGCTCCTCTTTATTTAGCAGGGTCCAGTGTGTTTTTTGTTATCTATGGGTGGAATCTTTGAAGGAAGTTCTCAGGAAGTTGGGGTTTTTTCGTCCTGCTGTCTTCTCTTCCAGTTCTATTGTTCTATTTATACATTTATGTATTGATTGTTTTGTTTAATTGCAAAAATCTAATTACGTTGTTAAAATATTAAGCGTGTATCTTGAATTTCATTTTTTTGGACGAAATTCTACGATAAAAACTGACTGAGTTACGGATAATGATTCTATAATATATTTTTATAATAAAAAAGTAATCTTTATATATTTCAGTCAGTTTTGATCGTAGACACTAGGGAAAAGAACACATTTCAAAACTCAAGCTACTCATTTGAACCACGTTATTAAATATTGGCAATTATAAAAAAAAATATTTCGCTGCATAAATTATTTTCATCACAATAGATTTGAAATGGGTGAAGATGCTCCAGAAGCAGATCAGGTACATTGAGGCTATTGTGCTCATAATAGGCCGAGAGTGACAGACTTCCTCCGACGGGCAGAGTGCACAAGATTTAGATCTTACCTATCCTCGACCCTTCTATTGATGGTCTCTAAACACTTGAATAGAGATAAATTAATTTTCTTTTCATTACATAAACTGTTGTTATTTACCTTTTAAATGTTCTTAAATGTTAATGAATTTAACTTTAATGTTTCCCTGAAATAAAATCAACACGAAAATGTTTTTAAACGCAAAAAATTGATTGAGAACTAACAATGTTTACATAATATTCTTAGCATTTCTGATGAAGAAGTATGTTGTATATTATACTGTTAAGTTCTTAGTTTTCAATCAATTTTTAGCATTCAAAAACATTTTCGTGTTGATTTTACTTCAGTGAAACATTTAAGCTAAAATCTTCAACATTAAAGGGCATTTAAAAGGTAAATTACAACAGTTTACGTAATGAAAGGAAGGAAGGATTTAACTCTATTCAAGCGAAAATAATTTAAGTGGATGGTTTCGAGACCATCAATAGAAAGGTCGAGCGACTGTTAGATAGATACGATCTACCTCTTGTCCACTCTGCTCGGGCCAGGAAGGTCCAGCTAGCTAAATAGCTCACTGCTTGTCAACAAATATTTGAAATAACAAAAGACTACTGCACAGAAACTAGAAACCTACCCATGATTGGCCCAAAACTTGCTGACGTAGGAGCAAAAGTACGGTCCTACTTTCACACCCCCTGTCAATCAAAATCCCAGCGACGAAACGAGTTCTCTGGGATCTTCCATCTTAAGACATTTCATCAATATCTTCAAGCCATTATAATTGCATTTTATAATATGCCAAAGAGGGCAATGTCCATGGGGGCGACATGGACAACATTTTGGGGCAGACTTCCTTTAGGGTTGGGCAGCAGCCGTCTTATGGAAGGGAGGGGGAGGGGGGCAGGCAAAGTCAATTTTTTTGTTCTGGGAAATACATGTGTTTAGCCTCAACGAACACAACAAGGGAATCGAGAGGACAAAGTGGTGAGGGGTGTCGAGTTTTATAATATCTAATCCTTTATTATTTATTGAAATTTATTAACTTTTTTCGGTACGAATCCAAATTTTGAGGACTGTTTTGAGTGGACGCCGCAATGACACTGTTAGGGGGGGGGGGGAATTGAAATAAAAAGTAAGACATTTCATCAATATCTACAAGCAATTTCATTTTTGGAGCGATTCCAATGGCGTCAGAGGGCCGCATCAGAGGTGACGGCCCTAATATTAAATAAGTTTTCGTTCTTTAAAATGGTTGGCCATTTTTGGAAAATCCAAAAAACATGGTTTCTTTTAATAGCTCGGGTAATTTTCGTCCGATCGGGTTCATCTCGGGCGCTATAGAACCGCGCGGACGAGGCCAATATTTTGACGTACGGTAAAAGGCCAGGAAAAACTTTTGTCCCGGATTTTACAAAAGGGCCCGATGAAATCCCCCCGATCCGGGGGTGGAGGAGATCTATTAATTAATTGAAATCGATTAACATAAAGTTGAGGTTGTCATACCGGGTCATTTTTTAAGTAAAAAACAGTGATATGGGCACTCGATGACCATTTATGGGGGTATTTTGGACATTCCTGTTATCCGCCAATTAAGCATAAATTCGCTAGGGGGGTTTAGCCCTGGTCAAGCATGAGCATGCGCCACAACCAATATTCACAATCATTAACGGCAGGAAAAGGGTGGGGGGGGAGGAAAGGCGCCGTTTTGAGTACCTAATCACAATATCAAAGAATAATAGTGTAATTAAACAATTAAAAATATCTTGGTCAAAACAGTGATCCGGGCACTCCTTGACTACTTTTGGGGCATTTTTACCAAATAGGAGTTTGTAGGGGGTTTTGGGGGGGTTTAATATTTGGACCTCCATTGACTGAAAAAATTTGCGAGTGTGGAAAACATTTCACGAAAAGTGTGCTGCAATCAAGAGAGACCTCGTTGGAGTGGAAGGGACTCGGGGGGGGGGGGGGGGGCTAGGATTCGAGACCACAGCCTTCAACAAATAGAAGGGTTAAGCCTCCTGAATGCAACAAGGGTATCAAAACGGTATATATAGTCTCCTTATAATAACGAGGTTTAGCCTCTCTTTACACAAAGAGGGTATGGAGACTGACACAGTCTTCTTCTATTAGAGGGGTTTAGCCCCCTGAGTATAACGAGAGTATCGAGACGATGCATGTCTCCTTCCGATAGAGGGATTAAGCCCCCTGATTTGCAACGAGGGTATTGATACGACACAGCCCCTCCTTCTAATAGACGGTTTGAGCATCACTGAACACAACGGGGGTATCAAAGAGGACACAGTCTCCTTCTTATGGGTTTAGTCCCCATGAGTCAACAAGGGTATCGCGATGATATAGACTTCCACTTATAGAAGGGTTTTTGCGTCCCGTAATGTCCCCGGGTAAGCGTCCCGGATAAGCGTCCCGAAAAGAAATGGTCTCGAAAATTCAGAATAACAAAGCGGTTTCTGACTATAAAGGACGCAAACGCGGCGTCTCGGAAAAAAAAATTGTCCCGGATTTTTTCAAAAAATGCAGGAACTAACAAAAGAAGGACCGCGTAAATGGACACGAGGGGCCCAAACAAACAAAAATATTGGAAATAGGTATAGCAACAGGTGGAAACGGGAGAAAATAAACACCTAGGGGTTGCAAATTTGTCTGAAAGCGAGTTTTGCCAAAAATCGGCCATCGTTGACCCGATCTGGACTCGTCATGGACCGGCACACGGGAACCAAGCAAGGTCGCTTCTGCCCGTGGTGGAAGGGAACAAAACCCCATTGCGACGAGGAGACTTGAATACTGATCTGTCGGGACGATTCTTCCGCTGTGCCATAGACCCCGCCGCGGCTGCGTTCAAACCTGATGGGCCAACCGGGACCCGGCGAAGAGACGAGGTACGCCGGACCCTCTGCGCAGCGGTTCGTGTCTGTGAAGATTTCAACGTCGAGGTTGCGCTGCTTAAAGCCGTGCGTATAGTCTTTCACGTCCTCTGAGAAAAATTTTGGTATTCAGGAAGTCTCAAAAACATTGTTGGGCATTTTTGCGCCACAACGTTGCACAACTACGACTTTTTCCACGTACGACTTCCGTTAACCACGAGATCTGCACGCGTCAAAAAAATTTTGCCCAAGCGTCCCGGAAAAATTATGTTCCGGATCTTTACAAATGGCACAATTATTGTCTGATTGGGCCCCATCTCCGGACTCTACGGAACCGCGCGGATGTGGCTAAGACTTTGACATACCCGAAAGTTGCCCCAACCGCGAGGCCTTTATTAGCTCGGGCATTTTTCGTCCGATCGACTCCATCTAGGGCTCTATGGAACCAAGCGGAAAAGACAAAAATTTATCGTGCCGGAAAGCGTCCCGGAAAATTTGTCGTCACGGAAAATTTAAAATTTGCGTAATAATCAACTGATACCTATCGTAAAAAAAATTCCACGTTTCTTCGGAGCGAAGGGCAGGGTCCGGGCGACGACCGAAAGTGAAACCGGGAAAACAATTCCTCCAAAGTCTTCGGATGAACGACAAACGTGCCCGCAAACTATCGGGCCCCACTTCAAAATTGACAAAATCTACAATTATTAAAGGGGATGCCTGTAAAATGGTCGATTTTGAGTAGTCAAAATATGTAATAAAATTCAAATTTGCAATGTTTTTTTAAACAATTTAAATATCTTGGCAATTACGTCCGACGGGCCCAATTAAATGTTTCGTACTACGACTTCCTTTTGGGTTGTTGCAGTGGGGTGGTGGGGGGGGGGACCAAGACGAATGTTTTGGTTTTAAAAATACAGGGTTTTTGCCTCAGTGAAGACAACCAGGTTATCAAAGGACGTCAACTTGTAGATAATGCATTTTATAATATGCCAAGAGGGCAATTCCATGGGGGCGACATTTTTGAACAACATTTTTGGGACAGACTTTCTTTAGGTTGGGCAGCAGCGGTCTTTTGGAAGGGAGAGGGGGTGGGGGGGCGCCAAGTTAATTCTTTTGCTCTGGGAAAACATGTGCTTAGCCTCAAGAACACACGGGGAAATCGAGAGGACAAGTGGTGAGGGGCGTGGAGGGGGTGGGGGGAGTCGGGTTAATAATATCTAACCTTGATTATTCATTAAATTTTAAATTGATTTCGGTCGAATCGAATTTTGGGACTGTTTTGAGGGCCGCAAGGACACTGTTTGGGGGGGGGGGGGGGGGGGGATTTTGAAATAAAAATTAAGACATTTCATCAATATCTTCAAGCCATTATAATTGCATTTTATAATATGCCAAAGAGGGCAATATCCAGGGGGGCGACATGGACAACATTTTGGGACATACTTCCTTTAGGGTTGGGCAGCAGCGGTCTTTTGGAAGTGAGGGGGATGGGTGGGGGGGCAAAGTCAATTTTTTTGTTCTGGAAATACATGTGTTTAGCCTTAACGAACACAACGAGGGAATCGAGAGGACAAAGTGGTGAGGGCGATGGAGGGGGTTGGGGGAGGAAGTCGAGTTTTATTATATCTACACCTTGATTATTCATTGAAATTTATTAACTTTATTCAGTACGAATCCAAATTTTGAGGACTGTTTTTAGTGGACGCCGCAATGACACGTAGGGGAGGGGGGGGGGGGGGGGGGGGGGGGGGTGAAATAGAAATTTAGACATTTCATCAATATCTTAAAGCCATTTCATTTTTGGGAGCGATTCCAATGGCGTCAGAGGGCCGCATCAGAGGTGACGGCCTAAATACTAAATTAGTTTCGTTCCTTTTAAAATGGTTGGGCCATTTTTGGAAAATCCAAAAACATTTTTCTTTCGTTTCTTTCGCTCCCTCGTTAAAGCGGAGCGACCGAGTGTCTCCATTCAACTCGAACGGTTCTCATTCTGTGATTCTGTCCGTCTATCTGTCTGTCTGTCTGTCTGTACGTCGAAAATCAGCCGAACCGCTGAACAGATTGGGCTAAAATTTTTAAAACAGACATCCGGTACGAAATTATTGAGAACTGCTAACAAAATCAACTAGATCCATTGCGATTTAATCTTACAATAAATAAAAATGTGATTTTTAAAATATCGATAGCATTTGTTTAGTAGCAGCTATCGGGACCACATCTACGTGGCTTGCATGGCCTATTGGTAAGCATTTAGCCTACCACACGGAGGGTTGAGGTTCGATACCCGTTAGCCCGAACTTTTTTTTATATTTTTACACCCACATATTATTTTTGAGGGGTGTTAAATGGGAAATTAAACTTATGTGATTTTGTTTTATGTTGGAAATTTGTTAATGTTTCACGCTAATACGTTTTAAACACGATTCGCATTTCAAATGTTCAATTTAAATATCTAGGGAAACGCCAAAGTCGTTGTTAAACGAGTGAGTGAGCCATGTGTTGAGTACCCGGTATCATTCCTCATACTGGGCTAGATCCTTAGGTATAGGGGAGGAAAGGGGATGTTCCCGGGGTACTCAACACTTGGCTCACTCACTCACTCGTTTAACAACGACTTTGGCGTTTCCCTAATTAATGGGACTCCTGCACATCCACGCAGGCTGAGTTGCACAAGAATAGGCTGATCAGATAGTGTTATGACGTCACTGAATGATTAGAGTTCGGGCGCACTTGCCGATAATGTTCCGATAATGCAGCAAGGAGAACGATTGTAAATTCCATTCTCATGCATAAAATGTGTGTGTGTGTGTTCACTGTGCTGTGTGCACACGTGCACTATGACGTAAGTACATCTGGCCACAGAGCCCCGATGAGAGATGTACGCACGAAATTAAAACACTTAGAATAAACACTGGTTATTATTTATTATATTATGCGCGCGTGGCTAACGCATAGTAATAATAACAATAAAATGATTTATTGTTGGCTGAAATAGTTCATGTCATTATTTAAATGTAATTAATTATTCAAAATAATTATACAATTTGAAAGGCGGGATACAAATATTATTTAAATATCTTTTAAATTGTCTAATATCAGAACATAATGGTTACAAGTTGATGCGCCCTTTTCAAACTACACTTAAAACCCCTATTATTTATGCCAACATTATTATCAATTTTAAATGCAAATGTTCCCGGGTACTCAACACATGACTAGCTCACTCGTCTTACCATTAATTTGGTGTTTCCCTAGTCTAGTTGGCTAAGGTTCCATTATTCCCAAAATGTGGGAGACCTGGGTTCAAACCCCCGGTCGGAAAAGATTTTTTTCATTTCTGGATTGTATTTAAAAAATTATAAAACATGTTTTGAAATGCATACAATACTATGGAAAACATAGCCAGTACGAAATACGAGTAAAGATTGCAAGGTTTACTCAATGTCCCAGCAGTATTTAGGGGAACCTTGGTCGTTCCTTATTCGATATTCCTTGATCACTGCTATGCATGTAATCACGGCCTACCAAAAATTATTTGATAAAAATGACTTCTTCAAGAAAAAGCATTGTTGATAAAATGAAACCGACACATTTCAAGCATATTTTTCAATTTATTATTTCTTGTGGATTTAAATCGAAATGGATTGCGCTCATTTTGTTAGCAGTTCTAAGTTTTCTGGTCGCGGAAGTCTGTTATAAAATTTCAGCTCGATCTATTTGGCCGTTTAGCCGTATGAGCCCGGACAAACAGACACACAGAACAACAGATAAACAGACAAACAGAATTAATCACGACAAGGCCAGATCGAGTAGCGTTATAAAATCCTCATTCGCTTTGCTTACTCGTCTAATTAGCCGTGAGAACATAAATTAATGTAAAATAAATTTTTCTCTATCTACATTGCACAATTTGACATGCGAAGGTCATGCTATAGCCTAAGTCTTACAGTGCGTATATTATAACCATTAAGTTTCCAGAGTTTTAGGCCTAGGGCCTATACTTCGTTTGTTCATTACACTTGTATTTTATTATTGTCTATTTCATTAACTCATTTTTTTTTATTTGATACTTCATTTGTATATTTGAGATTTGTATCTGAACTTGCAGGACAATATATTATAATATTTCAAATTAATAAAATAAAAAATAAAAAAAAAATAAAATAAAATAAAATAAATTGAAATCGAAAATTAAATTATTTTAGATTAAATTAATTAACCTTCAGAAATAATTAGCAATAGGAATATTTAAATTATAGTCACATGTAATTAGATGCAACGCTTGCAGGTCACCAAGTCCTACCTTTGCTGCAGGGTCCCCTTCAATAGCTGCCTTGCTGTCACCTCTCGTTGAAATTAATTTACTACTAATAGATTATCAAGGAATTATCAAGGAAGCTATCTACATTATGCAAAAGCGAAAAATTAAAGTTTCCATATATAATGTCCTCAAACAAACACAAGTACAAATATGTCCCTACCTACCTAATTGGTACCAAACTAAAAATACAATACCAAAAAGTGGGCGGCTAGTCCTGGAATGAATATTAATTATTGCATATTAATTAAAAATTATTATAATTAACCATTTAATTTTGTACTCATCTATTTTGTTGTTAATTGACTTTCTTGAGGTTGGTGAATCAAATTGAAGAACGAAGTGTCCAAACTTTAAAAGGTGTTGCCGAGATGATGACCAATCCACAAATCTTCCTTCCAAATAGCAAGCTGTAACTGGTTACGCCTCAGGTCTTTATTGATTTCTACACCAGCTGTTCTTGACCGCACTTGTTTAGTAGCACACTGATATTGATCACAGTTTATGGAATTTTAACAGACTTGGCACATTTTAAATGGGTTGTTCTTGAAGTTAAAGCTCATTAAAATAATGTTGGATAATGTCCAACTGACAGTTATAGAGCACGTGGAGTAGCTCTAATTAATGAATAAATTATGCAAATGAAGTTCGGCTAACTGGCACATATCATTATTATCAAATAAATAATAATTAAGTGTGTTACATGATAACTTACATGTGTAAATACTGACATGGCGACTCCATACACAATTACGTTTTCTGCAATTATCGTGGTAAACAGATATTGAAGAAGTTCTCTTATGTCACGTGCTAAGCTGAAACAAACATGTTCAACAGTTGTTATTCAAGCAAAGTATGTTAATTTCACTGATGCGACTTTTGAATTGTAGAAGTCACTTCTGTATCCCCCAGTGGCGTAACTACCCCCCCCCCCCCGAAACATCTTCGAGACTAATACTTTTTGATAAGAGCGCCCACGCAGTAATTAGTTGAGGTTCAATATTCAGCGTGCAGAGTGTATCACTTGCCACACACCCACTCGTCGTCCGTCGGCCATCCCCACTAACCCCCAACAGTGTGAATATTGTGAGTGAACAACAATAAATCGATAAATATAAAATTATTCTGTTTTTTCTTTTATGTAGAAAAGTAACACCTCCATACACCTATAACTAGGAAGCGCAAACGCTTTTTCAGGTGGGTTGTTGGATGAGCGTAATATTGGTCCATTGAGCTGCCATGTGTTATGCAGATGGTATATAAATTGATTTTGTTTTCCATTGCTATGGCCTGCGAGACACGCTTGGTAATATTGTTTTTTTTTTACGACGACTACATGAGAATCAGGGGCGCACATTACATTACACACCACATAACAATCGAATAAAGCACGTAGGTGTTATAAGTGGAGATTTTTTTTTTAAGAAAAAAAGCGTAAAATTGCGATTTTTATGAGAAATAATTTTTCGATTGCGCTCAAATTTTCACAGGAATGTATTAATTCATAATGTTAAGGTTCTGTAAGAAAATCATTACTATCGGATTATGCATGTAGGTGTTATTAATAAGTCGAAGAATTGTTTAAAGAATTTTTTAAAAATTAAAAAAAATCGTAAAATTGCGATTTTCATGAGCAATAATTTTTCGATTATGCTCAAAAACGTGGCAGTTCTAAGTTCAGAGATTTTGAAGGCCTCTAGAAAATTTCATCACAATAATTGGAGTATCGGTTAAGCCACAATCCTGTTAACAAACACGCAAAAATACAAACAGAAGAAAAGAAAAACAGTCCAGAGTTTTTTCTCCAGTGAGTGGAATGGAATCTTTGCTTCGCTCATCAATAAATAATACATAAGGTGCAAAATGCTTACCTAAATTCAAATTTTACACATTAATGCATCTTTGATGATGCACTTTGTTTATCACTAGAGCAGCCATCTTGGCGTCTACAAATCACAAAATAATACTATACTTGTAAAAAAAAAATCGACTTCGGCGAAAAGGCTTCCGGCGGCTAGGGCTTCGCCCCAGACCGAAGCTGCACCAAAAAAAATCATTACTTTCGGATAATGCATGTAGGTGTTATTAATAAGTCGAAGAATTGTTTAAAGAATTTTTTAAAAATTAAAAAAAATCGTAAAATTGCGATTTTCATGAGCAATAATTTTTCAATTATGCTCAAAAACGTGGCAGTTCTAAGTTCAGAGATTTTGAAGGCCTCTAGAAAATTTCATCACAATAATTGGAGTATTGGTAAAGCCACAATCCTGTTAACAAACACGCAAAAACACAAACAGAAGAAAAGAAAAATAGTCCAGAGTTTTTTCTCCAGTGAGTGGAATGGAATCTTTGCTTCGCTCATCAATAAATAATACATAAGGTGCAAAATGCTTACCTAAATTCAAATTTTACACATTAATGCATCTTTGATGATGCACTTTGTTTATCACTAGAGCAGCCATCTTGGCGTCTACAAATCACAAAATAATACTATACTTGTAAAAAAAAAATCGACTTCGGCGAAAAGGCTTCCGGCGGCTAGGGCTTCGCCCCAGACCCCAGCTGCACCGCGCAACCTCGTATTGTCCAGAAACCCCACCCGAAATAATTCCTACTTACGCCACTGATCCCCCACATACAACTGTTTGTGCCATATAAAATGCCAGCCTAGAGATAGTTTCGTGTTGGGTGTGAGGAGGTTTTAAAACCCACCCCCCCACCACGGAGTGGTTTTTCATTCAAGCTAATATGTGCAAAAACAAATACCACATCACTCGTAAAAGTTCAAACCTTACCTCAAAGAGTCTTGGTGCAACCTGACAAACGTCCCCAGTTGAACACACATTTCCTTCTCAACTTCCTCCTTGGTCACCACAACAGCCTCCAGGTCACCCAACCTAGATGTTACATCCGGTCCAGGTCTGAGCGAAGTTGTTTGGAATCTCAGGTTATATCTTCTAGCTCGAGTGCTGTGACCTGGGGCCACAACCCCAGGAGTGATGGCTCTATACCTGAACGTTCTTGCAGGTGTAGCCTGGCTCTTGTCGCCTCCGAGCTGTGTACGACGCAGAGACTTAGTGCGCTCTTCTAGCTCGCGTTGCTTTCTCTGCTTTACAGTTTCAAATGATATATTACGAACGTTTTGAAATTTATTACAAGATATCTGGAGATATACATTTGCACAGAACAGTGTTGTTGAACCTATTGATACTAAAGAGTTTCCTGCCAACGCGCCTGAAATAATTAGCAATATCGTGGTGAAATGTGTTATTTCGTAGGCGGGAAACGAGAATACGTCGTATGGATACCATCCCCTAGAAAGATAACATATTTTGTATACCGGTTTATAAATAAATAAAATAAATTTTATTTGGAGTCTATCCACTCAGTTATATAACTGATTTTCAGTGGAGGACTTTTTTCACTTTTCACTGTTTCACTGTTTTTATGTTGAACGTTAATAGTATTATTAATTGCGCCTAATTTTAAATATTTTTAATGCCTAAAGATAACTACTTATTTAATTTTAATTTGATATATATATTAAAAGATGACGTACATGCTCAAAAAAACTAAATTGAAAAGTTAAAACTCGAAAATTGTAAGTAATATGATTTTATAATGTAATGAGAAATTGTAAAAAAAAAGGCTCCAAGTGAATTAAAATAAATTATATGTGATAAGTTTAGTAATTATTAAAGTATGTTGTAAAAGAAAGAAGCGTGGACGAGTCTTACGGAAACATTTTCTTCGTGAGAGGTAAACAGCCAACCAGGAAGTACGTCACTATGAGAACAGCGATACCAGGAGCCAAACACAAGATTGTGAACTTTTGGGTCCACCCACAAACACGATGTGTTGTCTTTAGCATCTTCTGTTGCTCGTCATTATCCAGTGAGCATGTCTTCATGAAGTCATCAATCCTAGTTAGAAGATTATTCAGTTTCTCCTTTTTAAAAAACAAAGTCCCCTCAGCAATGAAAGCGCATCCAAAAATAATCATCATTAAAGCGTTCTCTACAACCACCTCGATGTTGTCTCGTTCTATGTAAATGGCTACCGGGTGAACCACCGTTACTTGAATCAACAGGTAGGCTAGGATCGCCCAAGGGTTGGAGGTGCGCAGGAACGATATCAAGGAGCGCAGGTACTGATGACGGTTGATGAGCCGTCTGAGCCGGGGGTTCAGGTCCTGGATGTAGTAGTCCAGGGTGTGTTCAGAGTCCTCGGGGAGGAATCCTGTGGGAGAGAAGAGAACACTGTAGCGCTCACTGGGGGCTGATGGGTGCGCAAGATCTTGGATACATTGGTATAGGGTGCAACGCTAGACATAATAACATCAGAGGCGAGGTTGTGTAATGTATTTGAACACTTATTTGTTAGGTACAGATTTTAAACTACCCAGGATCCCCAGAATCATAGTCGCGCGCTAAACGCTCGAGCCAATACTGAAGGTCCCTCCACAAATAGATTGGTAATGTTTTTATCTTTACCCTCCAAAGAATCAAGTTCATATTATTAACATAATTTTTATGGAAGTGTAGTGACCTACTTTATCTACTTATTCGACAACCTGACATTTTACTTATCTAGAAGGCTGTGACTTCCAGCCAATAGCCAATTGTTATGTTAGATCATTGTTAAGGAGAAAAAATAAATGGGTAACTTTCTTGATTGCTGGCTTGGTGACAAGATGTGATTTTTCTGTAGTTGTTTGAATGTGAACCTCAATAAATGTTATTATAAGCTTACTCGAATAATGTAATCATTATGACTTCCACAGTGGTGACCCCGACGTGATCTATCAACGAAGTAGGACAATGAACATTTCAAAAGTTTCTGATGGAAGTTCAGTTTCATTATTTTTTATTTTTTTTTGGTGTGTGAAGCCATTTTTTTATTTTTGAGGTTTCGTGTTGCTCATCAAAATCTTATTTCATACTAACACAAACGGAACATGGCTTCATCCGAAAATACCGCCCTTGTTTCAGTCGATAGAATAAGCGTGAAAGTTCCACCGTTTTGGGCAAATGATCCTGTTTTGTGGTTTGCGCAATTTGAGAATCAATTTGATTTGGCAGGGATCTCGCAGGATTCGACAAAATTTAATCTTGCAGCGAGCGCCCTCGAACAACGGTATGCCACGGCGGTACGCGACATCATCGTCAAGCCCCCAAGCGTAGGTAAATATGAGCTTCTTAAAACTGAGCTCATTCGTCGGTTCTCGCAATTGTCCTAAGCACGGATTAAACAGCTAATTTAACATGAGGTTATGGGTGATGGTAAACCTTCCGAATTTCTGCATCGCCTACGCATGTAAGCTGGGTCAGAGGTAACAAACAAGGTGTTACGAACATTGTGGTTTGAACGCTTGCTGACCCGTATGCATGACATTTTGGTTTCATCACCACCTGACGACCTTGATGCACTCGCAGTGATTGCTGACAGAATACATGAGATGGCGCCCACCTCTCCTCGGGTAGCGATTGTCGACAGCTTTCAAACGCAGTTGAAGAAGTTATCACGACAAGTCGCAGCGCTATCCAACAATCGCAATTCGCACTGCACAGCCATCTTACTCACATAGATCAAATCGATGTTGCGATCTACCTTCGTCGAACTCACAAAACGCAATACGGCGAACACCAGTAGATGATGTGTTGGTACCACCGGAAATATGGCGCCCAGGCAAGGTCGTGCCGAAAACCATGCAATTTTGATGCAAAAAACTACGCGGGCTGTCAGTAAACGCGGCAGACGACTGCCCAACCTCACGCCGTCTCTTTGTGATGGACATTCCGACTCGACGTCAGTTCCTGGTCGACACCGGGTCTGATCTGTGTGTGTATCCACGTAAGCTCATAAAGGGACTTCGCGAACGATCAGGATACGAGCTTTTCGCGGCTAATGGATCAGCCATAGCAACTTATGGAACCATCCACTTCAACCTCAACTTGGGACTTAAACGCGAGTTCGTCTGGCGTTTCGTCGTTGCCGACGTATCCAGATCAATCATCGGAGTTGACTTCTTATCGTTCTATGACCTACTTGTTGATGCCCGCAATCGAAGGTTAGTTGATAGTGCCTCATCACTTACCGCCGCTGGTAAGTTGTCTACCGACGCTCAAGAACATGTCAAGGCAGTCAGTGGAGGGTCTCGATACCACGACATCTTGAATGAGTTTCCGGACATTACAAAGCCATAAGGTATTTTGCGTGACATTAAACACGGGACCACGCATCATATTCACACGACACCTGGACATCCAACATCTTGCAAGCCTCGACATCTGGCACCTGCCCGTCTGCAGATTGCCAAGTCCGAATTTGATATGATGCTCAAAACAGGTGTCGCGAGGCGTTCATCTAGCAGTTGGTCCGCTGCCCTTCACCTCGTTCCTAAGAAGGAAAATCAGTGGAGGCCATGCGGCGACTACAGACCTTTGAACGATAGGACAATTCCAGACATGTATCCTGTTTCTCACAAACAAGATTTTACTCAGTCGCTTGCTGGGAAGTCCGTGTTCTTGACCATAGATTTGGTCCGGGCTTATAATCAGATTCCAGTTGCTCCAAACGATATACCAAAGACTGCCATAACGACTCCGTTTGGCCTATTTGAATTTCCTTATATGAGTTTTGGTTTACGGAACGCTGCCCAAACATTCAGAGGTTCATCGACGAAGCCATCTGAGACCTGGATTTCGTCTATGCCTACATCGATGACATTCTTATCGCTTCGACGTCACCGGAAGAACACGAGAAACACCTACGCCTACTCTTTGCACGCTTATCAGAGTACGGTGTCCTGATAAACACTTCAAAATGTATTTTTAGTGTTTCCGAGGTGAAGTTCCTTGGTCACACCGTCAACGCCAGTGGGACACGACCTCTCGAAGATAAGGTTGATGCTATCGTTTGTTTTCCACCACACAGCAACATTAGGGAACTACGACAGTTTCTTGGGATGATCAATTTCTATCGTCGATTCATACCATCTGCAGCCCAGCTTCAGGCACCCCTCAACGACCTTCTTGTCGGTGCCGATGCTTCAGGTAAAACGCCCATCGTTTGGACGCCAGAGCTGTTGAACACGTTTGATAAGCGTAAGCATAGTCTCTTACACGCAGCACTTCTTGCGCACCCTGACTCAAAAGCAGAGCTTGCATTTGTCGCTGATGCCTCTGACAGGTGCATTGGAGCTGCTCTTCACCAGAAAACTGGTTTAGGTTGGCAACCACTAGCATTTTTCTCGCAAAAGCTGAATACGGCGCAACGCAATTATGGCGCATACGATCGTGAGCTACTCGCAGTCTACGAGGCAATCCGGTATTTCCGTCATATGGTGGAAGCCAGGAAGTTTGCAATCTACACCGACCACAAGCCATTGATATTTGCGTTCAAGCAAAAGTCTGACAAGTGTTCCCCGCGGCAATTTCGTTACCTTGACTACATTGGACAATTTTCAACAGATATTCGTCATGTTCCCGGTACGGAAAATGTCGTTGCCAATGCTCTGTCCAGGGTGGAAGCGATCTCGGCCTCAGTGAGTAATGAGACAGTTGCCCAAGCCCAAGTGAACGATCCCGAACTCCAAGCGTTTCTCCACTCTGACACTGCACTCGAACTGAACCATTGTCAATTCCTTTATCCGACATCACTGCGGATACAGTTGCCTCTGCCCTCATCACAGGCTGGATAGTTGATATCGCGTTTTGAGACGCCCCTTCGGATCACTACCGATCTAGGCCGGCAGTTTGAGTCAGCCCTTTTCAGGTCTCTAAACCACCTGTTAGGCACTACTCTCATCCGGACTACAGCGTACCACCCTGCCGCCAATGGCATGGTAGAACGCCTCCATCAACAGCTCAAGGCCGCACTCAAATGCCATGAGTCATGTTGGGCATTCGATCAGCATGGAAAGAGGATATAAAAGCTACATCTGCTGAGTTTGTGTACGGAACTACTCTCAGGCTTCCAGGAGAATATTTGTCGCCTCCGACGTCAACGCCCGACAGCACCTCAGAGTACTTCAGCCGACTCCGCCAACGACTCCAGATGCTCCAACCCACTCGCCCTACCCGACAAGGGCAAAAAGATGTATTTGTGTTCAAGGACCTCGCGATATGTTCCCACGTTTTCGTGTGCCATGAAGCTGTCCGAACTCCGCTTCAGCAACCATAAGACGGGCCATACGAAATCATAGCAAGACACGAGAAGTATTTCACTATTCTGCGTACAGGGAAAAGAGTTTTAGTATTCATAGATCGTTTGAAGCCCGCCTTCATTCTTGACAGCACAGCTCCTGATACCGCAAATCCATCGACCAAACCGTTCACTCTTATCGACCGAACATCAAGCACTTCCCGGCTACCTATGATAGCACCTGCCTCCGTTGTAAGCAACAATTTCCAATCAACATCCGCCAATCCGTCTCTGGTCGTGACTTATACTGCCGTCACTGCTACCCCGCTACTAGTCACGACACGAGCAGGACGTCGCGTGTGCGCACCAGCTCGCTTCGGCAAATAGAGATTTATTTCGCATCGCTTCGCTCGTTCACTGGAGGGGGTCATGTAGTGACCTATTTTATCTACTAATTGGACAACCTGGCATTTTACTTATCTAAAAGGCTGTGACTTCCAACCAGCAGCCAATAGGGAACTAGCCTTGGTCTCAAATTCACGTTTTTCATTTTTTATTATTTATAGAACACAGTTAAATAAACTTCACAAATGAAAGATTTTTTTTTAAATCATCCGTGGTTACTACGGGGGTCACAAGTTATAGGGTTTTGAACCCCCGCGCAAACGCTCGTTCTTGGTTCAACTGCGTTACGTAGCTTGCAGCATGCTCATCGTTGTAGTTTGTATAAATACTACAACAACAACAACAAAAGCTCGACGAGCGGCCGTGCGCGGCAGCGAAGCCTAGAGGCAATCCAGTGGACCGTGCTCATCAATAATCGGACTATTTTGACAACACGAACGATGACAAAGATGACGACCATGTGATTTTGACAGTGCGTCTACCCGACCTTGACTAGAAAGCGATTTATTTCTCATTAGTGGGAAAGAGCCACTGGTTATTTCTCGTTGGTACAGTCATTCAAGGCTGCGCTAGGCTAGGCCCTACGCCCTAGGCTGTGTCTTTGCCCTAGGTTAGGTAAACCAATTCTATAAAATGTCCATTGGATGCCCTAGACACAGCCTAGCCTAGGTAGGGCTAGGCCGAGGCATTTCCTGTATCCTTAGCCAAGTTTTTTAGGTTGATGATGATGATATCATTTATATCATGATGTTTGGTAAGGCTTTAGATTTTATATTTAAATATGCGCCTAGACCTGGCGTAGTGATAGGCCTACCTCGGCCCTAGGTCCTAAGGGCCTAGGTCTACCAAGAGGGCAAAGGCTACCACTGTAGAAACACCGGAGAAGATCATTTTATACACGTGCCAAAGAACCAAACGACAAACAAGGCTAAAAGAATTGTTCAAAGCTGCAGCACGAGAATGTTTGAGGAGGACGCCCCCTCTACAAATTCACTCTACTGTTGTGAAGACCACTTTGATGCAAGTAAATAGTATTGGTCTACTAGCTTTTTAATTCACAAGTGAATTTCCTTTAAGCTTCTGTTAGGCTCCGGCCAAATATTCTCGCAGCAAAATTTGCCTTGGGATTATAAGTCTAGGGCCTAAACGTAAGAGGCGTTTTCTCGCATGGGAGAATGTCACAAATTCAATTTTTTTTTAATATTTCCCGCGAGAAAATGAGTTACGTATAGGTCCTAGGCTTATAATGATCCCGAGGTAAATTAGAAGCTCATAGGAAACTAACCTGCGAAATAAAAAGTACTAGGTAGACCAATTAATATCATTTGCTTACATGAAAGTGGTATTCACAACGGTAAAGTGAATTTGCAGCGGTAGGCTAGAGGCCCTACGATTCCTTGACATATTCTCGTCTTGTTGCGTCTAACCATTATTTTCACCTGTTTAGTTTTTTTTAGCACATATATAAATACTTTCTCCGGTGTTTCTAGAGTGGTGTTTAAACACATCGGTACCTTACACCTTTTAAAAAGCGCCCTTTCTTTTAAATTCAATCAAAGGATCATTGAGAAACGATAGCAGGAATGACAGCGGGCGCAGTGACGGCAACGGGCAACTGTCTGCTAGGATGTGTTTGACCCACCGCCGACTGGATGGTAGAATATCTACCATTTATATCTAGATAGCGGTGCGCCTTTGGTCTGCGCTAGGCTGCGGTCAGCAGTCTGACGTCACACTACTTTTCGTGTTGTCTTTGGCGGAAGCCAGATTCAAATTTCAGCGTTAAATATTGAGAAAAGTATTAACCTTAGACAAAAATAAACTTTTATGTTATTTTTGTTTAGATGTTATCTTTAACATATTCGATTTCTGGAATGAAGGCTAGTTCCCTATTGTTATGCTAGATCACAAGGAGGTATGAATAATGTAAGGAGACAGCATGTCGCCGTCAAAACCATCGCCAGTTTGAACGACAATGGTGGTGCGCAGGAAGCCTCGAACCCAAAAGCAAGGTCGTCGGTATTATTAGAGCTCTTTGTCAAAGCTATGAACATTCCAAAACAAACAAAAACGCAGCACATCAACAAAAATTAAATTCCAACTCTTTATTATTCATTCTCATATTGATACAAGAGTTTTATCAATGTTTCAAGTATAATATCAGCTGTTTCAGTGCCGTCGATGGTAGTCGCCATATTGGTCAGCACCAACGAGAAGGAGTAAATACTGCGAAAAACTCTATGTTTTAGTAGCCGCCATATTGGTCAGCACCAACGAGAAGCAGCAAATACTGCGAAAAACTCGATCAGAGACGTTCAAAACGGCCACGTTCATTTGTACAGCCACAGATAGCGCATGCTGTCTCCTTACATTATTCATACCTCCTTGCTAGATCATTGTTGAGGAGAACAAATGAATGGGTAACTTTTTTGACTGCTGGCTTGTAGACCAGGAGCTAAATCCTGTAGGAGCGATATTAACGAAATTGTTCACCCCACTTAACATCTCAAATCTGACTTGACCACGTGTTAGTATGCACCTTATGAAACAGCCCCAGGTAGTTCGTCACTTCGAATTGTGGTATACGTTTTTTTTTAGAGGCCATTTTGTTTTTGAATGTGCAATCATTGAAACGCTTACTCTCTACTGTCTTAAAAAGTACATAACTCGGAACTCGGTTAACCGATTTTATTTTTTAAAACACTGATTTGTAGGTAACTGTATGCTTTCCCTATGTACAATCAATTTTTAGTAAACATATGATTTCATTGTTTAAAATTGCAGACACGGCAAAAATAGTGTAAATAATTTCACTAAAATGTGATTCAAGCATAGATTCGACACATTTTTTTGGTTGCTAGCAAGATGTGATTATACTTGATTATGATTTAAAAAATATATTTATGAACTAAACTAATAAAATGTATAGATTTTTTGGAGTTTTAGATGATACGCGTTGCAGGATGAGCATTTTCAGTGGATTGAGCGCTATTTAACTAGGTTTTTAATCCAACTTCATTTCGTCAATGTTAGCATAGAATTATATTTTGAAAGTAATTTCAACCAAAAATACAAGCAAATGGTAAAATATAATAAGATACTAACAATGTATTCGAAGATATTTTTCATAATAGTTAATTTTACAGGATTTTCAGTTTCAAAAGTGGAAAAAGTGGAAAAGTGCTCTTTTCACGTGATAAATTTATTTGGTTGCACTTAAATTCTTTGAATGTCTAATATTAGAGATTTTAAAGGTTCTCTGAAAATTTCATCCAATTCGTAGCAGTTGTTTGTCCCGGAAAGCGAAAAACGAACTATAAAGTGTACAAATAATAGAAAAATATCTTAAAATTGATATTTGATGACACATCTTTACTTGTTTTGCAATAAATAACCTGTCATGTTGTAATATTTATATATTGTACTTTAAAGTGGTGTGACTTTGATAGTATTGTATGATTATCTCGCAAAAATGTTCCATTGTTTGGCCAATTGGAACCGTTGTTCCAAGGATAGAGGCGGCTTTAAGCTTAACAATCGCGCAAATCTAGAAGAAAGCATTACGAATAAGATAGAAGAAATAGATGGCCCCAAGTTGCGATCCTGTAACTTTCTTATTAATTGGATTAATTATAATTAATTAATAAATTAACCAAAACATACATTGAATTAAGAGACTACACTGTCGACATTGGTATCAAATAAAGCCCATTGAACAAGAATAAATATCTGAAAAAGTATTTGAGCTAGCTAATTGATTAATTTCCCAATTAACTACACTTTAAAAAAAATTCTTCTTAAGTCCTATGTGTAATTATGTATACCTAAATGTCTACCGATTGGCCTATGATGTTCCCACTTTAATAACATCATGCCAATAATTTCGAAATGTTATGTGCCTGAGCGAAATTATTATAATTGATAGATTAATAGATTTGTGAAGTTGAATAACAATTTGCCTTCAAAAGTTTGTTAATAACTAGGAGAATGGTGAGAAATCATTTAAAGAAAATAATAAATAGTTAGCATTTTTTTTTTTTTTTTTTTGGGGGGGGGGTTCGAACCCAGAACTCCGGCTTAACGTGCCATAGCTCTACTAATTAAGCTACCGGGACCACAGAACTAAAATGTCATATGGCATGTCATTAAAGTCAACAGTCACAACAACAAATAGCAGTTTCGTAAAGATTTGTTCTGTGGTCCCGGTAGCTTAATTGGTATTGCTATGGTACGTTATGCCGGAGGTTCTGGGTTCAAACCCCAGTCGGGACAAACATTTTCGACAACTGCTATGAATCAATAACTATGTCCTTAAAGCGGGCTTATGCTTAAAAAACTTATATTAATAATAATAATAATCGATCGTCGATTGCGTGGGGGCCTCCCAGGTTGGCTTGGTCGCTTTGATTTACTGTCCCCCACTGAAAATTGCAGATATAAAACTGATTGGGTAGACTCTAAATACAATTTATTTATTTTATTTATTTATTTAATAATAATAGTAACATTTTCCCATCATTGTATTGCTGCTAGGAAACAGCAAGAAAACTTTTAGCAAGAAATATGCAGTGGAACTTAACAGGGACCCAAAGTAACAGTCATATTTTTTCTAATTTATGTTTTAGTGAAAAAGCGGAAAATTCCTAACTATTTATTATTTTCTTTAAATGATTTCTCACCATTCTCCTAGTTATTAACAAACTTTTGAAGGCTAATTGTTATTCAACTTCACAAATCTATTAATCTATCAATTATAATAATTTCGCTTAGGCACATAACATTTCGAAATTATTGGCATGATGTTATTAAAGTGGGAACATCTTAGGCCAATCGGTAGACATTTAGGTATACATAATTACACATAGGACTTAAGAAGAATTTTTTTAAAGTGTAGTTAATTGGGAAATTAATCAATTAGCTAGCTCAAATACTTTTTCAGATATTTATTCTTGTTCAATGGGCTTTATTTGATACCAATGTCGACAGTGTAGTCTCTTAATTCAATGTATGTTTTGGTTAATTTATTAATTAATTTAATTAATCCAATTAATAAGAAAGTTACAGGATCGCAACTTGGGGCCATCTATTTCTTCTATCTTATTCTAATGCTTTTTCTAGATTTGCGCGATTGTTAAGCTTAAAGCCGCCTCTATCCTTGGAACAACGGTTCCAATTGGCCAAACAATGGAACATTTTTGCGAGATAATCATACAGTACTATCATAGTCACACCACTTTAAAGTACAATATATAAATATTACAACATTACAGGTTATTTATTACAAAACAAGTAAAGATGTGTCATCAAATATCAATTTTAAGATATTTTTCTATTATTTGTACACTTTATAGTTCGTTTTTTCGCTTTCCGGGACAAACAACTGCTACGAATTGGATGAAATTTTCAGAGAACCTTTAAAATCTCTAATATTAGACATTCAAAGAATTTAAGTGCAACCAAATAAATTTATCACGTGAAAAGAGCACTTTTCCACTTTTTCCACTTTTGAAACTGAAATCCTGTAAAATTAACTATTATGAAAAAAATCTTCGAAATACATTTTTAGTATCATTATATTTTACCATTTGCTTGTATTTTTGGTTGAAATTACTTTCAAAATATAATTCTATGCTAACATTGACGCAATGAAGTTGGATTAAAAACCTAGTTAAATAGCGCTCAATCCACTGAAAATGCTCATCCTTCAACGCGTATCATCTAAAACTCCAAAAAATCTATACATTTTATTAGTTTAGTTCATAAATATATTTTTTAAATCATAATCAAGTATAAGAACATCTTGCTAGCAACCTAAAAATGTGTCGAATCTATGCTTGAATCACATTTTAGTGAAATTATTTACACTATTTTTGCCGTGTCTGCAATTTTAAACAATGAAATCATATGTTTATTAAAAATTGATTGTATATAATATGGAAAGCATACAGTTACCTACAAATCGGTGTTTTAAAAAATAAAATCGGTTAACCGAGTTCCGAGTTATGTACTTTTTAAGACAGTAGAGAGTAAGCGTTTCAATGATTGCACATTCAAAAACAAAATGGCCTCTAAAAAAAACGTATACCACAATTCGAAGTGACGAACTACCTGGGGCTGTTTCATAAGGTGCATACTAACACGTGGTCAAGTCAGATTTGAGATGTTAAGTGGGGTGAACGAAAAAAACATTCCACAGGGTCTGGCTCCTGGTCTATTGGTGACAAGATGTGATTTTCCGATAGTTGTTTGAATGTGAACCTCAATAAATGTTATTACTAGGAAAACGCTTTAGTCCCGCCGCGTTGTTGGATGAGCGTAATTGATGCATTGAGCTGCCATGTGTGCATGTGTGAGTTACGCGGATTTTCTGTTGTTTTGTGAAAAAATTATTACTAAGTTACTAATTTTTTTTAAATTAAATTAAATTAAATAAAAAATTAACTTAATTTTTTTTTGTATTAATCGTAATTTAAAAAAAGGAAAAAATCGTATTATTGAAATTTTCATAAGAAATAATTATTCGATTGCGCACAAATTTTACACGAATATATTAATTCATAAAATTAAGGATCTGTGAAAAAATCATTACAATAGGATAAAGCATGTAGGTGTTATAAGTCAAAGAATTGTTTTAAAAAAGAAAAAAATCGTAAAATTTCGATTTTCATGTGAAATAGTTTTTCGATTGCGCTCAAATTTCTCAGGAATACCTAAATTTATAAAATTAAGGTTCTGTAAAAAAATCATTAAAATCGGATAAAGCATGTAGGTGTTATAAGCTGAAGAATTTTTTTAAAATCGAAAAAAATCGTAAAATTGCGATTTTAATGAGAAATAATTTTCCGATTGCGCTCAAAAACGTGGCACTTCTAAGTTCAGAGATTTCGAAAAGATCTCCAGAAAATTGCATTGCAATTGGAGTATTGGTAAAGCCGGAATCGTGTTAACAAACAGAGAAAAATACAAACAGAAAAAAAGAAAGAAAGAAAAAAAAACATTACGGATTTTTTTCTCCAGTGTAGTTAAATGGAATCTTCGCTTCGCTCGCTACGCTCATCCAATTAGCTTACTCGAATAATGTAATCATTATGACTTCCACAGAAGTAATAGGAAAAATCTCCAAGGGAAAATCAAAAAAAATTGTTAGGAAATAAAATATTTTAAAAGTATTAAACGGAAAGAAAAAAATAGTTTTGTTAAAATAAATCAAAAAATCAATTTTCATCATTAAATAGCAGATCCTTATGTTCGATTTTTATTGGTTCGATTTATTGGCCCAATTGTTCACCTATTCGCTTTTATTGCTTGATATTAAAAAAATCTAATTTTTGCTTGGTTTTCAGTAAAATTTGATTTGTAAAAACTGATTTATTTATAATCACACTTTAAATCTAAGTCCATGGTTGTATCATATAAGTAAAAGTAGTTGCTCTCACCCTGCCAGAACAAGAGGCGCTTCAGTGAGTACATCCCTCGTCTTCTATTCTTCTCAGGGGTTCCTGGAACTTCAACACTGGCCATCCTGGTCGACAAACTAACACAATGAAACACAACTTGCTGCTATTGGGTCCTCGACACAAGTGGTCGAGTCTTCTGCTCCGTTCAACTTGCAGGGAATCCATCGATTGTTCTTTTCGGACAAGTAATTTTTATCCAGCACTTACCTACAGTGCATCACGTTTCATACGTGCTCGTTAAATTAAGTTGCTGAGAAAAACTCTTTCAGATGACAGTATTTGTGCAATTTTATTCTGGAAAAGTTTGAGACACGCAAGTACATATCTGATTTAACATTAATTATTCATTCTTCAACAGTCGATACAGTCTATCTGTGTTTAGAGCAAACTTGTTAAGGGTTTGGTTTGGATTATATTGTTCAAGGGCGCGCAAACCGTTAGGTCGTTGTGCGCTACTCTAGCCCATAGGGGACCGTGTTGAGTGGGTCATAGCAGATTATCAATATGTGAGGGAGTGTTACAATAAGCTTGATGATTCCGTCATCGGCAATGATTTCGAGGTTGTCTTCCGACGTTATGTGAAAGAAAAGAGTAAAGTTGTTTATTTATTCAGATAATTCAACCACCTCGGAAGTAGGCCTACGCTTCCAAAGGACACAAATCTCTGCACCAGTATCGAGGAGAAGCATGCTAGCACACACAAGCTACGTCTACTAGGGATGCACACGATTCTCGATGTTATCATAACATATCGATTATAAAAATATTATGAAGTTGCATGTTATCTTTGAGAGAAATAAGACTATTCAAACGCACATACACAGATATTCCCTACGCTGTACGTTGAATTCGTGTCTTGTGTGAATGATAATTAATCAACTATTTGACATTTCGCGATGACATGTGGTCCACGATCTCACATTATTCACGACAGAAACAAATTGTGTTGTCTTCATGACATAAAATATTGGACTCGGAATTTAAAGAAAAAACTTCGTCATCGTTATTTTTACTGTCATTCTTGTTCGATAATCGACCCACCCTTTTAGATTATCGACTCACCTTTTCGATTATCGACAATTGTTATCTTATCCTTTATGCGAGTATACTTCTTGTTCGTATATAAAGTTCTATTGACATTCCACGACCAAATCCTTCTAGAGTCTGGATCTTGCATTTGAGGGCAGTGGTATTCCCTCAAAGAAAGTAAATTTACAAACAGGCCGACTCGTGTACCAAATTTACCTTCGTCATAACCCGGACCCTCCACGAGGAGACGTGTGCCTCGATGTTGCCAAATAGAACTCGCTTCAAACACGACACATTTAAATTGCTTTTTATTGTGTGGAACGGAGTGGAGCCTCCTTATCGACATCGCTGACCAAAGTCTGTGGCGCGCGTAAAGAGTTGACAGGTCTACAAGACTACTTATTCCGCTTGAATGAAGAACGGCGAAATAGGCACTGCCCACAAATTAAAGATCTTGCTTTTACCACCACATTGCAACAAATCGTAGGTCTCGAATAACTAAGTGAACTTTAGAGGAAACAACTTGTTGATAAGTATGTTGTCAGTATTAGCGATATAGCATGATGTATTGAAAGATGTTTTAGTAGAACAAATTAGCTATTTATATAAGATACATTTCAATGCTGTAATGCTGTGGTCTTTATCTATTTGGGTTAACAGCATTGCTTCCAACTTTTCCCGCCCAATTCTGGAAATTTGCGCTCTTGCGGGGAGCGGGAAGGGAGGGAGATAGGCGTGAACAACTTAACAAATTTAGTCATCCCCACCGCAACAAAACATGGCGTATCGCAAGGCAACGAGGGGTAATGCTCGGGTAATACACCGACAAAGTAGCCAGCGCCTGATTTATTGCGCGCCCGGCTCAACTAGCGAGTATAACACTGTCAAGGTCAACTTCCATTGCTGGCATGGGATATTAGTCACTCAACGCTGGCATCGATAAATGCGAATATAAATATCGAGTTGTTATCCCTATCCGAAAGTTTTTTCTGGTGTATGCTAATGAATTACATTGTAAAACAATGTATAGTTTTATATTTTACGCAGTAGGCATATGCTATCAAAAATTATTGGTTTTTCTCCCGTTTTCTCCGAT
Organism: Sweltsa coloradensis; assembly: GCA_024449915.1. Lineage (NCBI taxonomy): Eukaryota > Metazoa > Arthropoda > Insecta > Plecoptera > Chloroperlidae > Sweltsa > Sweltsa coloradensis. The sequence goes on along the minus strand of JAMZAV010001618.1, from coordinate 6,029 downwards.
TGAACAAAACATTATAAGTAATGTTTTCAAAATATGAACTCTTGTCCCCTCGTCTCAATATAATACTGAGCATAGCAAGCGAGTAATCAAGCTTGTGAGGTACTCATTATTAATTGTACATAGTACATATTATTTTTTTGGGTATCTAAACCAATCGCGTTTGCGATTCAAACTCATGTCCCATAGTTTCATGCTGACCTTCGCCATATATCGTCATAAACCAAGACAGCAAGATTGTTGTTGTGTAGTGTTCTATCGCAAACAGAGGCTGAGGTTTTCGTTCGAACCCTAGTCGGGTAGAGCTAGTTTGAATTGTTTCACTTCACTTCAATTCAATTAAACGAGTTATTACACAATCACTGTTTGGGATAAAAGTCAGTGGCGTCAACAAACGAATGTGCAGGGGTGCAGCCAAACGCGGCCCGGTCCTCAGACGTTTTTTGAATACCGTCCATGTCCATTACTCTTGACTGTTTATGTTAACCACAGCCATACATTAAAACACATTTCAACAAACTTCCTCGCGTCTGATGAAGAGAGCCTCTAGAAAATGTGCACACTTTTTTGGTAAGTGTTTTTATTTAATATATCTTGCGGTCTAAACATCTTTTTTTGATCGTGTATATATATATTTAATTAATGTTTATCGTATTCAGATATGAAGTGAATTTAATTTCTTTAGGGCAAGGCACTTGCACTCAAATGTGTTTTGTGTTTTTAGCAACGGTGACTTTGGAGCCGTCTTAGCAACGAACCACATAATTGGATGAGCGAAGCGAAGACTTCAATTTCACTGACCCCCAAAAAATTTAGCTCGGGTGTTTTTTTTTTTTTTGTTTGTTTGTTTGTTGTTTGTTTTTTTTTTTGTTTTTCCGTCTGTTTGTTCGCTCTCTACCGGGCAAACGGCATATGCGATCTTGATAAAAATTTGACACGACCTTCGTTTTCTCTGAACTTAGACTTGCTACATTTTTGGGTACAATCGAAGAAATATTTCTCATGAATATCGTACTTTTACGATTTTTTTCGATTTTTAGTGCGATATTTTCGTGACATTTGGGCCGATTTTGACCAAACGGGTGGGGCTACAACGTTCATATTTCACATGGACATTAAGGTAATGGTGATGTATTGCTTTCTGAAAGAAAAAGTTGAAAATTTTTGCCAGAATCTATAGAAATAAAGCTTTTAATATCAGTTTTTTTTATTTTTTGTGCGATATTTTCGTGCCATTTGGGCCAATTCTGACCAAACGGGTGGGGCTACAACGTTCATATTATACATGGACATTACGGTTATGGTGATGTAGTACCTTTTGAAAGAAAAAGTTGAAAAAGTTAGCCAGAATCCATAGAAATAGAGCTTTTAATAAAAGTTATTTACGGTAAATAATACCAATTGACAAGAAACAAAAGAAAATTGACAACATTCACCTACAATGCGTAGGCAGCAAAACAAAGCACTTGCAAAATAAAGATATTCCACGCAAACTAAAAACTTAAAAGCTCATCCATCAACGCGGCGGGACTTTAGCGTTTTCCTAGTAAATTTAAAGTTCTTCTGAATCGGCCTTGTTGATTCTGGCGTTGATCCGCGGGTGTTCGCACTGTCCATACCACTGATTACTAGATTGCTTATATTTAAAAATATCGATCTTTAGTTGGTTATCGCTCACTCGTCGATTGCGTCGGGGCCTGCAGGGTTGGATTGGTCGCTTTGGTGTTTGGTTTACTGTCCATCTCTGAAAAACAGTTATATGACTGAGTGGGTAGACTAAATAAGAATTTATTTATTTATTTATTATATGCTACGCTACGCGCTCACTTCCATGCAAATATATAGCCCTACCCATGGTACAACGATATCGGAAGAATATCATTGGATCATGAGCCCTACCTCAGAACGTTAGTTATTTTTTACTCACAACATAGATAAATAGAACGTATTTTCACATAAGGATTGACACATTCGACAGAAATATTAATTGTAAATAAATTATACCGGATACACAAGATAACAACCAATAAAAAAAGTAAGTGGTCATTTGAGACTCGGATACATATAAAATACATTGCAAATATCGCAAACAAATACACGAAACAAATCTCAAAAATCTCGTAGTTTATATTATAATGCGTCACACATAGGCATGTGTTAAACTGGTGAGTTAGGATTATTACAAATTATTACATAGACTTTGAGAATTTTTATTTCACATGTGCACACTTATAGAATGAGGTACATTGAGTTCAACTATGTACATTCACGTACACTCGCGACGAAATACGTTAGTAATGTGATGTGTGACATACTTTACACCTGCTTTACACGCTCGCCTCTAGTGTCTTCTTTGCCAAATAAACGCATGGAACAATAACAGTTATTGTTTTTTTTTTTATTGTGTTATAGTTTTCTCCCGTTTTTTAAATATAGTTACTATATTAAAAAAAAAGGGAGAAAACTAAAATGTAAATGTGATCATGTTCACGTTTCATTTGTTTTGTTTCTTGAATTCTTCGGCCACACTTTGCAAATGGCATTCACACGCAATGAAGAGGAGATGAACTGCATTGCAAAACTACGTTTTAGGTTTTCTACTTAGATGATTTTTTTTGTCTTTGTTCAATTGCTTGGACAAACAGTTTTTGCAAAATTAAAGTAAAATGGAAATCACTTATTCGAAGTTTAAGGTTTCAAGGTTAATCGAGACGGTTGGTACATTGTAGAATAACAATCCCCACGGTGCAGGGATCCCATATTTGCTATAAGACAGACAATGGAGGGGAGATGGCAAAATGGGAAAGAAATGCACATTGTGTTTTTGGATCTGGAGAAGGCATACGATCGCCTGCCTAGAGAGAAAGTATGGGAGTGTCTAGAGATAAAAGGAGTGGGAAGAGGTTTAATAGACAGGATACAAAGTACATATCAAAGGAGTGAAAGTTGCGTACAGACAGATATGGGTAGGTCAGAATGGTTTCAAGTAAATGAGGGCTTGCGACAAGGTAGTGTGTTATGTCTAACACTCTTTACTGTTGTAATGGATGAAATTATAAGAAGAGTGGAACCAAATACAGATGGAAGGGACACAAGAACCTTAGTGTTTGCGGACGATGTGTTGATTTGGGGTGAGAGTACCAGAGAAGTGCAGGAGAAGGTGGACAGATGGAATGAAGTTACTACAGAGTTTGGTCTAAAAATCAATCAGAAAAAGAGTGAATGTTTGCGTATGCAAAAGAAGACAAAGGGCAGGCCTAGAGACCAGGAAAATATTGTACTACGTGGAGAAGTCTTAGAAGAAAAAGAAGAATTTAAATATTTGGGAAGTATATTGACAAAAGATGCAAAAGTATGCAGGGAAGTGTCATCTAGAGTGCAAAAAGCAGAAGGGTTTTACCAATTGGTGAGAAAGTTACTATGGAATGAGTTGTAAAATTAAAATTGTAAAATTAAAATTGTAAAATTTTGCTGTATAAGGCATATTTTGTACCTATACTACTAACATATGGGGCAGTAACATGGGCAGTGGGAACCAAAGAAGAGAGTCAGCTGGAAGCAGCAGAAATGAAGTTTTTAAGAAGTATCAAGGGAGTTACAAAGATGGACAAGATAAGAAGTAATGAAATAAGGAAAGAACTGGGACTGGGAGAGATTGAGGTTTAAGCTAGGAAGAGAACGTCTAAGATGGTTTGGACATTTGAAAAGGATGGGCAGAGAGAGGATTCCAAGACGAGAATTTGAAGCGGCAGAGGAGGGTAAAAGAAGAGTAGGAAGGCCAAGAGAGAAATGGGAAAGATGAATTCAAGAAGACTTTGGAAAACGGGATGAAGTGTGGGAGCATGTGGCAAGAGTAAAGCTGTGGGAGGACAGAAGAGAGTGGAGTAAATTGGTGGAGAGGAAGGAGTTAGAGGATGTGGAAGAAACACTGAGTCTGGCAAGCTTATTATCTACAGTTTGCCCTAGATAATGGTGAAAAACCACCACTCAACCCGACATAGTTGCATGGAACTGAGTTATGATGATGATTATTTATTATCATTATAATGCATATTTTTAGTAATCATAATAACTCAATACATTATAACTTACCCAAGCAAATAGCAATGATTTGGGTACTATACCCGGAACAATATTAAAACGTAAATATATATTTTTTTACTTTTTAATGATCTGAACAATTCTTGGAAACATCAAGGTGCATAAGCGATCATGTAATTTTATAATATACCTCCCACGTCTCACTCGCAGGGGAAAATGGGCTATGTACGAGAAACAATAATGTAATTATATCAGATAAAACAACAAAATGAATTAAATGTGGATGTTTCTTCCCCTAGTTCGTAAAGTACGGAAGAACTGCAATTGAGACGCTCAGAGTGGTGTTTAAATTGCGACCAAGCCTCTAGGCATGATATTATTATCGTTCTGGTAATCAAAACAATTGATACAATGAGGGTTTAAAAAAATACAAATCATAATTGCAAACATGCATGTTGCATGTAAAAGATGTAATTTCAGTGACGGACTTCAATTAAAGCGATCCGAACCGACGACGCCATCGATTGGCGAAATAATCGGACATTTGAAATCCAGTTCACAGATTACCATGATTCACCCGCGGATGAGTCAGCATAGACATAACTATTTCGGAACAACCATTTACAACTTGTTGTGTGCTTCGTTGCTAAGACGGTTTCAAAGCCACACTCTCAGTGGATGTAATGCGATACCCTTCCCATAGATTATGGGTTGATTCAAGTCGGGAATCGAACCAGCGACCTTCTGCTAATGGAAGCAGGGACGCTATCCTTTGGACCAACAAGCCACAAACATTACTTGGCAGACTTGATTGCCCCCAGAGTAATGAAATGAAATATTCTGTAATAATAATTCAATCATTACGTAGTGCATGGGTGATGTCTGTTCTATGGATATGACCCCGGGTTCGAATCCCGTCGAGACCGGCAATCCTGAATGAAGTTTTTTTTCGAACTTTTCCTCAGTCGCTAATGCGAATGCAAGGGATTGAATAGCCCTCGGGCATCACCACACAATTGTCCTATCCGCAAACTACCTAGTTAGTCACCAGAAGAGGGTCACACCGGTTAAATCTCATGTGTAAATCCTGCAGCGGGCATCCTACAAAAATGTATTTATTTGTGGATATGACCGGTCGAAAGGCCCGACTACCGTGCGTTAGCAAACGATGTTATTTTCTTTATCGTGCTGAAAGATCGCAACACGATATCTAAAAAATAGAATAAAGGTTCGGTTTGGTACTATATTTAATATAATTACATAGACTAATCGAAACAATATTTGCTTAGTTCTTACAACGCGGGTAATTATGAAGATTGTTGAATAGGAGCACTACAAACCTTGCATTGCGGAGAATCAAAATTTTAATCTACTTATTAAAGAATGCGATATACATATTTAGACAATTTCAAATTCTGATATCGTCCGCGGTCGCATATATTAGTGTCTAGGGACGCTGGCGAATTACACTAGGAGGACGCGGATTCGAATCCCGCTCAAGGCATAGGTTATCTGTTTATTTATTTATTTATTTATTTATCAGATGCATATTGCAACAGAGTACAAATACTCCACAAGTGCAAATCATAGCATTACCTAATGGATAGAAAACATACTAATAGACATTAAAATATACAACACAAAATAATACATTTAACTCATTAAACATGTGAAATTATCAATTTAAATGTGAAACTATCAAAATTATTAACATTAAAAATGAATTAGAGATATTCTTGAAAGAAAATAGAAGAACAATTTTATATGAAAGAAGATACTAATGGAAATAAGCTAGTGAGTAAATTACGTTAATATCCTAAAGCTTGAGTGATCACAGATTTAAATTTAAAAATATTTTGAGAGTAGAGATCAATGTCTGTTCCTTCAAGAGGTTTTAACATATTAAAAGAATGCTGTAATCTGTTGATGCATGAATTTTTAGGAGATCGAGATGACTTAGGGGGTGAAAGTTTGTGAAGGCGGTATTGGGA